>CM051015.1:10330894-10395894 GCA_027704905.1 Muraenolepis orangiensis | reverse complement strand
GTGGTGCCAGTGAGTGACATGTGACACGGAGGAGATGAAGGGGACAATGAGGAGGAATGAACTTGAGGAGCTAAAGTCGCGCGGTCCTAATGAGCTGAATAACAAGCACATCTCCTCGAGAGACCAGCTCCCCAACTGGAAGCGCCGCACAGAACAATATATATACGAAGATGTGAACCCAACGCAGTCGCCCTGCCTTCCCCCTTTGTGGTAGCCGCTGCCATTGCTGCTCCATTGGTCAGAGACGCCCTCACTAATTGTTTCCCGTCGTGGCGGAAATAAATATTTCATCGGGGCTCATTGAATAGTTAATGACGTCTTAAAAAAGTCTAAAAACTTAAATATTGACGGCGGAGCACAAACAGCAGTCCCTTTAATTATAGACGGTCTGGTGGCGAGAATGCTAATAGGAGCGGCGAGGCGCCTCGCACGCATCGCCGGCGAGAACCACTGTTTGGCCGTATAATACAGCGCTAAATTGCGGTCATTAATATTCCAGTGCTTTTAAATGTATTGTGTGTTATGCATGTCTGAGTGGCGGATGCTGTTGTTGAACGTGCTTCCCCGGATCCACAGGTGGGTCCACAGGCCATTTTCAGACCATTTTTTCACGATAGGCGCTTACCTTCGTTGCCACAGGTGTGCGAACACTCCGTCCAGGGCGACCAATCGGAGAGGAGGCAGTTGACGGGGCAGTCCACCTCGCAGCCCTCGGAGAGCTTCCGGTCGTCGACCAGGCCAAACTGTGTCCAATTAAAAGTGCAGCGTACGAGGGGATGGTTAGAGGAGCCGGCAAATAATGGGCAAAAAAAAGCACACACACACACACACACACACACACACACACACACACACACACACACACACACACACACACACACACACACACACACACACACACACACACACACACACACACACACACACACACACACACACACACACACACACACACACACACACACACACACACACACACACTTTTCGTTAGGCAGAAATGTTCATTTAAATGGTTTTCAACCAGGTGTGTACCATTACGATGTGTGGTAGGATATGTAAATTAACAACAAAAAAAGTTGTTCTCTGGTCATGTAGCAGCAGTTCTCTAGGGCTGTTGTTCCAACTGTTGTTCTCTGGTCATGTAGTCAAGTCAAGTCAAGTCAAGTTTATTGTCACTTCACAGTTTACACAGGTATAAAGCAGTGAGTGAAAATCTTATGTGCAATACCCGACGACAGACAGAAGATAAAAAAATTTAAATAAAAATGCAATTTATAATATAGAAATAATATAATAATATAATATATCGACACAGAAAAAGAGCAATATGTATGTATAAATCAATGTAATAAAATATAAATTGTTATATGCTATACACCCTTGTTCAGCAGCCTGATGGCCTGACTGTGGAAGCTATCTCTAAGCCTATTTGTACGGCACTTGATACTGCGGTATCACCTGCCTGACGGTAAAAGTGAATACAGTTCGTGGCTGGGGTGGGAATTGTCTTTTATGATGCGTTTGGCCTTGGCCACGCACCGCTGGTTGTATATATCCAGGAGGGAGGGGAGCTCACCTCCAACGATATACTGGGCCGTCCGCACCACCCTTTGAAGCACTCTGCGCTCGAGTGCGGTGCAGTTCCCGTACCAGGCGGTGATAGACGCTGTAAGAACACTCTCGATGGCTCTCCCGGTATAGAATGTTCTCAGGATGCATGCTGAATTTCCTCAGACGCCTGAGGAAATACAGCCGTTGTTGGGCCCTTTTCACCACGTGTGTGGTGTGCGTGGACCATGTGAGGTCCTCAGAGATGTGCACGCCGAGGAACTTGAAGCTGCTGACCCTCTCTACTGCAACACCGTCGATGGAGATAGGGCTGTGCTGTTTTGACGATATGCAAATTGCCATGGGTCCAGCGTGGCAGGTAACACGGAGCAAATAAAGTCCTTGACCAACCTCTCGGAGCATTTGCTGACAATCGAGGTAAGGGCTACAGGTGTATAGTCATGAAGATGTCTGCAAAGACTCCTGCCAACTGGTCTGCGCATGCTCTGAGGACGCGGCCCGGGATGTCGTCGGGGCCTGCCGCCTTACGGATGTTCAACCGCTTGAAGGTGCGGCACACATCCGCCTCCGAGATGTTCAGCAGGCCGGTCTCCTCAGGCGGCGCTGGCCTTCGGCGGGCTGCCGTTCACGTCGAACCGAGCAAAAAAATGATTTAGCTCTCCTGGGAGGGAGGTAGAGGAGGACTCTACACAACTGGTTCTCCCTCTGAAGTTCGTTATCGTCTGTAACCCCTGCCACATACCCCTCGCGTCGTGGCTCTTGAATTTCTCCTCCACTCTGTCCCTTGGCAGTGACGATGGTCTTACGGAGGTCGTAGCGGGCTGTAGCACCAGTTCTCTATGGATGTTGTTCCAACTGTTGTTCTCTGGTCATGTAGCACCAGTTCTCTCAGGCTGTTGTTCCAACTGTTGTTCTCTGGTCATGTAGCACCAGTTCTCTCAGGCTGTTGTCCCAACTGTTGTTCTCTGGTCATGATGTAGCACCAGTTTCTATTTTTGTTGCGCCTTTCTACTGCAGATACTTCTTTAAAGATGTGGCTTGAATGAATGAGAAAGGGAGACATTGGAACATAACAGAGTCTGTAGCAGGTGTCTCCTCGTGGTAGCGGGAGCCTAACGAGGCGAAATGGGAGCGGGCAAAGGTGAAAGACTAACCTGCTGGCACACGCTACGCTCCACCACCTTTCCGTCGCTACGAAGACAGTCCTGCAGGCGCGTACGGAAGCCCCGCCCACACACTGCGTTTTCACTCAGTTGGCACGTGCTCCAGTCTGCCCGGAAAACAAACACACACATTCACACATTCAGCGCAAACAAAAACCATCTTCTTCTAGATTTCTATCTAAGTCTATGGTTTTGTGTATTGCGACTCAATACAGGCAGTAGGTTCAAAATGACGGCGGGAAATATAACCTCACATTTTTTCGGACTACTATTTATTCCACAACTAATAAGGAGGGAGTACACAGTGTGATTCAGGAGTCTGTCCAGCTGACCTAAAGTGGTCATTGCCTCTCCCAGCATGCTATTGGGAGGAAATGTGGCAGGCCCAGTTCATCCAAATCTAAATCTAAATCTTAATCTAAATCTGGAGGATTGAATCCTCTTTATTGGTCACATACATGTACACACACACAGTGAAATTAGTTTCTCTGCATTTAACCCATCCTGAAATTAGGAGCGGTGGGCAGCTATTTTTGATATCCAGCGCCCCGGGGAGCAGTGTAGGGGTCTGGTGCCTTGCTCAAGGGCACCTCGGCAGTGCCCAGGTGTTTCGGGGACTTAAACGGGCGACGTTCTGGTTCAATCGATGTTCAAGGGACATTCCATTTGAGAGTGGCTTGTTTACGGCCCCACCCGTGGCATCCCAATGAAGTTCACTGCCGGGGGGTTTCGACCTGGCCGCTTAGGGAACCCTGATTTAGTTTGGGTTTCTTTCTCCACCGTGCTGCCGTGTTGTTTTTGCAAGGTAACAGGACTCGTGATCAGTGACAAAAAGTTGGAAAAATGCATTTAGCTATTCTGTTACTGTCGTGGCAGACCTGCATCCTGCCTCTTGTGTGAACCCCAAATGTAAAAGGGGCAAAAGTTGAGCCACTTTCCCATATGTAACTAAACAAGTTCATGTGATTATAGCTGACAGGCAGGCTTCACACTAAATGCATAGATTATATACAGCTATGGGATTGAAAGAAACCCTAATGTTCCATTTTAGGTTAATCCAGAACATCTTATCTTTGTTAACCCACACCACACACACACACACACACACACCACACACACACACACACACACACACACACACACACACACACACACACACACACACACACACACACACACACCACACACACACACACACAAAAACACACTGTTGTGTTGAGGTGTTGAGGCGTGATACCTGTGGCTATGTACTGGTACAGGAAGGAGGTGGTGTTGGGGAGACAGGGCTCAGACTGGTCCAACTCTGGACACACAGAGTCAGCCGAGGCCGGGAGCCTCAGGACTCGTCTGCTCCTGGTCCTGTTCAACCCCCCCTGGTCATAGGACTACAAACACATCACAATGGTAAGATCAGCAACAACCTTGGCATGGAAGGAACCCCAAATTTTATTGATGGTTCGAATTAATTTAAGAGTATCTGCTTTTTGACTGGTTGACACACACACACACACACACACACACACACACACACACACGTTATTGACAGTGCAGCTGAGCTTTAAAACACAGTTAAGATATAGATATTATTATTATTTTCATTGTTTTATATATAAACAAGGCCAAGGGATGTGTTTGGATTCTGCAGATTAGGTTTACGATCAAGAGAAAGTAATAAGTCAAGTCAAGTCAAGTTTATTGTCACTTCACAGGAGTAAAGTATACAGTACAAGTATAAAGCAGTGAGTGAAAATCTTATGTGCAATACCCGACGACAGACAGCAGTTATAAAAATAAGATAAAAATAGAATAAAACAGAATACAATAAAATAAAAATGCAATTTATCAAATGCAATATATCGGCACAGAAAAAGAGCAATACGTATATATAAATCAATGTAATAAAATATACATTGTTATATGCTATACACCCTTGTTCAGCAGCCTGATGGCCTGACTGTGGAAGCTATCTCTGAGTCTATTTGTACGGCACTTGATACTGCGGTATCGCCTGCCTGACAGTAAAAGTGAATACAGTTTGTGGCTGGGGTGGGCATTGTCTTTTATGATGCGTTTGGCGTTGGCCACGCACCGCTGGTTGTATATATCCAGGAGGGAGGGGAGCTCACCTCCAACGATATACTGGGCCGTCCGCACCACCCTTTGAAGCACTCTGCGCTCGAGTGCGGTGCAGTTCCCGTACCAGGCGGTGATACACCCTGTAAGAATACTCTCGATGGTGACGGTATAGAATGTTCTCAGGATGCGGGGGCCCATGCTGAATTCCCTCAGACGCCTGAGGAAATACAGGCGTTGTTGGGCCCCTTTCACCACGTGTGTGGTGCTGCTGACCCTCTCTACTGCAACACCGTCGATGGAGATAGGGCTGTGCTCTCCTCTCTGCTTCCTGAAGTCCACAATCAGCTCCTTGGTGTTCTTGACGTTGAGGGTGAGGCTGTTCTCCTGGCACCACTGCTCCAGCGATCCGACCTCCTCCCTGTAGGCTGTCTCGTTGTCGCCGGCGATCAGGCCCATCACTGTCATGTCGTCAGCAAACTTGATGATGAAGTTGGAGCTGTATATAGCCATGCAGTCGTGGGTGTAGAGAGAGTAGAGGAGAGGGCTCATCACACATCCCTGGGGGGCTCCCGTGTTGAGGGTCAGTGGCTCTGAGGTGGTGCTGCCCATCCTCACCACCTGGCAGCGGTCCGACAGGAGGTCCAGTATCCAGCTGCACGTGGATGGGGGCATGCCTAGACCTGTAAGCTTGGTGTCGAGCTTGGCAGGAACTATCGTGTTAAACGCTGAGCTGTAGTCCACAAACAGCATTCGCACATAACAGTTCTTTCCCTCCGGGTGGGAAAGGGCAGTGTGGAGGGCCATTGCAATTGCGTCGTCCGTGGATCTGTTTTGACGATGCAAATTGCCATGGGTCCAGCGTGGCAGGTAACACGGAGCAAATAAAGTCCTTGACCAACCCCTCGAAGCATTTGCTGACAATCGAGGTGAGGGCTACAGGTCTATAGTCATTCAGGCATGTTACCTTGGGTTGTTTAGGGACAGGCACGATGGTGGACATCTTGAAGACCACGGGAAGTACAGCCTGGGACAGGGAGAGGTTGAAGATGTCTGCAAAGACTCCTGCCAACTGGTCTGCGCATGCTCTGAGGACGTGGCCCGGGATGTCGTCGGGGCCTGCCGCCTTACGGATGTTCAACCGATGTTCAGCAGGCCGGTCTCCTCAGGCGGCGCTTGGCTTCGGTGGGCTGCCGTTCACGTCGAACCGAGCAAAAAAAGTATTTAGCTCTCCTGGAAGGGAGGTAGAGGAGTTCTCTACACAACTGGTTCTCCCTCTGAAGTTTGTTATCGTCTGTAGCCCCTGCCACATACCCCTCGCGTCATGGCTCTTGAATTTCTCCTCCACTCTGTCCTTATACTCCCGCTTGGCAGTGACGATGGTCTTACAGAGGTTGTAGCGGGCTCTCGTATATTCCGTATGTTCGTATGTTCGTATGTTCCTCCATAAGAGGAACTTATTAGAGGAATCTCACACATCAGGATATTATTGGTGGTTGCAATGTCAGGCCTGCCAGCTCTGACTTGGTGAGGCAAATGACTGACTGAGGAGGGAGAAGAAGTACTCTGGGGGGTATGAAAACACCTGTGGTGTTGTATTCAACATCATCAAGTATTTAGCGAGAGAGAGAGAGAGAGAGAGAGAGAGAGAGAGAGAGAAAAAAAATCTATTTGTTAGCTATTTGTTAGCTATATATAATAGAGTAAATTTCCCATGGTGGGATTCTATCTAACCTTTGTTGGATGAAAACCCCCAAAAAACTAAAGCAGAAACACAAACATGACTGAACCAAACTAGGGTGATAGGTGTTATGGTCCTACCCAAGAGGCATACTGAGAAGCAGTACGCCTGGGGGGGGGGGGGGGGGGATGGGTGAGTGGTCACGAGCATGCATGTTAAAAACATCAGCGTGTGCTAGTGCCGGCGGCTATCCCGCAGGGCAGTGTAAATAGTGAATCTGTTAAGGCGGTGGGCGGAGATGTCTGTGACTAAATGAGACGTAGGGGGACTTGGCCTGCTTGGTCTCGGCGAAACTGCAAACCGCTGCGGTTCTGCAGCTCGCTCTCTCTCTCTCTCTCTCTCTCTCTCTCTCTCTCTCTCTCTCTCTCTCTCTCTCTCTCTCTCTCTCTCTCTCTCTCTCTCTCTCTCTCTCTCTCTCTCTCTCTCTCTCTCTCTCTCTCTCTCTCTCTCTCTCCTCAAATGTGTTGACGCTAGAGAGACACAAAAAGCTAATGCCTATTGCTGTCATATTCTAAAAAGACAGAAGGGGCCGTTCTCTGCATGGTCCAATTGTAAATGGACTAGCCCCGCTGTCTGCTAAACACACACACACACACACACACACACACACACACACACACACACACACACACACACACACACACACACACACACACACACACACACACACACACACACACACACAGTCAATATAAACATAAAAACATAACCACAAATTAGATGTCAGCCAAATGCAGTCATGTTGATTGAGTTACACACAAATAAGTGCGCACGCACGGACGCACACCCACACACACACACACACACCCAGACAGATGGAGGGAAAATAATGGAAAATTCCCATGTAACGGTGTCCTATTATCCTTTTTAAAGGTTCTATTTTACTCTGTTATGGGATACAGCGTCTCCTTTAACTCGCCTTTATGTCATAGCTGAAGTGAAACGGGGGACGTATTGGTCGTAAAGATAAGCAGGGGTACTGGCTCCACTTTGGCCCCTCGTCCCTGAGTTGTTTCTACTGCCCCACTAATGTAAACATTTGTGTCTTGGTAGTAATGCCACATAATTCCTGTGGGGGGGGGGGTGAAACTGTGTTAAAAGACTCTTTGTTTGGGGGGCGCACTCTACTAGAGAGGGAGACACATATGCATACATGAAATATTCTAAATTCCACTATTACCACTATTTTGTGGTACTTTGAATTTAGAAGTCTCATCTGTCCAAAATGCAATACCTTATGAGGAAATTGCACGCACGCACACACACACACACACACACACACACACACACACACACACACACACACACACACACACACACACACACACACACACACACACACACACACACACACACACACACACACACACACACACACACACACACAGCTTCTTTACGCCTACTGTGATCATTATCCCCATCCCACTAATTATTCAGCTCTGGCATGGAACAGATATCTGCTGCGTGAGCCGTGAAGGTTGAGGAGCAGGTTGGGGAGACGGAAATGTGGGGGTGGGGGTGGGGGTGGGGGTGGAGGAAGCTAGAGATAACGAAGAGCACTGTGCTGCTGCAACAGTGTGCATGATCAACATGAAGAATGTGGGGAGGTTAGGAACACACACAGGAGGACATGCAACAACAGTGACCGAAAACCCCAATGTGAGTGAGTGAGTGAGTGAGTGAGTGAGTGAGTGAGTGAGTGAGTGAGTGAGTGAGTGAGTGAGTGAGTGAGAGTGAGAGAGAGAGAGAGAGAGAGAGAGAGAGAGAGAGAGAGAGAGAAGGGGGGGGGATGGCCTGCTGTACTGGGGATGTGGTTCAGAAAAGACGACCTAACTGAACTGTGATCCTTGCACATTTATTACATTACGTGTTTCCGAGTGGAGAAAACAAAAAGGCTGTCATTTGCAATGTGTTCATTCAGGGAAATAGCTTTAAAAAAGGATTGCACGCTGAACAACAACTCGAATTACAAACAAATCCGGTGTCAAGGTGTCTAATTAAATCAATCATCTGCGACTAAACATAGATGCCTGACTTCACTCCTTTTCGCGGCTTACCCTGCCTCTCGTCCCGCTGTGTTTTCCAGTTAAGCCGGATATTTACTTGACAGCTTGTGCACATCATCGGAAAATGATCGCGACCCGTCCACAACATGCAATATGCCCATGAGTGGTAGGGAGCAGTGTAGTGGGCCCATATGGGGATGTAGGCATGTCAGCAGCAACGACAATGGTCGGAATGCTTTGAAAACAAGTTTACATACCATCTGCTGTGACCTGATCAGAACGAACAAGATAGTTACCTCCTTGAGTGTCGGCATGTTTTTCGTTTTCATCAGGCAAATACAGACATGTTTAACGGGTAACGTCTTCCCTGGTGTGCCCTCTAGTGGAATCCACCAGTAATACACAAAGTTTGAAGGCCAGTATTTGACTAATTCCATTCACAATGCAGCCGGTTGTTAACGCGTTGTTAAAAAACATATTTATCTCTGGCCTTCGTGACCCTTTCTTTTTTCCCCATTTTTTTCTGCCATTGGCATGATTTAGTTTTGCAAGGTTTGTATCGTAATTCATTTTAGACTACATCTTTTCAGATTGTGCTTTTGAAAAGTTCTGCATTTATTTAACCACTGAGGTTAGAAACCTTCCACAGTTTGCCAAATGAAAATGGTATGTTGTGTTTTATCCTTACTGATCGCCACAGGCAGTGCATCATATAACCACCCGGCGTCTCTGGGCTCTGCTCCTTCATATGTTCTCGCAAAGGCAGAAAGAAACACGGGTTGAAAAATCTCGCTCTTTGTATAGAAGCAGAACCCTCGTCCCCCAGATGCTGATTCTACTGTTGGACAACTTGGGAAATAAAACAAACACATTTTTAAAAACATACGTGCTACGCAACAGGAAACCGGTACTTAGCATTGTGTACTGTGCAAGCAGCGGTTTTACAATATTCAACAGCAACAGCTGTTGCTGCAGCCGCTGACGAAACAGCAGAGCCGAGGAAGCTACATTACAGGTCAGTGTGCTAGCGGCAATTACAGTGCTGTTTAAGGAACTAGCACTGTGCTTCTTGCGCTAGTATCGTTGTCGTCCTCTATTGGATTCTGTTGTGTGTAGGTCGCTCGCATGAGCAAACTAAGGTTGAATCTGTAACTTCCGACGAACTTCTTATGTTGGGAGGCCTCACCTGATTGTCAACGTTATTATTTATTTTTATGTGTATCTGGTAAAACGCTAACACTTTCAGCTACCCTACTATGTAGCTACATGACAGAGGCTGTATAAACTGATGTTACATGCCACTGAGCCCCCTCGACTGGCTCAGATCCAGGCATTAGCATTAGCATTGGAATTAGCAGTCACAACAGCAGCAGTGGTAGCAGTAGTAGTAACGGTAACAGTAGTATTAGTACCAGTGACAGTAGCAGCAGAGACAGCAGCAGTAGTAGTATCGGTAACAGTAGTATTAGTACCAGTGACAGTAGCAGCAGAGACAACAGCAGCAGTATCAGTAACAGCAGTATTAGTACCAGTGACACTAGCAGCAGCAGCATTAGCAGGTGAAGAAGATAGATGATACACTTTAGCACTAGCCGGGGTAGCAGTGAGAGTGAGCAAAGTGCAGGTGCCTCACGGAAAAAGCAAGGAAAGAGAGCAACTTCATAGGAATTAAATTTTTCTATGCATTACTCCCAGCACCACTGCTCTTATCAAGTTACCATATATTGCCATATGGTTGGCTGAGGCAATTATTTTTATTTGTGACCTTGCCATCTATATCTCACACTCACTGCCCCTCTCTCTCTCTCTCTCTCTCTCTCTCTCTCTCTCTCTCTCTCTCTCTCTCTCTCTCTCTCTCTCTCTCTCCTCTCTCTCTCTCTCTCTCTCTCTCTCTCTCTCTCTCTCTCTCTCTCTCTCTCTCTCTCTCTCTCTCTCTCTCTCTCTCTCTCTCTCTCTCTCTCTCTCTCTCTCTCTCTCTCTCTCTCTCTCTCTGTCCCCGCCAGCTTCACCTTGATTTTCTCTGCAAGTCCAATTTTCTACTCTAATGACCTGAAATTGTTCGCAGAGGATGGGTAGCATGTTCAACATAACCCCCCCAACCCACTCCGCCCACCCCCAACCCCCCCCCCCCCCCACATACACACACACACACACACACACACACACACACACACACACACACACACACACACACACACACACACACACACACACACACACACACACACACACACACACACACACACACACCATGAGCCTATTATATTTATTAGATGTCGAAATGATAGAGATATAGTGAGCAACAAGGGGTTGTGTCGCGCATTGCAATTCCTCAAGAAGTCATTCATTATTTTTCCAATGCAAGGCGGTGCAGGGCTTGCAGCCTTGCCTAGCGGGAGGGTTCGCACACACACTCGTAACCTTACGACCTACGCAGAGAAGCACTAGCGTCTGATTGAGACACCAGGTGTGCATTGGTCTCTCTTTTATGATAATGTGATTATGTGTTTGTGTATACTGTATATATATATATATATATACTATATTACATTACATTACATTAGTCATTTAGCAGACGCTTTTATGCAAAGCGAATTACAATAGTGCATTCGACAAAGGTTGTAGGTTATTTTTTCTGGTGATAACAGTTTTTATTCGTTTTTTTGTGAGTGCACACCCACTGTGGCTTTTCAAACCTCCTCTCCTCATGGTTTTTGGGGGATCGATCACACCTCTTTCATAGTAAGCATCGTACGTCCTGGCGATGACGAGGCATTCTTCTCTGAAGTATATTTCACTACAACGGACGGCGGAACGGTGTTTCTCAAACGCGGTCGGCCTTGCTTACCGGGGGACAGTGGCTCCAGGTACCCCAGGGCGCTAGCACGCAGTCCCCGGGACAGGGCAGGACGCAGACCCTCGCTGCAGCAAGCACTTCCTCCTGGTCACAGAGGGCGTCCTCCACGCTGCGCTCCTCCCCACCCTCACCTGCTCCCCTCACCACGCACCTGAGGAGAGGAGCAGAGAGGAGGGAGGGAGGGAGGGAGGGAGAGAGAGAGAGAGAGAGAGAGAGAGAGAGAGAGAGAGAGAGAGAGAGAGAGAGAAATAAAAGGGACAGAGGGAGCCATTGTATTATATTGTATTTTAGATTTTAGTAAGCATTTGACATTTTACGAACTATTTTCATTTTGTGCTATTATTGTCTTGTTTATTTAAATGGCGGAGCCTATTTAAATATGTTACTAACTAGGCTCAATGGCCCAGTGCGCAATTAGCCAAGCGTGTGCCACATGTGTCCCCCTCTCTAATTGGCTGTTACCCCGAGCTGCTCCCACGGTAGTCCGTAACCGAACCCTCAGCGCTCCGTCAGCCGTCGCCCTTTGACACCCCACAAGCCTTCGGTTGATGTATTTGATCCATTCCCTCCACTTGGCTCGCTGTGTCGGCCCGCCATGCACCGCTGCTACATCAATGGAGCGACTTCGGCGAAGGAGTGACACGGTACGCACGGTATGAAGTCAATCCTTTTCACGCCGACATTAATCCAATATGAACAGTACATCCCTCCCCATCCCACTCCCCTACTCCTCCCCTTCCTCCTCCTCCTCCTCCTCTTCCTCTTCTACCCCTCACAATAGGGGTACAACACACAATAGCTGAGGACAGGGAAAATGCGGTATAAGGGTTTCAGACGACATTTCATCACGTTTTCTGCAGCCATTGTAGAATAAGAGGGGAGGGGAGAGGGGGGGGGGGAGGGTGGGGAGGGGAGAGGGTGGGCGAATTCACTCCCTCTCTTAACACCATTTGTTTACCGCTGGCGATGCTGAGCTCTGGCACCGTTTTTAAGCGCCGGCTGCTCTGATGATACATCTGCGGCGGTGCCAGCTGCCAGACCCCCCCTCCCCCCCCCCCCCCCATCCCATCACCCGCCCACACCCACCACTCGCCCCCACACCCGCTTTGCTGACCTGATCTTGCGGCTCTGCGCTCCCTCACCGCAGGCGAGCAGTGCGGTGTCTAGGGTGTTGATGTTGCACATGGACCAGGGCTCCGCTTGCCAGGCGTAGCGGCCGCACTCGCTGTGGCAGGGCAGCGCTTCGTACACCTGCATGGGAGGGGGGGGGGGGGGGGGGAAACACGGCAGGCGCACGCACGCACGCCCATGCCCACACACACACACACACACACACACACACACACACACACACAGTTGTAAAGAAAGAGAGCCCAGCTGAGAAGAGAAAACTGAGAGACAAAATTACAGTACAGAGGCACGTAAAACACGCACACAGACACACACACACACACACACACACACACACACACACACACACACACACACACACATACATATGTAAGCACACAAACACACAGACAGACACATACACATAAAGTCATGGACACTTACGGAGTCAGGGAGACCCACTCAGAGCTACTAAAGCTCCTAGCACTTAAACACAGCGGCTTGTAATGAGAGGAAGCAACTGAGTGTGGAAACTTGGAACAACATTGGAATAATTGGCCCATAAGGAGGGGGGGGGGGGGGGGGAAAGAAAGACCACGCACACACACACGTGTGCTGATGGCCAAGCGCGGGACGTCCCGGTCCCAGGCCCGAACGGACCCGTTGTAATCTGACTGCTCCGCGCGTGGGTTTGCGTTACTGCAGCAATAAAAAAGGCTGTGGTCACCGATGCACGCCATATTAATGGAGAATAAAAAACAGGATAGCATAAAACTGTGCAGATTGCGAGGCAAACGCTTCGTAGTCCATTTGGAAGCGGATGCCCAGCGCTAATACCCAGGGAGTGTCCCACAACAGCAGAATCAGCCTCTCTCTCTCTCTCTCTCTCTCTCTCTCTCTCTCTCTCTCTCTCTCTCTCTCTCTCTCTCTCTCTCTCTCTCTCTCTCTCTCTCTCTCTCTCTCTCTCTCTCTCTCTCTCTCTCTCTCTCTCTCTCTCTCTCTCTGCTAGCAGTGCCTGACTCTGCACCTCTGTAACCACATGTTTACTCTCAATCCATGTAACAGTCAGCCACAGTGAGAGGTGCACTCTAGAGGACAATTTGTGGGGATAACTATGACAAGCCCAACGACGTGTGTCTGTGCCTGTGTGTGTGTGTGTGTGTGCGCATGCATACGTATGTTGGCCTGAATTGTTGTGTGTGTGTGTGCGTGTGTGTGTGTGTGTGTTAGTCTGAATGTGCGTGTGTGTGTGTGTGTAAGTGTGCCTGTGTGCATATGTTGGCCTGAATTGTGTGTGTGTGTGTGTGTGTGTGTTTGCCTGAATATGTGTGTGTTTGTTTGTGTGTGTGTGCATGTTTGCCTGAATATGTGTGTGAGCATATTTGCCCAAATGTGTGTGTGTGCTTATGTTGCCCTGAATGCGTGTGTGTGTGTGTGTGTGTGTGTGTGTGTGTGTGTGTGTGTGTGTGTGTGTGTGTGTGTGTGTGTGTGTGTGTGTGTGTGTGTGTGTGTGTGTGTGTGGAGAGAGAGCAGAGCAGAGCAGAGCAGCAAACAGGCACGAGTGCTGAATATTTGCTCCCCTGTGAGAGCAGCACAGACGCCCATTACACAGCCTCATCATCCCCCATCTGTGTGTGCAGATGCCCCTGCTGGGAAGGCTGGCACAACCACTCGCGGCTCAAGGGCTCGGGCTGCTGGGCGTGTACAGAATGTGCAGCGTGCGTGTCAGGGCCGGCTCAGAGCCTCCCCCCTCTTCTCCCGCCAGAGGGGGGGGGAAGAGATGACATTGGTCATTGGTCCTTCCTATCGCCTTTGGTGAAACTGACCCTCAAGCAAATGAACGGTGTGTTGAATATCGGTATGCTTGTACACCATATGTATTGCTTGTTGCTCAATCGTATTGCCCAACGCTACGACCAAAACATATTCGCCGCCCCCCCGCTACAAAAGCACAAAATCATAAAAAAAGCACATTCATCAAAAATAATGAATAAAGCTAAATGTTGCCATTTTGTGCCATTTCATTGCTTGATTGTACAATCGTATTGTCCACTGCTAAAATACACATTTTCATGGCCCCACTGTAGAAAGAAAAACTCAAAATCAAAAGTATGATGAAAACTCAGGAGGAGAAGTGAAAGCGTGCCGTACGAAAGCGCGGGCCTTGGGACAGATACAGAGCTCCAGATACAGATAAAGACGCATATCAGCTCCAATCACCAGCAAAAAAGTTCAAACAATTAAAAGTAAATGTTCTCCCATGCCAGTCTACACACTTTAGAAAATTGAACTGGGGATGTCTGTTTAAGTTTTTTTCTTTATGTCTGAAGAGGAAGAAGAAGACATGCCCTCACTTTCTCCTGCTCTCCAAGTGCTGATGCCCTTTAGAAATGTCCCGATTGGAATGGAAACGGAATGGTATTTGAGGGCGGTGCACTTTAATCTTTTAAAGATTCTTAAAAGATTACCACTATTAATATTAAAACTGTGCTTGAGCGTGTGCTTGTGTGTCTGTGTGTGTGTGTCTGTCTGTCTGTCTGTATGTGTGTGTGTTACAAGCAGAGCTAGAGGCGCGTGTGTGTGCACTGTATGTGGCCAGCCAAGCGGCAGAGCATAGGTACAGAGTGAATGGGACTGACCTGGGCCTGAGTGGATGGATGGTCCATTTTAGCAGTGCATGACAAGCCAGATGTTGGGCATGGAGAGGGGAGAGAGAGGGAGAGAGAAAAACAATGACAATGAGGCCATTAGTTTTGCCTCTCATCCACAGCATATATAGATCTGCTTTAACTGCACATTGTGTGTATATATACTGTATATAGATATATGTATGTATATATACATCTATCTATATATATACATAGATATATAGATATATATATATAATGGTATAGCTATTGGTTGCAGATAATGTGATTGTTAAAGTATGACGGTCCAATAATACTGGGAAAAATGCATGCAAAGCACAACCAATAATATGCACACATAAATATACATATATATATATACGTATATATAAATATATATATATATATATATATATATGTAGTATATATATAGATATACTGTATATAGCCCCGCACTGTGCGGTACGGCTCATTAATGCCGGGGTTGTAGCATGATTAAGTGCCTCATCATCTGTGGTGATCCTAGTGCTTGTGGACAGTTTGCCCGGCTGCATGATTCATGGTGCGGGTGGGAAGGAGCGAAGCGCCGCAGTTGGCTGTAACAGCTGCGCCGCAGCCAATGCACAGCGGCGGCGGCCGCCACACACACACACACACACACACACACACACACACACACACACACACACACACACACACACACACACACACACACACACACACACACACACACACACACACACACACACACACACACACACACACACACACACACTCACCCAGACACACACACTCAGATTTAAGGACAGTGGAAAGAGAGAGTGATGAAGGGAGAGGGAGAGGGAGGGGAATGGAGGGGAATGGAGGGGGTGAGGAAGAGATGGCATGAGAGCGATGGAGAGAGCGATGGAGAGAGCGATGGAGAGAGAGAGAGAGAGAGAGAGAGAGAGAGAGAGAGAGAGAGAGAGAGAGAGAGAGAGAGAGAGAGAGAGAGAGAGAGAGAGAGAGAGGCACTCCAAAATGAACATATGCTTGAGAAGGGGCTGCATGGCTCTGTAAGCTCGGTGAAGCTGTTAAAAGTAAACGTTACAGGTGTGACACAGACGGTCGGCTGTCAAAACTCTGCCAACGTCTATTTAATATGATTTAAAAAGGGCCACGGCACTCTGTAGGGAGCTTAACTGCGGAATTTCAGAGATGTGAAGGACTAAAGTGTAGTTCCGGATGCAAAGCACGTTAAGCACAAGATGCTGTGACAGTGTATCGGATGGGGAAAATGCCCAAAACCCCTTGATTCTACCTAAAAACACCCACAAATAAACACACAGAAAGAAGGATCTTTACTGCTCCTCGATTCATCCCACGGATTTATGCAGAGTCGCATATTCATGTTTTGCAATTCAATGGAGCCTCACATGTGCATTTTACATTCATCGTGAACCCAATACCACACAGCTTGATGCTTGGCAGGCATGAGGTTGTTTTTCTCAGGTGGCACTTGGGTATTGACTGACTAGTGACTCGCCATCCATGAAAGCCACACTCGGATGTATCTCTGATGGCAGCATCATAACCTTGTAGTATTAACCTGCTCATGGGGGGCCTGGAGGTCTTTGTCTGTCTGCGGCTCCTGGGAACTTTGGGATTTGTTTGAGTGTCAGACGTGTCAGTCTGACATACTATATACATAGTCAATGGGGACAGACTTTAAATATAAGGCCAGCTTACTGTGTAGATGAGTGGCAATCTTTCCAGTTGCTAAATTCCTTTTAGTTCCTAATGCGTTTTAGTACAATTTTGTGACTCTTTTTTTGGTGCAATGGTTCCCGTGTGGAGACCTACACACACACACACACACAATCACACTCACCCCCGCACACACACACACACACACACACACACACACACACACACACCACACACACACACACACACACACACACACACACACACACACACACACACACACACACACACACACACACACACACCCACAGTTTTCATCAGCCTCTCCACACAAAACCCACACAGCTCTCGTGAATAGAGATAGAATAGAATGAAGCCCTCAGTGACTATGATTCTCCCAAGCTGTCAGCGAGCGACTCCAGCTTCAAACACATTGGCCCGTTACCGTCAGTGTACGACTGTGAATTTGATACAAAACAATGGGTCCACCGTGGGGAACAGAAATGAATGGATCCCCATGTGATAATGACCGCAAAAAAACTCAGCTAAAATCGCTCATGAGGGAATGGGCAAGTGTTGCAGGTGTGAAGATGTATCGGCGTCTGAGTGTCATAAGCCTTCTGGAGGATCCTTTGACACGTGGGGTTCGGAAATGAAAATCCCAAAATATAACGTAAAAGAATAAAAAACCTGAATGCGGTGTTGAAAACAAATCTGTATTCCTTGGAGAATAGAAAATAAATAGTTATCAGGGGAAGGCAGTGATGGCCCGACGGCTAGTCACTGGTCTCTTTTTTTTTTTTCAAACTTAAAAAATTAATTAAAAAAGTAGCGTGATTAAGTGGCCTTCAGTGATCTGAAAGTAACTTTGATTACTTTACCACTAGAATGAGCCAGCACTACCGGTAGACACTATAGATCATTCACTTTCTAAACGCTCTAACGTAATACACGTTGTCGTCAGATGGCTTCACACGATGAGTCGATTCACTTTTAACAAGCTCTCTGAAAGTGATTTAGTGAACTGTAGACTAAATAACCTCACTTAAAGGTGCTATATGTTAAAAAATGACTGTACTTAATCATAAAATGACCGTGATATGGCATCAGAGATTAAGAAGTCAAAATACTAGCTTCTCCAGTAACGTCGTCCTTGGCGTCCATGCCAGGCCAGAACGTCTCTCGTTACAATTCTCAGAGAACCCTGGGTAGCCAGGTATGAAAACAATTGGCACACATACACAGCGTGCTGCAGCCATGGAAGCAAGCAAACCAACTGGATAAACGGTTGATTGATTGATTCTACCCAACCTAAAAAGCCTCTTCCTCTTTTGAAAAAGCTCCATGACCACAGCCGAGCTAAAACACACAAACTCTGAGTGTTAATCTCGAGCTCGTCTCATATGATGATTGCGTTCCTTCAGTGTCCTCAACCTGGCAACCCGCATCCATGAACTTCTCTGGGGAGGAGGAAACAACTCTCTCCAATATTGTGAAGTTTGCCTGCAGTACACATTTTAAATAAAAAAGTGCTTAAACTGTCATTAGCCCCTTTGACACAGCCTTTTTGGATGCAAGAACGTTGTGAACGTCTATTCCGCCTCACCTTCTGTGTAAAGGCGCAAACGTGTAATGGTGGGTCTGAGCGTAGACTGGTGCACTTTGCGCACGGACTAAGCGGCTGTCTGGAGTCCGATGCTACGCCGGAAAGACTCCTTTGGTTCCTTTGGGTCTCAAGTATGCGTTCAAGAAAGAAAGAAAGAGCGCCAGCTCCACTGAACTTAAAAGAGCAATGCCGCAAGGGGAGTTTTCTGAAGGAGAATGTTCTCTTTCAAGGCTTTTAAGTATTTCGTGTCATCTGATTGCGCCGATGAATGATGAAGCGCTGCCTTTCCCTTGCTCTCAGATATCAAGGGAATGACATCTGAAACATTAAACTATCAGATATAAGATATTATTTGATTCAAAATGTATTGTCTCCTTAAATTAAACTTGTGGTACACATTTGACAAACACCAATTTTGCAAATTAGGTAACAAAGTCAAAGTCAATAAGGGCAAATACAAAATATATGAATCATGAAAAGATATGTAACCACATGGATGAACGCAATAAAAAAACGACTCCAAAGATATGCATGAAATCAATTGATTGCATGAATATTTCTGCATATGTGCAAATACACTTATAAAGCATGCATTAATTTAACTTTGAAGTATTAGGGCTTTTTTCATAAAACGGTCAAAAAGCCAAGTGAGAGTTATTAGCCATTACAAGCCATTTCAACATTGTCATGTAACTAAAGTTGTCATGGACATGGTGACATCACAAGTGGGTGTGTCGACCCAGATGTATGATGACTAGATCAGTATACCAGCCCTAGCCAAGTGGACTGTACCAACTGGTCGGCTATCCTGGGTGACTTGCTGTTTAATTAACAGTGTCTGGGTCCATTTGGTCAGTGTAGAGAACACAGTTCATGTTAGCGATCCCGTGACGTAGGTGGTAGGTGGGTGATGAATCAGTCATCAGTCAACGGCCCTGGACCATTGAGTTGAGAACCCAGCCTATAACCAACCAAAAAAAGAGATGCATTTTGATGGCTCAAAAGGAAGTAAAAAAAACGGTGTAACCGAGCTGTGTAAGAAACAGAATTTGAGACTAAACCGTGGAAAACGAACCCATATGAAGGCCAGCACTCGTGTGTGGTTTACCCTCTCATCGACTAATCTTTGCTCCTTCGTAAAAAAAAGGGCCATTTAAAAAGGGACCACATCGGTGTCATTTTGAAAGTAAACGTCTTAAATGTCCTTAAGCGTGTATTATCTCTACACCTAACAATTTCCCTTTTTCGCCGAGTCATTTTCCACTCTTTTTTTTTTACACGTGGGGAAGTAAGAGGTGTGAAGTTCACTAAGCTGAGAGCTATTAAATCATGCACTGCACAGCACCTTATCACAAACACTTAAAGAAGGACGGTCATGACCATACTTTTTACATTTTCGCACCAGCAAGAACAGGATGTTTTTCTTATCGTCGAGCCCAAACCCTCCAGCCGTGTCTCTCAAATGTGTCTACCTAATATTCACTTTTCTCCCCCTCCATCCTCCACCTTCCTCACAGCCAGCCACTCAATCCATTGGGTTATTCCAATTAGCAGGTAGCGGCTGTGACTAACCTTTTGCGTTTGAACTTACTACTCCGGGCCATCTGGACAGCTACCAGGAGGACCGGGAGGACAAGGAGAGCTGGAGAGGATCCAGTAAGCGCTCTCTCTCTCTCTCTCCTTCTCTCTCTCTCTCTTTCCATCTCTCTCTCTCCTTCTCTCTCTCTCTCTCTCTCTCTCTCTCTCTCTCTCTCTCTCTCTCTCTCTCTCTCTCTCTCTCTCTCTCTCTCTCTCTCTCTCTCTCTCTCTCTCTCTCTCTCTCTCTCTCTCTCTCTCTCTCTCTCTCTCTCTCTCTCTCTCTCTCTCTCTCTTGCACTCTATATCTCTCACCGGACTCAGGAGAACCACCTGAACAATATGCAGATATGCATGTGGGTTGTGATTCTGGCTGAGAGAAGAGACAGAGATGAGAACAGCAGTGAGACGCAGCTCGGCTTCCAGCCCAGAGATAGGCTGGGTGGGGGGGGTTGAAGAGGTGATAGCAACACAGGCGCATGCATGACTGTCCAGCAATTTTTGCTCATTGGCCTTGGTTAGCATCACTGCCAACAGGCAAGCAGCTGATGAGAATGAGGGAAATGAGAAGGACAGAGAGAGAAGGACAGAGAGAGCCATGAGAGAGAGAGCCATAGAGAGAGAGAGAGAGAGAGAGAGAGGAGAGAGAGAGAGGAGAGAGAGAGAGAGAGAGAGAGACACAGACAGATAGACAGACAGAGAGCAAGAGAGAGTGAGGGAGAGAGAGAGAGGCTCTTGTGTTGTTTTCTTCCCTTTTACCCACTTTCTCCTTGTGAGATTAATTACGATGTTAATATAAGTTGTGTAATGAGAACAGACTGCTCCCCAGCTGTTTAAGTTGCGATCTGACAGATACGCAGAAGGCAGAAAACCTAACAAAAGGCTTCCACACAATGTGTTGGGTGCTTCGACGTGCCACAGATTCCACATGCGGAGCCCATGCTATTATTATCAGTCACAGCGGGAAAAACAACCAGAACCAGAGTACAACTATCAGCGTGCACCTAGCGTGACGTGTTCACCAGCCATTCTTCCGCGGCGACACATGTCTCCCCCCCCCCCCCCCCCCCCCCCCCCCACCCCCAACCACACCCCCTCCGCTACCACCCCCACCCCTATCACCACTCCAGGAGAGGGATGTTTTTCTCAGGGTTTTTTTCCCCCCGTGGCTTTGCGTACGGAGGTGATTCATTCTCAAGCCGAGAAGCAGAGGCTGAACGATGTTCCAGGGGGGGAGGGAGGAGGGCCGGCGCGGCCGTGACCAATGTGGCCCGGCTAACCCTCGTCGGTTTTGCGAAGAATGGTGGCCGGTGACCTCGTCAACGGCACCAGGGCCAGAGATTTTCAAATTAAAAGCATTTGTTTCCCCCCCTCCCCCATAGGTGCAGTATTGGTCGATGCCGTAGGACGGTCTGGGAAAGAAAACAAGGTTGCATGACACGCGTGACAAGCGTGTCCATCCAACCTGAGGGGGTGGGGGGGGAGGGGGAAAGCACGTATCGATCCGACCACAGCACTGTAAAACGTGAATCCAGCAGCAAGAAGCGCAATGTACATAAGGACAGGGCAGGTACGTAAGGACAGGTAGCTAATGGAAATATAATAAGCGTTGCTAGCCTGCAGCTGTATGGGTAGAACTCATTAGAACACATGGCTGTCACGAGTCACTGAAGGATTAACAGGGAAATCCAGCACAGCCCCTGAAACCAAGCATTGTACTTTAAATAGAAATTGCACTGCACACTTTTCTCCCCCCCCCCCCTTCTAGCTAATTAGAACAATTAACTAATAGCCCTTACCGCATGGAAAGACCTTTTTGAAAAGCTAGCCTAGTTACACAATGGACACTGCAATTACCTACCCCTCTTTGTAGGAATTGAATGAGGATTTTTAAAAGACCATGCCGCTTCTCCCTGTGGCATATACCGCTCACGCATCGCTCAACATGTTTTATTATTTTGGTCCCCAGTGATTCTTTTCCCTCTCTTGCTCATCCAGCCATATGAGCAGAGAGGATGGGTTTTGGGGGGAGGAGCATCTCTCTCTGCAGGATGCGAGATTGTGTGGCTCAGGTGCAGGTCACCGAAGTCACCAAACAGCATAGAGTAACCAGCCACTCTTAAGAGGTGAGGAGGTGAGGCCGCTAGTTAGGAAACATTAGTATTCCTTGTCAAACCAGGGCCGTAATTAAGATACAATACCCCGTGTGGGTTTCAAGGGAGGCTTGGCATCGTCTAGTTACTGTTCCGGATGTGACCTCTCTCACTCTCTCTTGCACTCTTTCTCTCTCTCTGCCTCGCTCACTGGTTCTGGTGTGATGTGTTGTGTGAAGGAATACAACAGAGGCTTGAACCGTCCAGACCGACCGGGCTTCGGACGACCTTTTGTCCCAGCCTGCGGTTCAGACAAATGCACTGCCCTTTTTTAAATGGCCCGTCTCTGTTTTCTGCTGCCAATATGCGGTGAGCGGAGGCCTCGCACGTGTTGTATCCTGTTGTGCTGGAGAGGGTTATTAAGACGGGCTCCACAACAGAGGCTACACATAGAGCTTGTTAGTGGCTACTTACAGCCATCTATAACACAAATCTCCACTCCGCCGTACCGCACACACAGAAAACAAAGATATATTTCTTCTCTCCCGGCGGCCAGCCCCGCCTCATCTGCATACTGACCTCCGGCAGCTAAAGTGTCCTTAGGTGCGCGCTGGAGCATACCGGCCGGCGTTCATAAAACAATTCCCCTCTTTAAACTGTGACCCCCACGGGAGGCCGCCTGTCACGGAGCGCTCACAGCCGAGGTGAGAACCTGACTGTGGAATATCAAAACCTCCCATCTGTCCGGCTCCACTGCTCGCTCTCTCTCTCTCTCTCTCTCTCTCTCTCTCTCTCTCTCTCTCTCTCTCTCTCTCTCTCTCTCTCTCTCTCTCTCTCTCTCTCTCTCTCTCTCTCTCTCTCTCTCTCTCTCTCTCTCTCTCTCTCTCTCTCTCTCTCTCTCTCTATTATTTAACCTCTGCCAGCAGTTAGAGGACCACCCCCACCCCCCCCCCCCCAAAAAAAAGATAAAGAAATGAAGAATAAGGGCATGTCCCTCAAATCGTATGGTTTTGAACTTGCTAAGGACACCAGAGAGCGAGCCGCACACTCACAGAGGGTCTGATGGGCAATAAACCCTGTCATTGAAATGTGAGCCGAATGCCATAGCTCAGCACCGCCACTATTGAGAAGAAAGACTTTTATGTCTCTCTGTCTCTCTGTCTCTCTCTCTTCCTCTCTCCCTCTCTTGCTCCCTCTCTATATATAACAGAAACATGTGACTCATTAAATCATGCATGAACCAACGTGGATGCTGTGTCTCCGTGTCCGACACCAGGCACGAGTGAAGGCTTACAAATGCGAATCTTGTATGCATTGAAAAGCCTTGCCGAATACACACAGCGTGGATGGATGCAGAGCTCGGCCACTACAGCAGCAGGGGTCTCTCTTCATCTGTATTCCTCTTTGCTGTCCACTCGCCCAGGAGCAAACACACCAAGAAACCACAGCTCTTAAGATACAATAAATAAGCCCCCCCCCCCCCACCACCACCACCACCACACACACACACACACAGCCTTTTGTTTCTCGTTAGTCTTTCGGCCAAGGAGCATGGCCCGAAGAAACAATCAGGCCCAGGGAAAGCCGTGAATAGAGAGCGCACCGCTGTTGCTTTGAATGAGAACGACTTTGTTCCGCTGAGTGGAAAGCGAAATGCATTTACCCCCGCGGGCCACACACACGTATAGAGAGCCCACCACTGGATGTGAAGGAGGAGGAGGTCCAAACAGCCCCCCCCTGGCTCAATGCCACCTCCATAATGCAGAGCACACATGAATGAATGAGTAACGAGACATCCAACGAGGACCCCCCCGTGGGAAACTGGCAACTGTGTTCAACCCAGGGGCACTCGCCAAGGCCGCCATTTTCGGCGGTACCTCAGCCCGGTTAGCTGTACCGGCTGACCGCCTTGCAGCCACCCCTCGTCTTGTCCATTGTTCTGTGCTCCCCCTGCTGACTGATTGACTGACTGACTGACTGACTGACTGACTGTGCTGGAGAGTGTCGCGTGTGCCCGGCTCCCTCACCTGGTTCTTCATGTCCAGCTTGGGGCAAGGCCGGCCGCCGTTGAACGCCTTCTCCCGGAGCCACTTGGACCGGATCTTCAGACTGCCGCCGCAGCGGGAGCCGCAGGCGGTCCAGGGCGTCCAGGCGCTCAGCCTGCAGTCCAGGGGACACGGCACGTGGCACACCTCTGTCACATAGCCTGGAATGGAGAAAAATAACGAAGCAACACCGACGGAATGAATCCCACAAACACACAACAACGGCGTGTGGTGTAGGAGGGTGTGAGGGAGGGGCTGGGGTGTCTGGTTGCCATCAGTGCTGGCTCAGGACCAGGGGGCCATTAATAACGCTGGGAGATACTCCCCTGACCCGCCCGCCTGTGCCAGACCTGTGACTCAGCGGCGGTGTCACCGGGGCGAGCGGAGCGGCGGCCGTTAATCTGACTAATGGCTCTCCCTCGTTCCACAGCTGAGCCGCCATGACGGTGCCAAAGACGACAGAGTCAAGCTGTGCATGGGCAACGGCTATTTTTTTCATTGAAGGGGGAGAGCGAAAGTAACTTTAGGAGGTTTATGTCTGCTAGCTCACTTACAGAAAGAAGACAGAGTTTAGCAGTGGTTTTGGGCAATTAGGTAACTAGGGCCATTTTCCAAATCAGCTCCTGAGGTCAATCTAGATTGACTCAAGATAGCTTCTTGTCTAGACATAATGTCTCTGGGAATGAGTGTCTACTATTATGAAGCTGTGGCTTTATGTACGATCAAAAGCCAAAACCGGTTGGCTGATTTCACTATGAGTTGATGGAATGAATAAAATACCTCAAACATTGATATAGAAAGGTAAAAGCCAATAACGGAATTAATACATTTTTGAGCAAATTGTTCCCGAGTCTGAAACCTGTCAGTTGCCAGATGCTTGCAAATTGTTGGTTATCACAGGTACAAACAAACCAACAGCCACTGTGGTATTATTATGTTGTATATATCTGTAATTACTATTCATATATTTGAATAAACCTAAACGTATCTATGGTTGGTCGCTGCTTTAAGCAGCCTCACCTGGCCCCAGTCAAACCCCCTGATGTGAGCCCCTGATTAGACTCTAGGCTGGGTGAGGCTGCACACCTTTTGGCAATCAAGGCCCACAGGATAAACCATCCACCACCACACGCACACTGGAGAAGAGTGGCAGACAGCTTTCCCCACCTGCTCTGCTTGTTGACAATAAACCGGTTTTCATATCATCTACCTGTGTCTTGGTGGTCTGGGGAGCACTGGAAAGGCCTCTTGAAACAGTAAACCCTGCTACAACGTATTTATAATATATATGTGAAAACAATGTGCATTTCTATGGTTTTAAGAAGTGGTAGGAGGTGGAAATGTCCGACCTTGAATGCTTCACTTTACAGCCGACAGTTCTCTACTGCAGGGGTTCCCAAACTGGGGTCCGCAGGGGGTCCGGGAAATCATTAGTAAATTAGAAATTAAGAAAAATGTTTTAATTAAAGCCAGCCAAGCTAAAGCTACTTTGATTACAAGCACCCAGTATTCTTAATATAAGGACAAAACAAAGGAATGTTTCTGTCTATAGAGCGAGGAATACATCCACCAAAAAACACGGGCATGGGCTTAATTACTATGATGTGTTCTGTAACGCTGTTATGATAACTTCTGTTATGATTTGTTAAGATCTTTCTGCCAATGATTTGAATAAGGAGCTATACGTTTATTATTTGAATGTTAAAAAAACTTATGAAAGTCAGTTAGACTAGTCATTGTAAATGTCTTGGTTTATTGGGACTATGCCATATTTTTACTGTTCATAGTCATAGGACTATTTATTGTTACTGTTGTTACTGTTAATCGAGTTACTGTGCAAAGTCATAGAACTAGGTCTTGTTACTGTGCAAAGTCATAGAACTAGGTCTTGTTACTGTTCAGTCATAGGACTATGTCTTGTTTCTGTTCATCTTGTTACTGTTCATAGTCATAGGATAATGTCGTGTTACTCTACATCTTGTTACTGTTAATAATCATAGGACTATGTATTGTTACTGTTCCTCTTTTTACTGTTAACTGTTCTGAAAGCTTTTAGGATCAATTACTTGGAAATTGTAAATGCTGTCAAGTTGAGTCAAAATGCAATTAGAATAAAATGACCCCTTGTTTAAAAGTACATAAGTGGTATTAACATGATTCAAATTAAAACGTGTTTATGTTTATTACAATGAAACAGGTCTGAAGTATTTAGGTAGAAAAGTTTTAGAATACATATAGTTCCAATGAAAGTCAGCCTTAGACTGGTCCTTTTAAATGTTTGGGTTTATGAGGACTATGCCACATATTTTAACTGTTCATAGTCATAGGACCATGTCTTGTTACTGTTGTTACTGTTCATCTTGTTAGTGTTCATAGTCATAGGACTATGTCTTGTTACTGTTGTTACTGTTCATCTTGTTGCTGTTCATAGTCATAGGACTGTCGTTATGCTGTTCATCGTGTTACAGTTCATAGTCATAGGATTATGTCTTGTTACTGTTCATCTTGTAACTGTTCATAGTCACAGGACTAAGTCTTGTTACTGTTATATAAGTATATAATATATCTAGAGATATACAATATATATATAAAAATATACAAAGTTTATAAGTGGCAATAACATGATTCAAATTGAAATGTGTTCTGTTACTATGAAACGGGTATTTAGGTTGAACATTTTTAGAATAAAAATAATTCCAATGGCATATTACAAGTACAAATCGCAGTAAGCGTATGTTTAATTGGCGTACCGATTTTGAGGGGGTCCTTGGAATTTTTTTTTTACCTGTAAGGGGTCCCTGGCCCCAAAAAGTTTGAGAACCCCTTCTCTGTTGCATGGTTGTCACCACTCTTACACACTATTGTTCGTAGTTACTCCAACTACTGCAAGACATCATGGGTTCTCAGGGGTTTAGCCTACCGCTCTCTGATTTAACTTTAAGTTCTTCAAAGGCCAAGCAGAAAGTCACCTTAGAGGAAAAACAGAGGAAAGTATGCCTTGGCAAAGACCTGAAATAAGCAGACATAATTTCCCAGTTGAATAACTAAGTTGCGGTGACTTTTCCATACCAATGATAATAGAATTGGAGTTGGGAAATTATGTCGGGATCCAATCATTTCCAGCATCTATCGTAAATTCTAAAAGAGGAGAATGGACAAACCAGGGCAATTGCTGTGTAGGAAATTAAATCACATGGCACCTATTTGAACAAATCAGAAATAGTAATGTGTTTCATCAGAGACAATGTCCCTGTGTGAGTACAATGACACAAAACACAAAAGTGAAAGTAAGGGCATCTAGGTATATATATATATATATATATATATATATATATATATATATATATATATATATATATATATATATATATATGAATAATGAAATGCACTTGTGGTAACCACACTTATTTTATACACAAATGAAAGATGCCAATTGGTGTATCCCGTCTGATTTGTTATGTGTCAAGTTGGCAGTTTATCTCTTTGATAAACTCTTTGTTAAAGCAATTTCCTTCTTTACTTTTTGTTGAGAGAGTTTATATAAGAAACACCACCGACAAGTCCAACGCATACTGATGTAGCGGCTATTACACCCCGGATCAACTCTCCGTTCAGTTGCACCACGGCCAAACCTCACGTAAACACACTGAAGGGTAGGCCCCACGTCTCCATGACCTCTGCCTATCGATCCAGAGATCAGTGTGTGTGACAAAGGACATTTGTTCCCTTGGTGAACCTTTCCCACAATGTTTATTATTTGTATTTTCCTGAGATTGAAACCCTGAAAAAAGATGCTTCGACTCGGATCGAATTTGTCACGGAAACATCTGATCACCGTCCCGTAGTATCACAGCGTAAAAAGGATTTCCGTCAACTTAAACCATCGGGGTTATGTATTGGCTAACTTGGTAAATAATTAATTCAGCGGTGTGTCTACAATTATGCACTCGGCAGGAATGATCAATGTGTGAAATAATGAAACACGGGGGCATCCTTATTATATGCTTGAGGAGGCGTAACATAGCCTAGTCCTGATAAACAAATCCCTATGGGAGAGCTCAGTACAGCTCTCATACACAAATGCAATACGCTAGATTCCACTTAGCAGTTGTCACTAATCGCAAAATTGTCTCATTTCACACAACTCCCGTATCCTATGCAAAACAAATGCTTGGGGTGCTGGCACTTGTCACGACGTACTTACACTTTCCGCTGGTAACACACTGTTGAATCTGCACTATGTAACTTCCCTACGACTCCATTTAAAACATATCTGAACTAGAAATGTTGTAGATATTTTGTACAGAACACAATAAAACATGCCACAAGCCGTCAATTCAGCAATTGTTTTCTCATATAAATCGTTTCATTCTGGTCCACCTACAGAAGTCTGCTGGATGTGTTGCTTTGAGTCATCTACCTGAGTGGGTGCAGAGCGTGGGCTCCACCAGTTGTCCATGGTGGTCCACGCAGGCCAGGGCCTTGTAGCGGAGGCCCTGGCCACACTCCCTCCTCCGGCGGTGGCGGCTCCAGCCCTGCCGGGAGCCCGGCGTGGTGGGGGCCGCGGGCAGGACGCAGGCCGACCAGTTGCCGTGCGGCTGGGACTGGAAGTCGTCGCAAGGACAGTCCTCCGTCTCCACCAGCGGGAACTCGGCCTCCCTCAGGCAGCGGTCCCTCTTTTTGCTCCGGCCTGGCAACGTCCACAACCACCACAACAACGATCAGGACAAAGAACCAATGGAGGACAGTATGGGACAATGGAGTCCAAATGGATGTTTATTAAGTGTGGGGATTAAATCTACTTTTAGTTGGATCCAAATATGTGTTGCCAAACAGGGTCAGTGGCCAAATTCGCAGCCAAGACAGAACCGACGAAGGACCAGCCAGATAGCATAATACATAATTATATTATGTGATAACAGTCACGATATACCATCAAACAATATCGCTTGTTGACCGCTCATTTAGCGTTATCCAATATCTCCAGGGTAAATTACTTTTCATGAATAGAAAAAAACGATCACGAATTTCCATGATTAACAGCAGGCCCATTTTGGAGTAAATTAAAGGCAGCGGGGGCATTTGAAAATCATAAGTAAACAATAAAACAGGCCAAATGAAAAAATAATTGCAGATAGTTAGCTTTTGACAGATTTATCGATTCAAAAACCATCCTCGCTCAGTGCATCTCAGTGCGCTGTACCATCTGCAGGGTATGACTCGAGTCATCGGTATAAAAGCATTGGCCTGAAAGTCTCGGGCGGAGTTGGTTTGACGAGTGGACAACGTGAAAGGGAAGAAGTCTAAAGGCAGATAATTGTTTTTCCTGGGTCAGCGGCGGTGGCAGACATCTTGGCAGACATCTTGGCAGACATCTTGGCAGACATCTAAAAATGGACAGAAGGACAAATTGTGTAGGAGGAGGGCACCCCTTTTATTCGTCTGAAAAGCAGCCTGTCTCTATTTGACTCCGCTGTGTACGACGCCAAGCGCTTACAGGAGCCTCACTCGTCTTGAAGAGCGGAGAGTCATTGTGATTTTTTTTTGTTGCCGGTGCTAGCGGACGACGTAGCTGAGATGGCGGCGGTGGCTAAGGAATGGAGGAGGGGTGGCGGCGGAGAGGCGGTTGGAGGTGGGGTTTAGCCCACTTTCCCGTCTGAGAAAAGAAAATTAAGTTTTCCTTCCCTCACTTGTTCTGTCACTCACTCTCTCTCTCTCTCCCAAACGTGCAAATATTCTTTGTCTCCCGATGAGAGGGAGAGCTTAGCCCTTTATCCATCTGGAGACCCGGCTGTGGCAGCGGTATTGAGCCGCATGTTCTCATTCCACTCCGAGTGATGCCCACAATTAGTCCTGTCCGTTGGGTCTTCAGCTGGAAGTTAACAGGAGTAGAGAATGGGGGGGGGGGGCAATGTAGAGAGAGAGAGAGAGAGAGAGAGAGAGAGAGAGAGAGAGAGAGAGAGAGAGAGAGAGAGAGAGGTTCTGTGTTTCACATAGAAACTGACAGTGTCTAACAGTCCCCTCCGTCCCCGTCCCCTTGACATCTGACAGCCGTGACAACATGTCAACGGGCCGCCTAAATGTTGCTGTTTTGCATGGCTGGGGTTTGACGAGACGATCATGTCCACAAGATAAATGTGTTTTGTTGGGTTTTGTTGCTCAGTGTTCACGGATGTCGTGCCACAGCGTTGCTTTGACACCGGTGCGGGGGATAATGTAAACAGTACAAAACACACACCACTTGTGTCACAGAGATGGGCAGCTGATTTTCACAGTGTTTGATAAGAGCAAGCTGATTGGCTTAGGGGAAATGATGAGGGTCACTTCATACAGGGAGAGAGAGGGAGAGAGAGAGAGAAAGAGAGAGGCGCTGAAAGGTCAAGACGAAAAAGGTCAGACGATGATGATAAAACTCACCCCAAACATCTCTTCAATGAACGCTTCTCAAACTCTTGAGAACGCTTCTCAAACTCTCCCCCACCCCCTAATGTAATAGGGCTCACCCTATTACATGCACAACCAATAAAAGGGGATATAAAAAGCTACTTTACACGTGTTTAACGGCAGTGTAAACACGCACATTAATATGTTGTTGCAAGGAATTAGAAAAATGGAATAACAAGGGGGGGTTGTCAAAAAGCCTGACACACTGAAAAGCACCGTTTTTTTTCCCTTTCCATCCAGGCATTTGCACCTGTAAATTATAGGTTGCACTTTCCCATCCACAGCCGCGTGCCATCAAATTTCGGCTGTTGGCAACAATGGAGCCGTACCTTGTCGTACGACGTTGGAAGCCCACCGAGCCTAAACATATACGGTTCAAAATACAGTCACGCCATTCCTGGGAGTGTACTCATCACTTTGTCATCATCCTCATTAAACCCAAACACAACTTCACATTTACATTGTTGCAAATGTGTTGAGTAAGGAGAGGGAACGAGAGAGAGAGAGAGAGAGAGAGAGAGAGAGAGAGAGAGAGAGAGAGAGAGAGAGAGAGAGAGAGAGAGAGAGAGAGAGAGAGAGAGAGAGAGAGAGAGAGAGAGAGAGAGAGAGAGAGGAAAGAAGAGGGAGCGAGAGAGAGAGAGAGAGAGTAAGAAGAGGGAACGAGAGATCAGGCGAGAGATAGAAGAGAGAGAGCGAGAGCGTGAGAGAGAGAGAGAAAAAGAGAGAGAGAGAGAGAGAGAGCGAGAGCGTGAGAGAGAGAGAGAAAAAGAGAGAGAGAGAGAGAGAGAGAGAGAGAGAGAGAGAGAGAGAGAGAGAGAGAGAGAGAGAGAGAGAGAGAGAGAGAACGTCTGTGAAGAGCTCACCGATGGCTTTCCAGTGGACCCCGGGCGTCCCCCGACTCCCCAGTGATTCCCTGTGAGTGGTCCATCTGTCGCTGCATTTCAGCAGAAGGGCTTGATGGCAAACAACCCCCCGCACAGCGCACAACCCCCCCCCCCCCCCCTGTTCTGATGACGGGACACCCTCCATTCAGCTCAGATTTCCCCCCCCCTAACCATGGTATCCTCTCCCCCTTTCCCCGAGGTCCACCACAGATCTTCTGTGTGTCTTCATCTTGCGGAGCACACACACTTTCGCCCTCCACCGTGTGAATTAACACCAAGTGATTATCATTTTTTGGCAATCAAGCTTTGCCTGCAAATTACGCTTTCTGTTTGCGCATGCAGGGCAAAATGCTCACAGCGGGTCGCCTTTAAATATGAAAACTCATTATTGCGGATCGCATTAATGGGGGGGGGTGCATTAGGGGTAGCGCTGTGTGTGTGTGTCATCTTCTCCGTCTGTCTATTCTCCACGTCGGCGAGGGAAGGCGAGGGTAGGGGGCAAGGGGCAATATTTACGTCATACCTGGATGTCTGCCATGTACTCATTACCATAATCTCGATAATTCTAATCCTTTTTATTAACACCTAGTGTCATCATAGTGTGATCGTTGTGTACCGAGCTGTTGAAAAATGTCAAAAATGTACCCAAATGTACCCACACATTTTTGGCAGATTATGCAGACTTATATATTTATTATATACTTATTATAGACTTATTATAAATCCTTAGTTATTTTTGTTAAATAGTTTCAGTCACACCATTGTCCTTTTCTTTGTGTATAGTATTGTTATAGTATAGTATAGTATATAGGGTTGTTTATAGTATATAGTAAAGCATATCGCAGGTAGTGTTGTTCATAGTATAGTATAGTTTAGTATAGTATAGGGTTGTAGTAATAGGGTTGTGAAGCTACAGACTAGTTATGTAAGCGCGAGTCGAGCCGAACATGACGGGAACTTGTCTGCACCCGGGTGATAAGTGTTCCCGAAAGACGGACGCTCGGCTACTTTAGTTTCTTTTTGAGTTTTGTATTTTATATTTATATATATTATATTACGTGGATAACATGGTGGCATATCATATTGTTCCGTTGATTAGCTGCACAGGATATTGAGTCGCTAACACGGCTGCCATCACATGTCACACGTTACCTACTGAGCACTGCAAAACGGTGGTTAGCAGTAAGGAGCCCAACTTGTATGCCATAAAAGTATAAGCATGTCTGTATTTGTATTTCAATAATAATAAAGTAATGAATAAAAAAAAAACCACAAGCTTTGCATCAATGCACAAAACGATTTGGCCATAGTTTGCTGCCTGCCGTATGGTCAACATGGCGTTGAAACCCTTTAAAAACACATTTTCTGACCTTCTTCAATCCTGTCCTGTTATTACAATATATCCATGATCAGTAACAGTTGATAAGAGATTGTGGCATGTATCGTGGACTGGTCTGTACTGGTCTGCACTGGTCAGCGTTGGAATCCTTGTTTTCAGAGTATAAATGCCCGACCCTAATCTTCGTGAGCTTGCTGGGAGTTTTCGCTAATACTCCATTTGCCAATACTACCACACTCTGAAAATGGTAGTTTAGTTACAGCAAAATGTATACAAGCGCTTCTATTTAATTGAATAAGACGATGAAAGTGCATGAGTAAACTAACACTAAACATCGTGGTTTAGACACAGTAATACTGCATTTAGGATTGAATCCTAAATGCGGATTGAATGGATTTAATCCTCTTTTTTGGTCACATACATGTACACACAGTGAAATTAGTTTCTCTGCTATTTCTATTTAACCCATCCTAGGATTAGGAGCAGTGGGCAGCTATTGTATATACAGTACCCCGGGGAGCAGGGTGTAGGGGTCTGGTGCCTTGCTGAAGGGAACCTCTGCATTGGCAACCTAAGTTCCAACAGACTGAGCTATACTGCCGCCCCTGAATGTATAAACATAGCCATTGAATGTCCATACAGTGATACCTGATTGATCGATTTATAACCTGACCCTGAATGCCAGGGAACATATGCCTGCTGAGATTTACTCTTCGGTGTATTCTGGCTCAAATAAATATATTTTCCGTCTTTCCTTCCACTCAGTAAGACTTGGCTGAAGCTATGGTCCTCAGTTCATCCGTAGATTAGTATTCATTGCTGGCAGACATTGTAAAATCTCATAGCTAGCTGTTCAGGCTAACAAAAACATGGCAACTGAAGCTCACGGAGCCTCCAAGCTGATTGGCCAGTAGTGGTAGTGCCCTCCAGAAGTCTCGGGGAAAAGACATTTGCTTGGACATTCCGGGAATGAAAATAGCCGTATTTATATCCACAGAACACATTTAGAAGCAACTATTTTTATTTATTTATGTGTAGGCTTTTGTAAGGACAACTTGGAGACCATTCACGCTAAAATAATTCACTTCATCAACATCACAGGGGCTTTTTGATGTTGAATAGATTGAGTATTGATTCACACGTCACGTGGTCAGCTTCGGTTCTCAAAACAATGAATGTTCAGGTCCTGACGACTGTTATGCAGGCATTCACACGCAGGAGGCCTTTGCACGGCAGAGCAACGCTCACGTTGAGAATCAAGAACGAGGTTTGTTTCTTGACGACTCAATAACCACATTCGCCTCAAGAACAGAACTGAAGGACACCTGCGTCGTTTCACATGCTGAACCTGACGAGCGGTGTGCGGGGAAAGACCTGTAGCTACGCAATAAACACTGGGCACGAGTCCAGAAAAAGTGGTTCCATAGCGTAATTAAATGGCCATAACCTACATGGGACCATTAGTGCCTTTACTAAACACCAGCGCCGTCCCGCCCCCCCATCCCTAGGTGAGCCCACGCCGCAAGGCGAAGGCCGACCACGGCAGCGTCTCCGCATTTTTTACGAGCATTATAGATGGAGACGGGCTCTGTTTACAACAGCCCCTACGGGGATATATCAAATATTCATGAAGACAAATAGTATCTAGCCCCGGTTGGAAACATAGCGTGTAATTCAGACGTTGTCATTGGTTGCTAGCGAGAGAAATGCATTTCAAACTTGGCGGTGGTGAGAGGGTGCGCTAATATAGACCCGACGCCATACCCCAGGGGGCCCGTAGAAAATAAGTGAAAAAAAATGAACGAGAGGAGAAAGGGGGACAAAACCCCCAAAAATATCTCTAAATGGTTACTAGGAGGAGTGGAATAGATTAGGCTTTTTTTTCTTCCAGTGGTGGGAGTTTGGGTAGTTGGGTTCCGGGGGAAAGCAGAGAACCGGACCCAGTATACAAGGAGCTAAGCGGCAGGGTGTGTGACAGAGAGACGGGTTAATTGGTCCCCCACCTGTGAGGGAGCGTCGACGAGTCCGTGTGCCGATGCAGCCGGCACAGTCCGAGAACCTAGACCAGGCGGTCAGGACGCAGTCGTCTCGGCAGGCCACGCGACACTCTCTGACCTGGTGTGGCGAGGGACCCGCCCACTGCAGGCAGGCGGAGATCACCACCGCTTCGCCGTCCTCGCTCGCGCAGCTGAGCCCTGGTGGACAGGGGAGAGACGAACACACACACACACACACACACACACACACACACACACACACACACACACACACAGAACTTTACACACACACACACACACACACACACACAGAACCACACACACACACACACACAGAACCTCACTCACACACAGACACACAAACACACACACCCACACCCACACACGAGGGGGGGGTTACTCCCACCAAAATTATCCACCAAATTATCACAAGCCAACCACCTCCTTTCCCTGCAGTTTCACACAAAGCTGGGATCTTGGCCCAGAGAGAAGCGCAGCAGCTTCTGTGGGCGGGTTATTATCGAATGATGAAATGACAAATCAATAATGGTGTAGCAATGCGGTGTGTGTGTGTGTGTGTGTGTGTGTGTGTGTGGGGGGGGGGGGGGTTGTCCGGTATGTACTGTGGCCAAAGGGGGAGAGAACATACACACGCACACAGCTCAGATCCCGTGAGACAAGATCGGTCTCCCCTCGGTTACAGCGGGCTAAAAGCAGGAGCCGGACAGCACGACTTCGTCCTTTGAGCGCGGCTGTTGTCAATAGCATTGACGCCGGTGTGGTTGTTGTTGTTGTTCACATTATATCCCTCGAACACGGAGCCAGAAAAAATGCCAGAAAGCGGGGATATAGAGAGGCAGGGCACTCCGAGACAAGTGCCGTCCTTTAACAAGAACCGTGCTGTTTTCCATCGCTTGTTTGATTGAATGTTATACAATTTTTGGATTGCGGTGGAGGGTCTTTTTCCTCGGAGTCGGCCTCGAGAGGCGAGGTGGGAGGGTTTTCAATCATAATAATTGCTAGTCTCGCCCGACGGGAGAAAGGAATTATTTCCCTAATTGCCGACGTTGACATTTTCCCGAGTGCGCGGCATTAGTGGCGGGGGGAGTGGGGGGGGGGGGGGGGGAACTGCCACGGAAAAAGGGACACAAGTGCGGCCGCTAGCTCCTCCCGTTCACCTAAAGAGGCTTTCCCGGTGCACACGGGAAATCAAACCTCTGTCCTGACCCTCTGAAGTTATGCAATGTATGCCCCCCACCTCCCCAAACCTATCCACACTTCGCCTTCCCCTGTCCCTTCACCCCCCCCCCCCCCAAAATTACACCCAAACCGGTTGAGAGAGAGAGAAAATAGAGGAAAAGAGAGAGAGAGAGAGAGAGAGAGAGAGAGAGAGAGAGAGAGAGAGAGAGAGAGAGAGAGGCAGGGGGGGAATCGATGCAACAAAAACTATTGATTCCGATTTGACTTTTAAATTCCGCCCTCTGACAGAAAAGCGGCGTGTTTCTAAACGGCTGCCGTTGTGTGGGAGGGCGGTCTTGATGTGAGGGCTTTTAAGCGCAACTGCGGCGTACCTCAAAAAACCCGCAATATAATACACAACTGCTGTTCAAAGCTGGAGGGGAGTAATAAGGTTGCACTTGATATTTGTTCACCGGCCTGCCTATTGCATATTGAACAGGTATTTCGCATGGGTAGCGGCGGATATATTTAGCACCACCGCAGGTCCCAGGCCTTGTGAATAAAACAATAGGGCTGAAAGTAAGAGACTACATACCACGCTTATCGATTTTTCCGTAGTAATACAAAAACACATGGAAAAAAACCACGCGGCTTATCTAGAGACAGATTAAAAAACGAAACGAAAAAAGGGTAACATAGGTTAAAAAGAAACAGCATGGTCCTCTGTTTCTTTCCCCCAGACGCCGTTCAGTTGAGCGGCGGACAGACTCTCGTTTTCCACATCATGGCTCTTCATGGCCGGCACCTTCTCTCCGTCGCTCCCACCTGCCAAGCATATTGTGCCAACAGCGCTGACCGGAGCACCACACGAGGCACTGGCCCATTTTTGGCTCCATTTATCTCAGCCTCTCCGTGACCTGACCCTCCTCCGTCGGCCAACGCCACTCCCCCCCCCCCCCCCCCCACCCCACTGAAACAGTTCATATTTTTTGGGTCTGGTTGGCTTTTTGTCACAGGCCCCTGCTATCGCCGACAGATCGTTAACTATTGGATCTGATCTTGGAGGTGAGATCACCCAATAGATCTCTTTGAGATCTTCCAAAACAAGGCCCCCCCCCCCAGGCCTTGTTTTGGAAGATGCTAGCCAGACTGTTGTCTGCTTCTGTGCATATTGCACGGGACTGGCACGGAACACCTTTTTGAGATATTGACAAGGAGCTACACACTTTTTAATCACTATTTCCTAATTTAATAAAGGGGCTTTTAATCAGGACAGCGTATGTACATGGTGGAAATCGCAGTGACATAGACAGCGCTGTACCCACCCTCCATGAACACATGATCTTCCTTTGTCACAACAAATTCTCTTTTATTTTTCCGCTCAATAAATCCCGGAAAGAAATACAGAAAAGAGGTTCAAAAAAAGGTTCAAAAGAGTTAATTTTTGTTCCAACCGTCAGACACTCTAATTATTCTCGGGGAAGCTTGGGTGAATATTGATTAGAATTCATTTGAGCTCCTAAATTGATCTTTGGCACAGCCTCATTTAAATGAGGCTTCTACTTGATCCTTTAAACATTCAGAACTAGTTGTATTTTTCACTGCGATCTGGCGACTGCACGGCTGTGCGTTTGACTTGAGTAAGACGCCCGAGGAGCCAAGATTGGGACGTGGACATTGAACTGTAACAGCGTAACACTGTTCCCGATACATGTGACAAATCAACCGAATCTGAATCCGATCTGGAACGTGTATGATACAAGATACAAGATACAAGATACAAGATAGTCGATTGGCCATTTGTAACAAGTACATAGGAATGCTTAATGCTTTCTTAATGCTATCTTTAAAAGCATTTAAAGTGCCAGTAGTGCAGCAGCATCATGAATACAGTGCAGTAACTGTGATGAGTCCAAAAAGTCCAGCAAAGTATGTAAGTGTAATATTAATGACAATGTTATGAAAGTGAAAGTGAAAGTGGCAGCACTCCTAGCAGTTCAGTAGGCTGCCTGTGGATAAAAACTATCCTTAAACCTGGTAGTCCTTGCTGTACGGATGCTGCGCAACCGGCGACCAGACGGTAGGGGGAAGAAGAAATGGAGCCCAGGGTGGTTGCAGTCCTCTATGATGGACATGGCCTTGATCCAACATCTGGTCCTACAGATCTCCTCAATGCGTTCTAGGTGAGGTGGACACATCTGGTGTGTGACTAACGTGTGACTAACGCATGAATTAGCGTGTGACTAACGCATGAGGAGCGTGTACCAGCGACCAAGTAAAACACCCCTGAAAACTATTAGCGTGTGCTGACGTGTCACTATGTTCAAACGGGTATAAAACGAGGGGAAATCACAGTGGATTCAGTTGTTCTTGTCACGAGTGGATTGTTTGGTGGGACCCAGAACGCAGACCAAGACACAGTGGAGCTATAACAGAGCTTCATTTCAAGCAAACACAACACAAGAGAGTGATCAGGGACAGTCCAGGGGTCTGGGTACCGGGAGGTCGATCCGCGGAGTACCGGCAGGTAGTAGACCGGCGAGTAGTCCGGGACGGGAGAGGAGTCTGGGTACCGGGAGGTCGAGTAGCGACAGGTACCAGACAGGCGGATGATCAGGGACGAGCGAGAAGTCTAGGTACCGGGAGGTCGGAGTTGCGACAGGTACTGGACAGGTAATTATAATTACCGGAGAGCTCGTGTAGACCGGAGCGAGACAGGCGGGTGACGCGGGATAGGCAAAGAATCTGGATCTCCGGGACATCAGCATGGCGATTCCATCCAGAATGTACGACGTAACATTAACAAAGTATGACGTACGACCGAAGCCAGGGTCTATATACCCCAGATGAGGGGATTAGCAATCAGCCACGGCAATTGTTGACAGGTGTGTGCGTGCGCCGCCAGCGCACGTGGCTTGGCCCCGCCCCCTGTCAACCACCGTAACCGTGACAGTTCTTCTGGATATTGAACAGTGCACATCATGCCGCCAAGAGGAAAAAAGCGTGTGAGGGGGGCTACTGCTGAACTCCATCTCCATGTCGTCTGTACTCCATCTCCAATCCGAAAATAGGCACAAAATGTCGGATGTGTGTATGACTAAAAGCACTGGTCCTGACCCACACACACACTCCATCTCTCATCCAGACAGAGGCACACAATGTCGGATGTGTACCAGTGAGTCGTTCACTGCAAAGCAAAGATTGTGAACGATTAATAACAACCAAGTAACGCTAGGGTAACGACTGACTAACAATAGCCGAACGCGTGCAACGTTCGGCGAACGTTCCACGAACGTTCTCCAGCGTTTAACGTTAAACGTTGAGGGAACGCTGGTCTCCATGAGAACTTTTGTGCATGTTCAAAACTTTATTTTCGGACCAGCGTTCTCGACCACGGACGATTACCAACGTTTCCTCAAACGCTGACCAGAACGTTATGGCGTGACGGGGCCTTTAAAGCGAGCAAAGTTGGAGAGGACCCTCAGACATTGCCACATGCGTCTGGTGTCAGAGCCGCCGAACTGTAATTCCGATTTGTTTTTATAATCCAATTGACCCTTCTTGATGGATTTTCCGAGTTCATACTTGGCCTTCTTGTAGTGATCGGAGTCGCCTGTTGTGAAAGCTCCGAACTCCGTTCCTTAAGTTTGTTTCCGTATGTCAGCATTCATCCATGGTTTGCGGTTCAGGAATGAGCGAACAGACCTGGTCGGGATGCATTCCTCCACTAGCCTGTTAATGTATGCTGTGACATGATCTGCATCCACATCAAGGTCAGTGGTCTTGAATACACTCCAGTCAGTGATGTCTATTCCCCCCTGCAGGTGTTGTATGGCATCGTCTGTCTAGCGACACGCGTTCTTTACAACTGTGGGCGTGGACTTCAACTTCTGCTTGTAAACAGGAAGTAGAAGCACGAGGCGTGGTCTGATTTGCCGAAGTGTAATAGTGTTGATGGTGGTGTAGCAGTGATCAAGAGTCTTGTTCTGTCTGGTCGGACATGAGATGTGTTGATAGTATTTTGGTAATACCTTTTTTTTTAATTGCAGTGGTTAAAGTCCCCCGCTACAATGGGGACTGCCTCGGGGCAGCGATTCTGAAGTTTGCTCACCTCACTGTAAAATGATCCACGCGGCGTCCCCTGCAGTATTCCTTGCGGCATGTGACACTCACGTATAGGCTTAAACACGCACGCCCTCACACAACGTCCCTTTCCCCAGCACGGCCTTCAATCTGGCCTTTCGTGTCCCCGCATTGTTTGAGAGTTAAACGTTTATCTGAGCAATGTAATTATTTAAAAAAACACTGCAGGTACTGTACGATACCGAGGTAACCTTGAAAAGCAGACCATGTTGTATATATTATAAGTTTTGTTACATTCTTTTCTCTTTCTCTTAGCCACCTCGCCCCGGTCCTGCAGACCGGTCCCCCACGGCAACAAGACACCCCCCCCCCCATCACCACCACCACCACCTAGCCACCCTCCCGCTCTTTGCGGGTCCGTTTGTGTCGCGGTCCGCTGAGTACAATTTATTTACAGCCTTTGTGGGTCCTATTTATTCAGCCCTATGCTGATGAAGCAGCTCTGTTCTGTTCGCTCCGCTGCACCGCTCAACCCTTTACTGCCATGAGCTACCCTTAACCGCCATCGCACCTGGGCATGGAGGAGAGGGGCGGGGGCCGGGTGGCTAAAAAAAAACAATGACTGGCGCTAGCGCTTGAAAAAACTGCGGGGAGGTAAGGATGTTCTTTAAGCCAGGAGAGGCACAGCTCTCTATTCACTTTGTACACGGCTGCCCATTATTGCGATGGAAAGAACAACTTAATTAAGAGGATTCTCAGGAATGGCACGCAGGGAGATGAGTTCGATTATTTTGAATGAGAGGTTGTTGTTTTCTTATAATAAGGGAAGAAAGGTATTTCTCCCCTTATTATTCTTCAGTATTTTAAATGCTAGAACTGGATAATATTTAGCACGACTTCCAGCCTCCGTACTTTTTGAAATGTCACAGGTATTTAGCTCAGCCCCCCCTTTTTTAAATCATATTCAAAGACTTAGCGGTAAAGGTCAACACTGGATACTTCTCATTGGAAAAAGTCACACAAACTCACTTGAGAAATGCCTTTCATAATTAGCCTGCAGTGGCGATTGCACATGGCGTGCTAAGAAGCTATCTAGCTTCTGGCAACTAGCTACTGAAGGAAAAACAAAAACACTCATTCCACAAGGAAAATTAGACCCAACGGCTAGTTTTCTACGATTTATAGGGAAATTTGTCTGAAATGATCCAATTAACACTGGGGGAGGGGGGCGTTTTAACGATTGGGAAACATGGGCGATGGGGCTGCTTGTTCCTTTACTAAGGGAGCGATAAGGTTCCTGGGAGCGGGGACAATATGGAGGCATGTGTACTGCTCGGTGGCAGGTCTGTATCTGTACCGGCATGCATTTGGTTACAGACAAAGGAATTGTGGTGCCTAAATGGCACTTGAGGCGATTACGAAACACGTGCCTCCGCGCAGCTGTTGCGGGTTAGCACACGGCTACGGTCGGTAGACGGTATGTGTTCATTTAGGTCTATTTTCACCCCCCGGTTGTGACGCCATTCATCGGCTTCCAATTTGTCTGAGCTTGTCTTTCTGCCTCTTTCGCTTACTCACTTACTCACTCGCTCTCAATTGTTTCTTTCGCACCACGAGCACACTCGCTTGTGTTTTGGGGGCTGTGTGTGTGTGTGTGTGTGTGTGTGTGTGTGTGTGTGTGTGTGTGTGTTTGTGTATGTGAATACTGCTTTCTTAAAACACAACGTTTGACATGTGGAGTGAGTGGGGCACAGAGTGCACATACACACACACACATGCGCCCGCACACACACGCAAGTGGACGTGTGTGTGGGTGGGTGGCTGGGCGGGAGGAACACCTTTGGCGTGTTGCATTGGTGCGTGGTCGTGTGTAGCACACTGCCTACACTGCTTGTGGGGGCTTTTATTTTTTAAATGTGCACACTTACGCTTTGCACGCACAAAAACGTGTAGTCTTTCATGCTCCCACCACACCGTGCGACTGTGCCGTTGGTTTACCTATGAACTCATTGACTGGGGGGGGGGTGCGTTGCATGATGACGCAATCATCGCGGCAGACGGACGGCTCCAGCTGGTCGCGGCGCTTTGACAAATTGGGGGCTTCTTTATGATGGCGCCCGGGCTTCTTAAAAGTGCAGCTCTTCTAATTTAGTGCCCGTTAAGTGTCGTCATGCGAGGGCGGCGCTGTACCGTCGGCCTGGAAGACCGGATCGGATAGTGGCGGGAAGGCAAAAAGGGAAAGGGAAAATGGGAAAAAGAAGGAATGTCGGAACTTGCCTCTCGTCTCCAAACCATTTCCGCAAGGTTCCGCCGAGCCGGACGTTCCCTGGCGGGCTGCATCTGGGACCAGTGAGCAGCCGTGCCACTTGCTCATCCTCCACCTGCGGATGTGTAGAAATATATATTCATACCGCATTCAACAAACCGCAGTGCAACAGAAGGATACACACACACACACACACACACACACACACACACACACACACACACACTTGGCTGATCATCGAAGGGTATACAATGATGTGAAAAAGAAAGGGACAAGGATGCTTCTTCTTCCGCTGTGCTAATTAACGCCGGCCGGTTCTGGCCGTCGCTGTCCACCGATCGATTGATATTTAAATTTAGAAACCAAATCGGTTCTTCTGTTTTCCCGTCGAGATGTCTGCGGCGGAGTACCGATATAAAACTAAATAGAACAATGTTCTGTGTGCTTTCCATGAAAAAAAAAAAAAGAAAAGCCTGACAACTGTTGTTGGGTTCGTCTGCCTCAGCTCCGATGATTGTTTTGGAGCAACAGGGTTTTAAAAATAGAGCCCACACAGGGCCTACTGATTGGGCTCATGTGTTTCCGCTGTGTGCTGCAAGGAAACTGGCATGGGAGTGGGGGTCCCAGAGTTTCTGAGCTGAAGTTAACAGTGCACACACGCACACACATGCATACAACCCCCCCCCACCCACCCACACACACACACACACACACACACACACACACAGGCACAAACACATGCACACACACACAAGCGTGCACACACACACACACACACACACACACACATGCGCACAAACGCACACAAACAGAGGCAGCACTTCAACATCAATCTTGACACAGGATACACCTGGTACATCAGGTTTGAATGCCAGGTTGAATCCATTTCAACCTGGCAAAGTAAGTGCTGTGTTTTGGGGCATTTAATTGCAAAGCTTGGTATGGGGTTTTAAGCATCTGTACTAACAGTAAGGCCCAGTCTATCAGAAATAAGTTGTATGCATTTAATGTAATTTGAAAAAATCCTTAATGATTTGATCAAATTGAGATGTGATTGTGTACACAGTGTGATTGTGTGTGTGTGTGTGTGTGTGTGTGTGTGTGTGTGTGTGTGTGTGTGTGTGTGCGTGGTGCGTGCGTGCGTGCGTGCGTGCGTGCGTGCGTCTATGTGTGTATGGGTGTGCGCATGTATGTATGTATGTATGTATGTATGTATGTATGTATGTATGTTTGTGCATGTGTGTGGTGTGTGTGTGCGTGTGTGACCTGTAGACTGGACACAATGGAAGAGATTCACATTCCCTTTCTTCATAGAGCGTGTCTGGACACTCTTGGCCTCCGTTGGCAGGCCGCCCGATCACCGTTCGGTAACGAGACTGCATGGCCGCCGTGGTGTTTGCTGTGGAACGGAAAAGACACAAAAACTGTGTTTTTTGTCAAAGGGCATTTCGACATTTTTTGATTGTCACTTTTAGGTACCGGTAGGTCCCCACAGAGAGCAACAAAAAAACAAGGCGTGGACTAACTGTCACTAGCGTAAAATACTCGACAAATACTCCTGGGACATTGTTGATGAAGAAGCTCGGCCGAGAGAGAGAGAGAGAGAGAGAGAGAGAGAGAGAGAGAGAGAGAGAGAGAGAGAGAGAGAGAGAGAGAGAGAGAGAGAGAGAGAGAGAGAGAGAGAGAGAGAGAGAGAGAAACACAAACAAATCCCCCCCCCAACTAATAAATGAATAATTTAATAAATAAACTAATATAATAAACAAACGAGTCAACAAAGTTCTGCCTATACAATAGGAGGTGCTCCTCTGATCCTGTCACGGTCGACCGGCTCCGGAGCTCTGATGTCCTCCGGTGCCACGCAATTGGTCCAGACGTGCATCAAAACGTTAATGGCTTCATTTGGCTCAGGTTCCAAGGCTCATTACACAACACTAATTACCGAACATTGAAAATGGGGCAATAAAGGCAGTAATCACATCGTCAGTGGACCGAATGGACTGCAGCATATTCACCCGTATGTTGGCCGCACCCAATCATCCCGAGGACAATCATGTGCCTTTTTAAAAAATGTTAGTTATATTTACGGTACATTGTCTTCACCCCCCCCTGTATCAATTCGTAAGTCAATGCTTAAGGTCAATTCTGTTCAAGTTTATTTTTATTCTGGCTTCATGTTGATCTCCTGATTATATACTGAAGACCCATGTATTGATTCCTTTGAACCATTTTATATTAGGAAGAGATCGTTCATATCCATATCCTCTATTGACACAGCATCCGCCTCTGCATCTATTAGTGTCTGTATGTATGTGTTTTTTTACAGTACAGCCACACTACTGCTCCTGACTGCTGCTGTAACCACCGCTATGGGCATATTTAAGATTCCAGATTTGTATTTGCATATGCAACAAGTACAATGGAATGCTTACTCCCCATTCCCTCCCAAAGTATGACTTTCCTAAAAATCAATACTAGAAAAATACTGTACACAGTAAAAATGACAATAAAAAGAACAGTACAATGACTGATGGATGATATGTACATTTGTTGAATTGTGCAAAAAGCATTTAAAAGCATTTAAAGTGTCAGTAATGCAGTAGTATTATGAATACAGTGCAGTGCAGTGCAGAGCAGTGCAGTAGCTGTAATGAGTCCAGGAAGTCCAGCAAAGTATGACGTAATATGGATGACAATGTTCTGAAAGTGGCAGCCCTTCTGAAGAAAAAAACTGTCCTTGAACCTAGTAGTCCTTGTACGGATGCTGCGGAACTGGCGACTGGACCGTAGGGGGGGAGAAGAGATGGTGCCCAGGGTGGATGCGGTCCTTTGTGATGGAGATGGGGGAGAAGAGATGGTGCCCAGGGTGGATGCGGTCCTTTGTGATGGAGATGGGGGAGAAGAGATGGTGCCCAGGGTGGATGCGGTCCTTTGTGATGGAAATTGCCTTCATCCGACATCTGGTTCTAAAGATCTCGTCAACGCATGGAAGTGCAAACCTGATGATCTTTTCTGCTGTCTGCACCACCCTCAGTGGTGTTGCCGTACCACACAGTGACGCCACTCGTCAGGACGCTCTCTACAGTGCCACGGTAGAAGTTCACTAGCCACCGTTTGCCTATGCCACTGGTGTGCCTTCTTCAGCATGACCTCCGTGTTGCGGGTCTACGCCAGGTCCTCTGAGATCTGTAGTCCTAGGAAACGGAAGCAGCTGACGATTTCCCCCAGTGTCCCATCCAGGCTGATGGTGGAGTGGGTGCCCCGGTGGCTCCTGAAGTCCACGATGAGCTCCTTAGTCTTGCTGACATTCAGTGTGAGGCTGTTTTCCTTGACCATCACGTCAGCCGGACTACCTCCTCTTTTTTTATTTCATATATAGATATATATATATATATATATATATATATATAATGTACACTATACAGTATATACATATAGTGTGGTTTGCACTGGCTTGTCTGTACAGTAGAAAGGCGCAACACAAGTTGAAATCGGGCTACATGAGCTGAGAGCCAACAGTTGGAACAACAGCCCTAGTCCGTCCTCTGGCGGACATCTGCTGGACGGACAGATTGGCAAAACTGGCAAAGTGGTGCTGGTAAAGTGGAGGGGAATTGATTGTTGTTCATTTTCCTATGCTACCCACATTTTGATGGTAAAAGTATTCCTTTAAGTGAGGCTACATGGTTAGGCTGTCACAAACCACTCTCACAAAGTAGCTTCATAACAAGGAAGCTTTTTGAATCGTATCAAGGTAGATAGGACTACCCGCCATTGAGACACAGCCCTTGAATCATACTCTACACACTATAACAGGTGGAAAAGACCTAAATCTGGAGGATTGAATCCTCTTTATTGGTCACACACAGTGAAATGTGTTTCTCTGCATTTAACTAAACCTAGTATTAGGAGCAGTGGGCAGCTATTTTTTTTTTTATACACAACGCCTGGGGAGCAGTGTAGGGGTCTGGTGCCTTGCTCAAGGGCACCTTGGCGGTGTCCAGGTGTTTTGGGGACTTGAACTGGCGACCTTCCGGTTCCCAAGCCAAGTCCCAACAGACCGAGCTATCCCGTCGCCTACTGTGACGTTTTGCATGTGGGTCGGCTGTGTGATGATTACCGTGTGTGCACCTGGTCGGGCAGGCTGTCCACTCGCTGAAGGGTGTCACAACGCAGTCTCTCTTACAGGGGAGCACACAAGGCCGGCGGGTCTCCGGACGGACAGCATCCGGACACCTGAAGGTTCAGATAAACAGAGGTCTTTAAAATGGTCTGGGGGGGGGGGACGGGACGATCCAATGATAAGTGGCCTGACACGGGCCAGAAACAGCACCATGGCGCAGGAAAACAACCTGCTTGTCCTTGACTTTACACACCACGGCCCACATGACTGATTGTATCAGTACACCCCCCCCCCCCCCCTCAGACACATGCTTTTGATATCCGACATGGTCAGGAAATGTGGAAAATGTCCAAAGATATACACTTAATGTTTCCTTTTTTTATTGTCTTGCCTGTGTCCGATACCTCGAGCTGCTCAAAGAAAATAAAAAAAATAAAAAAGCATGAAAAGACAAAAGATCCATCACGCAAGTTGGGGACCTCTGTTTTATGGATCATATAATACCCGGTGGCGGGTGTGCATACCGATTAGCTTATTTAGTATTCATTAACGCACAATGTCTTTCAAGGATGCCACACCTTGGCGGCGTCTCCCCTGATTAGCATCTAAATAATAAAACACTCGCATCGCTCTTCTCAAACAGAAAACAAAATTCAATTCAATAAGCGCCCGCTGTTTCACGGCCTCAAATAGCGGCTCCGCCCGTAGCTGCTTCACCCGTCAAAGTCAAAGTCCAACAAGCATGGACGCGGACAGCGTCTTCAGACGGTACCGTAGATGGTTGTGTGTGTGTGTGTGTGTGTGTGTGTGTGTGTGTGTGTGTGTGTGTGTGTGTGTGTGTGTGTGTGTGTGTGTGTGTGTGTGTGTGTGTGTGTGTGTGTGTGTGTGTGTGTGTGTGTGTGTGTGTGTGTACGTGTGCGCGCCCGGACGATTCAGCCAAAGCACAAACAAAGCACTCCATATTGTCGCCCGGGAGACAGAGCGATGTAGGAGCCAAATCAATCATGGCCCTCCGCTAGTTGCTAATTGAAGGCCAGGATATAAAAAAAAAAAAGAAGTCATTGTTTATTTGACACGCCCCTCTCTCTCCCCCCCCCCCCCCCCTCCCCGGGTTCTCTGCATTCTACATGCCTAGTCCTCTGTAGACCATAATAAGTCCGCAGACGGTGTCTCAACTTTCACACGTTATCAACTTTGTGAAACTTGGAGTGACTTGGGTTTTAAGGGGAGGCTATGCAAAAAAAACACACACGCAGTCATGTTCTTTGATGTCCGCTCCCGAGTGAGAGTCCTGGTACGTCACACACACACACACACACACACACACACACACAGGCACACACACACACACACACACACACAGACCCCAGTGCTGTCCGCACACCACCACTCACCACCATCACCACCACCACCACCACCACTACCACCACCTCCACTACACATCACAGTTTCCTTTTCAGTGGTGGTTGGGGATAGACTTCACTTTGCCAAACAACCAGATTTAAAAATACACCGCCCACCCCCCCCGTCGCCCCCACCCTCAGCGTGGGATCCCAGCCGCGGGGAGAAGAGCCCACACACGAACACCCGGGATCAAAGCGGTGGTGCCGGGGAGGGGGTAAGGGACATGAAGCTCAACCTTCTCCCAGATTTATTCGCAACATGTCACTACCCTCCCAGCCACCGCCCACCCCTTCACACTTCAGTCCTCTACCACCACCACCACCACCACCACCACTTCCAACCGCCTTCGCCACTGATGTGTACCAGGGGACATGTGGCTGAGAAGTGGCGGGGAAATGTACTCAGTCTGAGATGATAATGATCGACGATCGATAATTATAGTTGCATCATTTATCATTTTACGGCAGAGCACTGCGAATGCACTGAGAATCAGGTACATAAGAGTTATATAATATCAAAGGGCCGCCGTCTTTTTTTCATGAAATGAATGAAACAATATATATATATATTGTGCTCTCTGAACATTCCAACTACTGTATTTGGAATGGAAACCAGTGCCAGCCCCGCTGATTCCCAATGGCCGAGTCCAAGGCTGTTGTTGCTAGGCAATAAATGTATACCGCCTGGCTGTTGTGAGGCAGGGGCAGTGGCGTGACCCGACCTACGGCACAACGTCGATACCATCTCAGGAGGGACCCCCTGGGTGAGCGCTGTTTTAGAAGAGGTCACTTTGCTGTTCCCGCCGGACCTCGCATTGCAGGCTTCCGCGCGGGAAAGCTCAAAGTCCAGCTCGGAAACAACAAACCAAAACCACAGAAGAAATAACGGTGCGCAGGTAAACACACATAAGGCTACATATCCTCCCCTCCCATGGCATAGGACACCGGAGTGGGTAAAGGGTTAGTCTCTTGAGTGTAAATCATACCCGATCAGCTTGGATATGTCTTCTCCCGGGTCCGTTCACGGGCAACGCACACTTGTGAATCACAAGGAACTCGCTCTGCTCCGGGGCTATGATGAATAGCAACATACACCTCTGTGTGTGTGTGTGTGTGCGTGTGCGTGTGCGTGTGCGTGTGCGTGTGCGTGTGTGTGTGTGTGCGTGTGTGTGCGTGTGTGTGAGTGTGAAACCACTGCAGCTATTTTATTAGTGGTGTACTGTAAAAAGGTCTATATCTGCTGGTAATGCACAAACGACAGCTTTCATTAAAGGCCCTATGGAGGAACAGGGCCACAATGGAGAACATAAACACACACACACACACACACACACACACACACACACACACACGTGCGCACACCTCTGTGATCCACTTAATTGCACTGTCAATAATACATTGAGCTTCAGCAGGACAAACCATCTGAATTATTTATAAAGGGGGACCTCCTAGTGATCGCTATAACATCGTTAGAGCAGTGAGAGCGAGAGCTTTTAGCACAGTTTGATATTGTTTAGCTGAGAGAGGAGAACACAATGGCAGTGTCAATAAACCGGGAAAAGGAACAGGCACAAGGAGGAGAGATTACAATAGAAGGGTATAAGTGTGGAAATCTCTCCTGGGGATAAACGTGTATGGAAACACACCCACTCTGGGGTAATGCAATATCAGTAACACATTTTTTTCTAAAATAACATACCTCGGTAAAAGTGAGTATTTGCGTGTTAAAGTGTTCGAATGTCCACAACCGAAAAAGCTAACCAGCCGTGCTCCCGTTTCCCGCTCCACGTGTGATTCTATTGAGCGCGGTTCTAGTTTTTTTCCCGGGCCATGTTACAAATATGAAGCCGAATTTGCACTCCTGTGTGTTTTTGGAGCTGTTTCACACCGAGCAGCAAGGTTATCTTCAACGGCGGGCGGTGTCGGAGGGGGGGGGGGGGGTAGAAGAAAAACCAAAACATCCTCACCGTTGACTGGTGTTCAGCCCGGCGCCGGTCTGCACGCAGTCCACCGCGCGGATCTGTACGCCGGCGGAGCAGTCGGGCGTCCCATTCCGGAACAATCCGGTGTCGTTGATGGAGTTGACGGCGGCGGCGTCATCGGCGCAGGGGCCCCACGGCCGGGCCACCCAGTAGATGGGCGAGCACGGGTGATCGCCGCACGGCCGCCACTCCTCCAGGGCCGGGGCGCCCGGACACCCTCTGCCCCCTGTCAACCACATCAGACATGAGGGCCTGACGTGTCAAAGAGCCCAAGCAGCTCCACCAGGCATGCGCTAATGCTTGTTTTTTGCAATTACAATGTTACATGCTGAACATGATACAGTGAAAGGGAGCGAGAGAGAGAGGAGATAAGAGGGGGGGAGAGAGGAGGGAGAGAGTAGATAAGAAACGGAGAGAGAGAGAGGAGAAAGGGGATATGAGAGGGGGAGAGAGAGAGAGAGAGAGAGAGAGAGAGAGAGAGAGAGAGAGAGAGAGAGAGAGAGAGAGAGAGAGAGAGAGAGAGAGAGAGAGAGAGAGAGAGAGAGAGAGAGAGAGAGAGAGAGAGAGAGAGAGAGAGAGAAAGAGAGAGACAGCAGATCCTTAACCCATCCACACCCATCCACATCCTTAACCCATCCATACTGATGCGGACAAAATACTGTCCTTGATATATGCCCAACATGGTCACCCCAGAGACTGAACCTCAATTTTTCGTAACTTTTCAGCACTGAGCCCCTTGTGGAGGGGAATACATTTGTCCACAAGTGCAACAATTCCGCTGTTGGTTTTCGCACTATAGTTGTTATTCTGTATTAAGTGGTAGGAATAAAGAGCCAATGGAATGTCTGAATTTGAATGACTCTAGGTTCATTGAACCATGCGCATTCAAATGACACATTGGACATCTGAAATCAAACAGGAAATCCTTAAACTAGACCGTACACACACACACACAACCGCACTGCGGCACAGGCACACGCACACACACACACACACACACACACACACACACACACACACATACATACATTTAGAACAGCTTGACTTGAAGTGGCATCAACATTTTCACTTCACTTGGTGTGTGTGTGCACCACTCTACAGTTGACACCAAGGTGTTTTTGCAGTGAACCAGAACCAAACAAACCTGCCTGAATGCTTCTTCCAATATCTCTACCACACGTCAGCCGCCACAAGTGAACACACACACACACGTCCCACGGCACACGTCTCTCACACACACACACACACACACACACACACACACACACACACACACACACACACACACACACACACACACACACACACACACACACACACACACACACACACACACACACACACACACACCAAACAAAAAATCTCTCTCTCTTCTGTTTTTGCCTTTCTGTCTCCCTCTCTAACCCGACACACACATAGACATACACACATAGACATACACACACAGGCACGCACGCACACACACACACACACACACACACACACACACACACACACACACACACACACACACACACACACACACACACACACACACACACACACACACACACACACACACAGAAGATACACACAGAGACAGAAGCATAACTAGAACTTCTGTGTCAGTCAGGAGATAACCAGCTACATGGAACCAGGGCTCGGGCCTGAGCAGATCCTTTCATCTGCTGCTTGGCTGAAACATAGTTCAGTTATGAACATTAATTGCCAGTTGCTGGCTGCCAGGGCTGCAGTGTCTGAGTTGAAAGCACAGCAAGCGGCCCTGACCAGATCAATGGCGCTCTAGCCAGGGAGAGAGAGAGTGAGAGTGAGAGTGAGAGTGAGAGAGAGAGAGAGAGAGAGAGAGAGAGAGAGAGAGAGAGAGAGAGAGAGAGAGAGAGAGAGAGAGAGAGAGGGGGTGCGTAAGAGAGAGCGAGAGCGAGAGAGCCCACTGTTTGCGTGTTTAGCACAATTATTTTATGAGATTTTTGACGACATTATTTTAGCATAATTGATATTGTAAATGGGATAACGATTACGGTTTTAATGTCAAGGGAAGGAGGATAAAGGGGCTTAGTCTTTAGTCTGTTGTTAATCTCCATATGGTTTCTTTGTTCGGATGCTTGAGCTCTCTCAAGTACAAAAAGCACCTAGCGACCCTGGCGTGTTTGGTTCTACAGCAGACGCCGTACCACAAATCTCTACAAATGCCTCCAGCCCGCCAGCCCCAACAGCTCACATTAGCGGTCCGGGGCCAATTAAATCAAGCCGTTAGCATTATTATAGTGTGTGTGGTATGTATACACGCAATCTCAGGTGTAGTATAATACACGCGTGTGTCGACGTCACGCTGTTGTTCATCGTTACCATTTGTGTCAGTCCGCCGCCGCCACCGCAGCCGCCGCAACTCAGGGGCGGCGATAAACCGATGCACTTAAAGTTGCAGTGAACATACAGAGCGTGCTCAACTCTTAACAAGGCCACCCTCCGACTCTTTACAACCGCTTCAGCCGACGCGTCGGATGGCTTCCAAACCGAGTCGCTTTGCCAGTACAGAGTGCTTAGAGTGCTCCAGAGGGATGGGATTCAATAAGGGGATTCAAATAAATTCTGACACCATATATATATTTATATATACAATAAAAGGGGGCTTTAAAAGAGACCTCCGGCCCCTCTGGCTAACGCAACCCGAATGAATGAAAACGCTTCTCACCCTTCCCCGGGAGAGCCAGCACCGAGCGGGCACGGCTCTCGCGGCCGTCCGGGCGCCCGGGGCCGCAGGGGTGGGAGCAGGAGGACCAGGACGACCAGGGTCCCACCACACAGTCCCCGGGGCACGCCACGTCGCAGGCCAACGACGCCGGAGGGGGCTCCCCTGCACACCGGGTCTCCGGAACCTCCTTGCCTGGTGGATGAAGAGAGAGGGAGAGGGAGAGGGAAAAGGGGGGGTCCCATTTTACAGGTGTCCATTCGGCAGTTAGAAAACAGTTTGTAATCTAGCCAGCCGCTGCAAGGATGTCCTCCATCGAAAGACCGCGCAGGGTTACCGGATAGCTAGGTTAATAGATTTGTTGACCTTTGCTTAATGAAGTGGAATGAATTTACACTGGTTTTTGTCATTATTATCCATGTGTGAACAAATGTACTCAGGGTTTGCCCTTTGACAAACCTGTCTTTTCCAAACACACACACACACACACACACACACACACACACACACACACACACACACACACACACACACATAACCTCGGGTAAGATGTTACAAAAAAAGCAGTCACGTGTACATTTCCTAGTTAAGTCATGACATGCACGTCATACAACATTGGTGTTGTATGACGTTGACACTAAAGCGACAATAAAATACCTAAAATAACTTTCAACTTGAACATTGGTTCTAAAAAAAATTTCTATAAAAAATAACAAGTATCCAAAGAATACTACTCTCATACCACCGCTCAGTGGCGCCCAGAGCGGTGCATCGTTGGTGCTGCCCTCCACCATCACCAAGTAATGGCTCAATTTCAGCAAAACACTGATGTCATCCTGATGTCAAAACAATGCCCGCAGCGTCCGAAGCAATGCTTCTTCACAGGGGTGGGGTGCTAGGATGTATGCTCTGACACGCTAGCTACGGTATCATTAACTTGGTTGAACTCTGCCACTCCATCAAACACACGTGGTTTAACAATAACAACTCCGGGGCAGATTTGTAGTAAATTTGTCTCTTTTTTTATGTCTTCGACAAGTGAGCAGCACGCCAAAGAGGGCCAACAAAGACAGAGAGAGAAATAGTGAGAGAGAGAGAGAGAGAGAGAAAGAGAAAGAGAGAGCGAGAGCGAGAGCGAGAGAGAGAGAGAGAGAGAGAGCGAAAGAGAGCGAGAGAGAGCGAGAGAGAGAGAGAGAGAGAGAGAGAGGAGCAAACCACCTCAGGGATTTCTCTCTGCATTCCACCCCGTGAAGTCTAAAGAGAGGCCCTCCTGCTCTCTGCAGCCATCAAAGCAACGTGTGTGCGTGCAGTGGGAGTTCCTCTCTGGCAGGGAACCTACCGCGGGCAATAGCACAGATTCAGGCCTGCTTTCATCAGTGGAGACAGGAGAGCAGCGCTCGGGAGGTGGATGGACCCCCTGGTTCCCCGAAGTTAACAAATACAACACGACTCCAGAGCAGACGGCTCCCTCTCTCTCTCCTCTGCACCCGCCACCCCATCCATTCATTCCTCCCTCCCTCCCTCCCTCCCAGGAAACACAAAGGGGCATTAGGACCTTTGGTTTAGTTTTGGTTTGGTTTTGTTTGGGGTATTTGTGTGGTGTTATTATTTGCATGTTCTGTTTTAGCCCTGTGCAAGCACTCGAGAGACTTTGAAGTTGCTTCAGTGAAATGCGCCTCATGAATAAAATAGATTATTCTAAATGATTAAGGAACACACATGGTTCATGACGTGCATGTATGAAACACAGGCAAACATTTGCACCCCTTACCCCAGCAACACATGCAAATGTGAATGAATTATTTTCAACTCACAACATGCACGTGTCCAATGAATAGAGCATCCTGCACACATAAACCAACACAGAACAACAGAGTTGATATGCGACTCTTATTTACAGTATATATATATATATATATAGTGGAATGGCATTTACAAATTAAGTTAGGCCATCATTAGTAGTCAGTCATCATATCGGCTGTGTCTAAAGGTGGCAATTTACATGCTTATATGCCATATGTGCAAATACACCCACTTATGCAAAAAGGGGGGAGAAAGCAACCCTGAAAACGTGACGGTACTTTACATAATTAGTTTGAACTCCAAAGTCACATTTCAGCATGTGTGTGAGTTCATTGTCTTGTGCCCTGGCAAACTCAAATCGAAACCGCGTTGACTGAAGGTCACAAGCTCTATGAAGATGGCCGTGAGCACCGGCACAGTTGAAGGGTAAGGGGGGGGGGGGGGCAGTACAGTAGTAGACAGCCAGAGTCAACCTCTCTCCCGCTCACATTCTCAGTCTGCGAGCAACGGTTCAGCGCGTAACCTCCGCACCTCCTGTGCCGCAGTCCCTGTGCGAACGCGGTGGATAATAGATTTTAATAGGATTTTAACAAAATTAACAAAAGTAGCAAAGGAATTGCAAAGTGAACAAAGTTTGGTTTCACATTATTGTGTTTTTTTGAAAAATGTATTAAAAAAACGTGAGGGAAGAGTGCAAAACCACTCCCCTGTTGTTTCCGTTTAGCCTGCAGCGATGCCACTGTAATCTTTGGATAGTTTTTAAAGAGGAATGACAATAGAGCACATTCCAGGGAACTGGTATGGTTTTGTTTTTTTTTAGATGTGGAAGGTCTTCGACCATACTTCCATTCCGTACTCATAATCCATACCGTATCGCAGATTACAGGAAACACATTGCAATCCTCAACACTGCGTTGTTGCGTCGCAGCCCTGCATACACCCACACCATTGTTTGATCACAGGTTGGGAGACAAAACTATGCATAACAATGGCTAAACATATGCACAGGTCGTGTAGCCACGAGGGAAAATGCTTACGAGTTTTCCAAAGTCACCGATGTCCCTAACTGTATGGTAGATGACATTACAACAACTTTAAGAGTATAACAAACAGATTGTTTGATTTTAAGTTAAGCTTACCTAACAAACAGATGTCTGCAGAAACAGGATATAGCACAGGTCTTTGTGGGAGACCTCTTATATTGCCGGAATCCGCCAGATGAAATAAACACTTAATAATCCTTAAGCCATCTTGTTGGCTATATAGTTCATTCTCCGTGTTGCATCTGTCTTCTCAACGGGACCCCTCTACCACCTCACTTCAATACATGCATACATTAAGTAAACCAACGGCAGTCTCGTTGCATCTATGCATACATTGCTGCCGTGGTACCATGAGATAAATAAAACTCAAGATTTTTAATGTACAATGTAATGCTTACTCCCCATTCCCTCCCGCAGTATGAATTTCCTAAAAGAGAAAACTCCACGGGAGGTTTGCATATCCATGTGTACGAGTGTGAAGAGATCAGATATAATGCTGCTGCATAGCATGCTAAAACAGCTTAATATCCGCAGAGAACAGGCCAAGAGGAACCCTCATCTCGGCGTTCACGCATCAGTGCTGAACGATAGATCTCAATAAAGTGGATTTAACGCTCGACTTGGACTCGTCCTTATTCAGAAGGCCATTTAAACTGGAATCAATACACAAAAATCAAACAACAGCTACAAGTAAAAAAAACAACTAATGTTTTCACAATTGGCCAGAGCAATTTGCTAGACAATGACTCCAATACAGGAGAGAGGGGATTTTCCTTAATGTACAGTATATCGCTCTTAACACTTCGCACCAGCAGAGTGACCTGTCCATCATGACATTCAAATGGCAATCTGTATATGAAGAAGAATACCACGCCCCTAATTACTGTAAAACATACCTTCGAGGACTAATAAATGCACATTTGCACATGTTCTTTCCCTGACGTTCTGTTTACATGCAACTATGCCTTTGTTGTTCCCGTGAAAGATTCCTCTACGGTTAAAAGAACATTAGCAGATAAAGCACCACACAAGCTCGAGGCAATCAGAAACAACTCAATTAGAAGTAATTCAATCATTTATGTACCCAAACGTCCATTTATTTTCTTTCCAGTGTTAAAGGTGCTGTAGGTTTTAAGGGCGACTACCATTTGAGTGTGATTTGTGCGAAATGCCATAACCATTCGCTATTAGGGAGTGAAAGGGCAATAGCTGATACATGTAGGGAGGGAGGAGGGGGAGGGTGGGAGGGATGGATGGAGGGATTTTTTTGCTCTTCTGCTCATTTCTGCCATCTCCCGTGACGTACCTACAGCAGCTTGACCTTCCATGTGGACATAGAGGAATAAGTTCACTGAAAAATGACAAAAAAACTGAATGGTGACAATGAATCAGGTTTAAAAAATATATATATATTTTTTTGTTATATATATATATACCTATATCATACGCTTCAGTCTTGCCTTATTCTTGATCAAAACTGACATACGATAATTATACTTGAAGCTAACCTGAAATATATGGCATGTCCCTTGCAGTACTGGTCCTTTCTGATCACATAACTCGGGAGGCATCTTCTCCACACGTACTCCACTACGTCCAGCATAAATGAGGATATTTTCCGACCACTGTTGTCTCCTGGTGGCTTCTCATGCATGCATAAACTAATTTATATACATTCATATGTTGTTGTTTTTTAATGCATTTTTTTTTTATGTCGGACATATTAAATTGCGCATTCCAGTCTGTGCCAAACTTTGACGGATTGCTTAATTTACAAAAAGTTGCTAATGCCTAGAAGACACGTCATGTGCTTAATTACTGTGATGATAAATGTGCCTCAGCACTTGTGGAAGGGGAACGCTTTCAACTCCAGTGGACACGATGGCGCCTTGCCAACAACAAAACGGCAAATTCCATACCAATCAGCGTCCCTCTCTCATCTGATTGCGGATATCTCGCCGCCGCAGTTATTTTCCAATATGACTTGCAGTCGCCGGGCAGGGGACACAGGCCCGACGAGACGATAAGTAAAACAAACAAACACAATTTCATGACGAGTGGCATCAACGTAATATTCTGACACTTCTTGAAAAGCTCTCTTAAACCCCAAAAATATCAATGTCAATCCATTCCCACGATGAATCCATCTTAACTCTTAACTTGACTCAATGTGCGGGTTAGGGCCCTGACCTGGACGAACACACGCACCTTGCAGGAGTACCACGAGGCAAGCAGTTGTGACAGGACAGTCGGCGTATGAAGAATACCCCCGTACCGCTTTTCAGACTGGCTTTTACAACCAGACCAGCGAGGGGATTTTCACAGGCGTTTTTGTATTCCTCAACTATATGGGTCATATCTAGCTCACTTCGCTCTCGAGACACGCTCCTTTTCTTCAAGAAGGCGACAGAAACCATCGCATACGGCCTACTCAGCTCGTCGCCCAGTTTTGTTTGTGCGTCAGTGGGGGGCGATTCAGATTCATATCCAGAGTGCGTCATGATGAGGTCAAGGCGGATGGCGATCGCTTCTCGCCAACGAAACAGGTCTTCAGAGACTCTGCTGAAGACAGAGGCCGAGACACAGGGCTGTCACCAATCCTATCGTGCTGAGGCAGAGTATGTACTTTTCAGTTCAGAATGGAGGAATGTATGGAGGAAGAAGTGGCAGGCTTTTAGAAAGAAAAAAAAAGAGCATTTTTTTTTTTTTTACGGTATTAGCTAGTGTCGAGGCAATCTCTTTTCAGACACCAGCTGGAAGGCTAGTTTAATCCTTGACGAGATCTAGGTCCTCATTTACATTCAAGATGTGAAAAGGTTTATAATCCCCCTGTTGATTACAGTAATAACTGGAGCATATCAAATAATATATTATTTTAGATCTTGAGAAAAGACCTTATTATTCATCATATGTATGATGAATATTTATAGTTATTTTATTCTTTATTTATCCATTTATTGCTCATCAGGGATGTTGTTGTTGTTGTTGTAAGGCAGGGTGACACCCAGTATAACGCATGGGCACATAAACCCCTTCCACCTCACATCCTCCTCTAAACCCAGAGGATGTGTATTTATTTGCTTGCTTATTTATCCCCTTGCTTCATTTAAATGATTGTAAAAAAAACCTAATCAGAAGAGAGAAGATGGGATGTGGTGTTTTTTGTTTGCTTGTTTGTTTGTGTGGATGAAATCCCTATAGTTCTGCCCCGGTATATACACACATCTTAAGTGGTCTGGTAGACGATATGTCAGATTCAATGGGATTGCCTTCCTTTTCAATTTCAGAGTGTTTCATGGGTCGATTGAGGTTGCCCCGCACTTTGGATAAGCAATACAACAGGTCCGCTCACCTTTGACAGCGGATCGTCAGCTTGTTACCAAGGCAGCCGTAGATCTTCATTTAAGCTCCCTGTAAAGTCCACTCTTCTGCCAGAGCTGAAGCAACAGTCTCCTATTCTCCTTAGAAAGTATCCCCTCCCACAAGGACTGCATCCACAGTTCTTCACGCATGAAATGGACAATACTTTATACCGTGCCAAGCTGGGAAAATGGACACCAAAGGTTTTTTTTACTCCACACAGTCAAAAGTTAAGAAACGTTGCTTAGAAATAATGAGTATGCTGAAATATTGAAATTAACTTACACTCATCCCTCCAAAGAGAAAAACTAGACAAAGTAAAAGTTCAAAAGAGCCACTGAATAAAAATAAAAACTTTGTTTTAAGTTATTATTAAATGGTTTAATACAGGACAAGCACAACACGCGCAAGCAGAATGAACCTCCTGTGTGAACTATCTACTGTGCTTGACATATAATGGATCATTTTACTCATTATTCTGTTCCCTTAGGAGTACATTTTACTGTTTATCAGTACCCCTGGGACGAAAATAATTTTAAAAGAATTGGACCGGGTAAGTATAATAGTTATACCATAAATACTATATAAACTTAGCCATATACTCTTAATTTGACTGTATAAGCCTATCTGACCTGTCAAAAAAAACTGTATCTCTTAAACTGTATCTCTGATTGTCCCCATCTTAAGACATATCATCAAATGAAGTGAAAAGTTGTCACGCGTCGCCAAACAGGAACAATTTAAATTCCTAGAGTAGCACATTTAAAGCAGCACGCACTTCAACTTCAAAAGGAGCATCGCTAAAGACCACTTTCTGACTTAAATCTTAGAAATTTAAATCTTAGAAGGTTGAGCACACATGTATGTCATCTTGGTCCCGTTGGGAGTCACTCCACTATGGAGGTAGTGGAGTGAGCTCCTGGTTGAAGAGGCAATTTGATTCTGCTCTCACCAAGAACTAAATGAATCTGTCAAGCATAACAGGGGAACTGATAAAAGCATGTCCAGGCATGAAAAACAAGATCCAAAAAGGTTGCTGGGGTTCAGCGTGGTAGAAATAAATTGATTGTTACCCAAGGCAATAACAAAATACAAATCAATTCGTCCAATTATCCATCGTCCTATCAATCAATCTATCGCGCAGACGCAGGAGAGACACTTTAGAGAGTATAGAAAGGGGCAGAACGGTGCCGCCTTAAGACGGATTCATACGTTCCTCTTACGTGCGTAAAGCAATAGCATAGCAAGCGCTCCAACTGCGCAGGCTCCATAGAACATATAGTATAAATAAATGCTTGTTTTGAAGAGAGGTCGAGGAAAATTTGTCAATGAAAGAATGTAAAGACAGCCAAATTGGCTTCTTTTTCTTCTTCTCCTTGATTTTTATGTTGTTTGGCAAACAACGTTAAGGTGCATTACCGCCATCAGCTGGAACGGAGTGTGGATTGGGAGACGCCCATGTGTGGAACACCGGACTGACGCGGACCCTCAGCTGTCCAGGGACAGTGTGTCGAGCCTTTAGAGTGCTACTAGGTAGCCATGGGCGGGGGATGAAGATGGTGATGGAGCCACATTGAATGGGGAATGAATTGGCCCCATCAACCATGTCAATTTCTGGAGGCAGTTGAAATCATTTTGCTCGTTCTCAAACTCTGACCCTCTGTCTTCTCCCCCTTTCTGAGTCTCTCTCTCTCTCTCTCTCTCTCTCTCTCTCTCTCTCTCTCTCTCTCTCTCTCTCTCCTCTCTCTCTCTCTCTCTCTCTCTCTCTCTCTCTCTCTCTCTCTCTCTCTGGAGAGGATGATGACAGCAGCAGTGCACCATTATGTGCATTTCATATTCATTAGCCGGCTAATTCATAAATATGGATATCAATTAAACCCTGCCAGGGCCTAATGTTGCTTGCACTCTGCAGTCTGCGTACGGCGTGAACGCCAGTCACTGATGCCCCTGTGTGGAAGATGGCGCTCTCTGGAAAGGTCTGCGGCACTAGCAACCGGGGCCGTGGTGTCGCTCCATGTGACGTGGGAAAGTCAGCAATTAGGCTTGGAATAATATGTCCAATAACAGCGGCGAGAAGACTTGTCAACAAGTCAACAGCCGCAAACAATAGAGTTTTTCCACCAGGCTTTGGCGTGAACCCAGCGTCTTGTCAAACCTCGTTAGGATCTCCCCTTTTTAAACTTTTTTTTTTTCCGGACCACCCGATGCCTCCTTGATGAGCGCACGTGTAATCGAATGTGACAGAAAATGAAAAAAATAAAAGAACACGTAATTAGGTTTCTAATCTTTGGGAGATGAGCAGTGAGGCTGTTGTAAGGAAGCTGTAATTCTGACTGTTAATCAGACTAACGTTCCCCACCACCCATAAACTCCGGTGATAGCACTTCATGAATAATGCAGCGTACCCGGCAACAGTGGCCGGGAAGGGGCCAAGCACAATGGATTCCATTAAGAGGTGTGTGTGTGTGTGTGTGTGTGTGTGTGTGTGTGTGTGTGTGTGTGTGTGTGTGTGTGTGTGTGTGTGTGTGTGTGTGTGCCACGTTACAGCACTCCCCAATCCTACTTAAGCACGTCAGGAGTACCACGCTGTCAGTGACCCCCGCCAGCGGTTCGCTGACTTTTATTCTTTCATTCAAGGCAAAAGAAATACACCCAAAAATAACCAGATGACTCCGAGACTTCCGGGATTCAACGGCAAGCAAATGGAAAGAAAATTAAACAAGCCCCGTGAGACGTGTAGGCCACAGAAAGCGTACCGTCGGCCTCCACGCAGGTCACGTTCTGGCCGGCGGTTCCCCGGCCGCAGGGGCCCTCACCGGGCACGCATTCCTCGGGCGGTCGGGTCTGCCACCGGTAGCAGGCGGGGTCGTCACACGGCACTGACTCCAGCAGGTGAGGACACGTCGGCGGGGAGGACACGTTCGCAGGCTCCCACAGCACCCGCCTCCTCCGATGTCTGAACCCTGGCAGGGGAGAGGGGCGGCAGAGGGGAAGGGTTGGCGGGTCAAACAAAACAAAAACACCAGTGGAATTGAAGAGAGTGGAAATAAGGAGAGTATAGGATAGGAGCAGCAACAGAAGTGGAGAGCTGCGAGTTGAAAAATGATGTTATAAATACGCATTATATATATAGCATCCTTTGCTCCCAGTTCTTCAGCTACCATGGCACAAAGCAACGCGCAGACTTTCCTAGAGGCATCACATAAGGGGACATAAGGGGACGGGTACCGAGGAAAGCAATGAATGCACAAACGTTGGTGGAGGTGACCTCACACTCACCCCCCCCATCCGACACTCAACTGTGTGACTACCAACAGCATGGTGCCAGCTGAGAGAGAGAGATACACACAAGCAACACAAAGAGAGTGGGAGAGAGGCTACAGAGAGTAAGAGAGAGAGAGAGAGGCGATAAAGAGAGAGAGGCAACAGCAAGAGAGAGAGAGAGAGGCAACAGAGAAAGAGAGAGGCAACAGAGAAAGAGAGGCAACAGAGAGAAAGGTGCAACAGAGAGAAAGAGGCAACAAAGACAGAGAGCGAGAGAGAGGGGCAACAGAGAAAGAGAGAGGCAACAGAGAAAGAGAGGCAACAGAGAGAAAGGTGCAACAGAGAGAAAGAGGCAACAAAGACAGAGAGCGAGAGAGAGGGGCAACAGAGAAAGAGAGAGAGAGGGAGAGAGGGAGAGAGAGAGAGAGAGAAAGAGAGAGAGGCAAGTGTCAAAGCAGAGACCCTCTGTTATCACCCTCTCCTCTATTTGGACAGACACCTGTCCCATGCCCCTTGCTACTGCTGCTCCTGTCTCTCTCTGCTAAATTGCGATGTGCCTGCTGCTTGTCTCACAGCTGCTACTACCGCTACCCCCTCCTCTCCTCCCCCTGTCACAACCACCACCACCCGAGGCCCCCGTGGAGGAGTGCCGGTGGGCCCCTGCGCTCCACTGAGCTCATTTGATTACTAATTAAAATGCACCGAATCAGAGTGACTTGTCGAGCGGAGAGCCGGCTCCATCGTGGTGGAACCAGGTGCATTATGGATTCATGGCAGGTGGGAGTAGGAGGTAGGGGAGGTGGTGGGTGGGGGGGGGGGGGTGGTTCCCTACCAAGGACAGCATCTACTAGTGCAGAGCCCATGGAAGCCACCCTTGACAGGATCACAACTGACCCTTACTGAGAGGTTACTTCAGGTCTATCAAATCCCGGACAAACAGACTTAAGAACAGTTTCTACCCCAGTGCCATACGAGAATTGAACACTGGCAAACACTGACACCGACTGCTCTGTGTAACTACAATACTGTATTGAACACTGTCAAACACTGACACTGACTGTGTGGTGTAACTACAATACTAGTATTCAGTATTCTGCAACATGTATATCCTGGCTATGGTGACACCTGAAAATGTGTTTTTGTCGCGCACCCCCTCCCCCAGTTAACGTTCATCGCGCCCCCCCCCCTCAACTAAGGTAGACCTGTTCTCCACAGTACTATTTACTGACATGATCTGGCCCTCCTAAAAACAAGTTTGGGGACCACTGGTTTAAGGCATCAGCTCTCCTTTTATTCTGTGAATAGTTTGAAATATTCTGTTATTATTATTATTATTATTATTATTATTATGTTTAGGTTTAGATTTAATCTAGGTTTATAATATTAAGTTTAATTGGAAAATATGTATGTTAAACAATAAAATCGAGTCTAAACCGGTCCAAATTGAAAGGTATGACTGTGCATAGGCAACATCAATATCTTGAACACATTTGGCTACTTCATACCCCTTAAAACATGTTTGACTGATTGTATCCAGCTTGGCCCTAAAAGTCTCAGAGAAAGCACACCTGCAAGTAGCCTTGGCTTGGAGCAAGATGAAAAGTAAACTTAGTCGTAGGACAACCAAGAAGACATCATTGGAAAGTTCTTGATCTAGAGAGTAACATATGTCAGTATGAAAGGTGTGGGGGGTTCCTGCTCAAGGGCAAACCGATTGGGGGCGTCACTCAGCAGGGTCACAACCTGTAATAAACCTGATTTCACCCTCTTACAAAAAGAAAGATCAAATCTGACCACGCCAGTGTGTTTCCGGGCAGTAAACCCTATAATATGATGGCAAGTTGGCGCACTGGATTGATACGTACGATTTTCTACGAAAAACAAAGTGCACTGCTTTTTCGTAGAGAACCCTACGTATCGTTTATGAGAACAGCCTGCACACACACACACACACAAACACACAGCCAACACACACAACAATGGTGAATGCCGAAATAAAATAAAATAAAATAAAATAAAATAAAATAAAATAAAATAATTTAAAAAGTAATATAAAAATAATTTGCGTCATTACTAGTATCACTACGACGGAGTAAGAGCTTGCATGAAGCGGACGGATCCTTTGAGACGCACGCTCAAAAAAAACGTGACCCGGGAGAGACACCTGAGCCGATGGGATAATCCCCGGCTAGCGCTGAGGTACCGTCCGATTGACCTAGCAGCCTTCCAACCCCTCGCTCTAACCCTAAAAACCCGGCGTAAAGTGCTTTGAAACGCACATATGTGCGTATCGTTGCGAAGAGCGAGATAGAGAGAGAGAGTGGGAAGGAAGAGTAGAACAATGAGAAGCTATCGAGTGGATGACACGTTAATTGGAAGGCGCGGTGACGAGCTCTGTGTCATCGGCGCTAAACGGCACTTAGACGAGGCGGCCATTACAGCTAATGGGAGGCGGGTGGTGGGGGAGGGAATCTGCCAATAATGTGATCACGAAACGCAAACGCCAATTAAAATGATGAATCGATTGGCCCTCATCACGATTGTTAGGATGGCATTTGAATATTAAATCTATTACATTCATAAAGTTCAGTTTTGTCAGAATAAAAGCGTTTATTAGAAATGTATAAAAAAGTGTGTTCAAATAGTATTATTAATTAGTATAATACATAAATATATTATCAAATATATAATGGAACATACATAAATATAGTGTAATTATTATTACTATTATTATTATTATTATTATTATTATTATTAATAATAATAATATCTAGATATATAACATTGCAGCTACCATAGGGTTCCTACCTGCCATATTTATAAAATAAATATGGCAGAAGTTAGACGGCGTCTCGGAAAAACAACCACTTTCCACGCACGCTTCAAGCAGGGGGCCCATTAGCACCTCAGCTCTTGTGGCTTGTGGCTTCCCACATGGCAGTAAGAGAGAGAGAGAGAGAGAGAGAGAGAGAGAGAGAGAGAGAGAGCGC
>CM051015.1:10320894-10328394 GCA_027704905.1 Muraenolepis orangiensis | reverse complement strand
CATTCACCACACACACACACACACACACACACACACACACACACACACACACACACACACACACTCCATGCATTAATGGACTATGACCTTTGTGACTTTGACTCCTCAATGAAAGCAGTGCTTATGTGTGTGTGTGTGTGTGTGTGTGCGTGCGTGTGCGTGCTGTGGTGCGTGTGTGCGTGCGTGCGTGCGTGGTGCGTGCGTGCGTGCGTGCGTGCGTGCGTGCGTGCGTGCGTGCGTGCGTGCGTGCGTGCGTGCGTTATGGACGTGATCTTATCATGCACACCAGAACCCATTGTCCTCTCTCAAGGAGTATGTCATATGTCACTGTTTTGTGCTGTTTTTCTTAAAGTCGTTCTTAGTGTCGGGGGATGCGGTTGCAGTAGACTGAGGTGGCAGGCGTGACACACACATTTAATTGGATATGCCCTCAAATATAGTCTTGTGTTAATGCCGCCGTGCATATTGAGTTAACAAAACACCCAAACGTCTCAACTTCAGGGAAGGTGCTATCTCCGATGCTGAGAGAAAGGTTGTTGGTGTTTACTTTTGTCTTAAATGACAAGGACAAAGAGGAAACCAAAGAACGGAAACTTCTGTGCTTTGAATACAGAAACAAATTCAAGTGGAGAATGAGTTGGAGCAAGAGGCTTTATATATTTATTCATTCAGTAATGTCCAGAAGCAAACAGCCTATTTAATTTAACTTAGATTAGCCTTTGTGCATAATTGAGCAACACATTTCCATTGAAATGAATGCCCACAGAAAAAAATGGTTAATTAGGAGGTTTATGCTTTCACTAAAAGTTACTTACAGGGTTTTTGATCACTTTCAACAATAACAACCCAGATGATTTATTGTTTCCCTTGTATTCATTTTCTATGGGTACGAATAAAGGAATGTATTTTGTCTTCGTTTTAATAATACATTTGAAATAGATTTATTGATTTATTGTTTTCCCATATGAAAATCAGTGGGATTTGGCCTTCCTACTGCACTGTGTGGGCGCAGCCTTTTTGGTGCAGCATTGTCATTCTCGAAAGCTCACTTTCTGGATTAAGTTCATGCAAAACAACAAGCTTTGTTTTAATTTATTTTCTCCTAGCCACAAAGGCAGAATCCAGCCCCCCACACGGAGGCCAGCATATCACTCGCTCAAAAGAGTGGAGGGACACATAGCAATGACGTGGGAAAGGGGACTTTAAGGAACTCTAAGTTTGTTATAATGAGATGCATTTATGACTCTGATTTCCGGGATGACGGATGGGAGAGGGTGCTCTTTAAAGCTCGCTATACATTATAATTATGATTTCCCATCAAAAACCCTTTTTAGTAGGACTAAGACTAAGGAGGAACACTGCAGCTGATGTTGTAGAAAACGGTTCCTGTGCTCTTAATATTTATTAAATAGTCAATGAAGATTCCATTGAACATTTCTGAACAAATCAATTGGTTGAGTGCCAATACAAATCCCCCCAGTCATTAAAGAGAATGCAACTGGTGCTCTGGCATTGTTCTTGCATTGATTTATAGCCTCTATAATTCATTTATCTGTTATTGAACTTCTACACAAGTTTATTTTTCTGTTCATGACACATGCCATTATTATCACACACTTGGTTGCCCCTTTGACTTTTAATAGTGAAAGCTTTTCTGCAATGGTCTACAAATAACTGACTGTTGATTCAACTTTTTCTCACTTTTCCTTCATAAATACCACAAATACCACTTGAGTACGGTATGTCTAAAGCTTTGCCACCGTGTGAGAGTTAATTGGCTGGCTCAGATCAGATCCTGTCAGACTATAATTACAGAATTAAATTAGAAGTGAGATAAATAAAAGATCATAGGTGTATAATGTGTCACTGCTTCTTTTGCTTTGACATGATGTAAGCGTTTCCAATCATATGCTTTGGCTACCACTTTCACATTTTTCATTTTGTCCGGGAAACATGTCGTGGATATGGTGGCGCCTCTCGTCGGTTTATTCACCGGAAGGTGGAGACGGGCTCTGCTTACCCTCCTTCCTGTGATGGGACGCAGAGGGGTCGGGGACCTGGACGCAGTAGGCCTCCCTGGTGTGGATGCCTCCTCCACACAGTACGCTGGCGTTGCCCGCCCACCGGTCCGGGGGGCTGAGCAGGGGGCTCACGCGACACGGGCCCCAGTCCGTAGACCTCCATACAAACCTGAGAAAACACAAGATTGAACATTCGAGATGTTTTGATTTGCCATGTGCAACAAGTACAGTGGAATGCTTACACCCCATTCACTGAGTGCACCACTTTTAGTGTTGTATATAGTATAGCATATAATACGTAGTATATAGTGTTGTGTATATATATATGTAACGGATGCCAGCAGGTGGTGCTGTGCAGTGGTAAACCTCACTCCCAACGCCTAAATAGACATAAAGCTAGGGCCTTTTCGCTTTATCTATATGTTAGAACGTCGTCTCTATACCGGAGGTCGTCAGTTCGAACCCAGTGCGGGACACTGACTGTTACATATACTATAAACAACACTTTATACTACCTACTATATACTATACCTTATACTATAAACATTATAGTATATGGTAGGTAGTATACAGTGTTGTTTATGGTATAGTATGCAACAGTATGGTTGTTGAAATTCATGGGAAGGAAGGGAATGGGGAGTAAGCATTCCATTGTATTGGTTGCATATGGCAAATAAAAACATCTTGAAGATTGAATCTTGAACTCCCGCATTCTAAATTTCAACAGCAATATTATACTAATATTCTATACTTTATACTATAAAAACACTTAACTATAACAATACTATACACAATAAAAATAACAATAAAGTGTCTGATGGATGATACAGTATACATATGGTGAATGGTACGTACACTATACGTACACACATACAGTGACATGTAATGTATACACAGATACACATACTCTACATACCCACGCAGACACCACCAGCCAAGTTACATACTGTACACACACTTACACACAGACACAGTTATACACACATGCAGTTAGATATACTGTACATACACACGCATACATAGTTACACACACACACACACACACACACACACACACACACACACACACACACACACACACACACACACACACACACACACACACACACACACACACACACAGCTATACATACACACACATACATAACTGCATATACTACACAAAGACATACAGTTAGGTATACTGTTACACATACTGTATAAGACACACAGTTACGCATACTGTACAAGACACACAGTTACACATACTGTACAAGACACACAGTTACACATTCTGTACAAGACATACAGTCACCCAAACTGTACAAGACATACACTGACATATACTGTACAAGACACAGTTACATATACTGTACAGGACATACAGTTACATATACTGTACACGATATACTGTTACATATACAGAACAAGACACACAGTTACATATACTGTACAGGACATACAATTACATATACTGTACACGATATACTGTTACATATACAGAACAAGACACACAGTTACATATACTGTACAAGACATTCAGTTACATATACTATACAATATATACTGTTACATATACAGTACAAGACATACAGTTACATATACAATACAATACATACAGTTACATATACAATACAATACATACAGTTACATATACTGTCGGGACACACAGTTACGCAAACTGTACAAAACATACAGTTACATATACTGTACAAGACAAACAACAACATACACACAGGCATTCAAATAGACCGGCAAACGGTGCATCCACATGCAATCATCAATCAAGCATCATTTAAGTCTAGATTAAAGCACTAAATGCAATGTTCTCTGAAATAAAAGGTTACGTTTCTTAAGTTATGTTTGTGGAAATATTTGTATTGTTAAAATGCTGCAAGAGCACACACACCACACACACACACACACCACACACACACACACACGTGTATATACAGCTTGGTTTTGACTATGAGAAACGTGGCCACGCAGAAGGAAATAATATCGGCACAGCTTTTAGTAATCTATCACATGCTTCATTTCCATAATCAGCTTTCCCTAATCATGAAATGCTTCTGCTTTGAGGCATCCATGTAAAATCAGCAAATAAAAAAATTGAATCAACGCCGTGGAAAAATATATATTCTCCATTGACTACTTTGTTTACTGCATCTCACTGCAGCCAATCTCACACCAATCCTGTAACCCACTTCCGTCCTTTAACACAGGTTTAATAAACCACCCGTACAATAACAACACTAATAATGGCATTACAACAAGTGCGACTACAACTAATAATAATAATTAAGTCAAAGTCTAAATATGTTGTTTTCCCTCCATCCAAAGCATATCTATGCTGTGACGCAAATGTGTTCCAGGTGAAAGAGCATGAAAATGGAAAATCATTGTTTTTCATCAGCATTTGCATTATGCCTCGGGCGCCCTGGTATTCACGTAAACAGATAGCTGTAGTTGTATGCATGTGGAGAAAAAACAAAAACGTGCTTAATATGAGCCTACAACACCTGGGGCAGTTTGGGAGTAGATTCCCGATGATGTTGCAGGCTTCTTTTTCCTCAAAGGCGGGGCATTCTCTCCCTCCGCCAATGGGGATCTGCGCCATGGACCGCGCCCGGACCCGGTAACCAGGCGACAGGTCGGCCGAGCGACAGGTCTTGGAGCAGGCACTCCACGGGGACCAATCGGACGTCTCACAGTCCTTGGGCATCACGCAGGACCGGAAGGCCAAGGGGGAGTCGTCTCGGGTACACAGACTGCAAAAGGGGGGGGGGGAGAGAAGGAAAGAAAGACAAAAAAAGAACGGCGTATATACAAACGTAAATATACAACATATTATATTTAAAAAGAAAAGAAAAAAGGTATAAAAGAAAATATACTGCATATATCTCTCAAGAGAAAAAAAAATCGGATTTTTCAAAGTGAATGCCTTCATTACCCTTGTGGAGTTGGATAAATCGGGGTGCTCAGATAGAGAGGACAGAACAATGAAGGAGAAGTATGACGGATGTCATACTTCACAGGGGGGGGGGGGTGGAAAGGGGGGGGGGGGGGTTAAATTTGATTAGGCCTTTTTTGCGAGGAAGCCGGCTGCTCAGAGGGGCTTGAAAATGGCACATCAGATGGGGAGAAATGCCAACCATCGTGTGGACCCTACGTTGTGCACCTCCACCCCGTGACGGACAAACAACCTTTCTGGAGGTCTAAAGAAATGTGTGACATTACCATCTAAAGGCAATCTGTCTCTGTAGAGTTCAACAACAAACAAAACATGAAGGGTACCAATAGGAGGAGACCACGTGCACACATAACGTGCAGAAACATGAATAAATCCATTAGTAGTCACACCACTCCAATTTTTATTGTTAAATTTGAACAATTTAATTAATTAGGTGAATTACGCTATGAGCGGCACATTCATTTGGTAAGGATTTCACTTGGTAATTTGACCGTAATTGGAAAAGCGGAATGAATCCAAAAACTCAGGTGGGAAATAGACATTTGAAAGCTCTGATGTGATTAGGGAGTGAATCAAACCATGCACTGTAAGCGATCCCCAGCCAGGCCTTTTAACCCGGTTTTGAAAAACACCGGATCGGGTTTGCGCGCTCCCTGAACATAAGTGGCTGTATAACTATGTTCGTAACTGTATTTTGATCCTCAAAATTCAATCTGCAAAGACATCGTTTGGGGCAAACGACAATTCAGCCCTTCAATGGTCTTCCATTAGAATGTGGTCCACGCAACCTCTTACAGTCCAACATTTACTGCTATCGGTATTCGCCCAACAGATTCCTGATACCATGGTAACCGTATAGAGGTATGACCAGAGCAAACGCCACACTCATTTATTCATGTAACATTTGCATAAAAAGTCTCAGTCTCTCTTCACACCATCTCCCAATCTAGATTGCGACAACTTATCAATATAATATACTATAAGCAATCACTTATTTTTACTGCATGTATAATTTCAGCAATTTTTACCAAATGTCATGCTCTCGGGTTGAGCTTGTGTATGTGTGTGTGTGTGTGTGTGTGTGTGTGTGTGTGTGTGTGTGTGGGGGGGGGGGTTGTCCGTATGCATTTGCATATAAGTTTTATGCAGGAATGAAAATCCATTATTATACAACCAAGTCTGAACAGCGGGGGTAAGGAATGAAGCAGCAATTGACATTTATGGTGTAGCATTGCGCCATTGTGCGAATCAACTGCTAAAATGGCAGTTCCCACATTATCCAGCCATAATTGAAAAGTTAATGGCCAGAAAGTAATTGCTGCTTTATAACAATGAACATACCTTGCTTGTCTTAGCACCATTAAAAGACCCCACAGGTGTTATGAAAAAATATATTATTTTGTTGCACAAAAGGACCCGCTAAAACGCCAAATTGAATTTTGTTCAATTAAGGTTGGCTTGAGTTACCGGTGTGTCCTTATCAAGTCAGAAAGCCCCTATCAACCTCAACCGGCTTTCTAAGTGAACAGAAGATTAACATGAGACTTCTGCGACTAGGAGAGTTCCGTAGGGGCGCTTTGCAAGAAATCCTCTTTCAAAAAAGGCAGCTGGTCCAGCCCTGGTAATCTGGGATTTACACTTTAAAGAAAAAAATAATAAGAAAAGAAAATAAAACAAATTCAGTGTGGTGCAGGAGTCCTTATCGGCCCGGGAAATTCTGCCAAAGGTGCGCAGGCTAATCCCCGAGTGAATAATGGACATGGATCCCCAGGGCGGCTTACCTCAGCACGGAGTTCTTGCCGTCACTTCGCGTGCAGCGGACTTGCCGTGTCTGGTAGCCCACCTCTAGCTCCCAGGACATGCGGCCACTAGAGGGGTGGTGCTGCGTGTCGTGGTGGAGGTGCGGATGGTGGTGATGGTGGTGGTGGTGGCCGTGGTGGTGCAGGGAGGCCTGCGCGTGCCGCTTCACTAGATTCTTCTCCCCGGGGGTGGGGGCAGTGGCGCTGTAATCCACCGGTGTCCGTCCGCCCAGCGACACAAGGTCTTTGTGATGGGGCGGCCGGCACTCGCTCCAGGAGCCCACTTTGAGGCTGTAGCGGTGCTCGCTGTCCCCCAGGGGACAGACCGCCGGGTTGGAGCAAGTCCTGGTCTGGGTGAGGTTGGGGCAGTGGGCCCCGCCGAACACGGGCGTGGCCAGGACGTGGCGGGTCCGGTGCTGCAGGCCCGTGCCGCAGGTCCGGCTGCAGCCTGACCACGGCGTAAAGTCGGACACCACGCAGTCCTGGGGGCACGGGATCAGGCAGGCCTGCTCCGCCGACGGCCTCTGGGAGAAGAACTCGCATATCCTGGTGGCCACGGCCGTGCGGTTGGCCGTGCGCACGCAGCGGACCGAGCGCCGCTGGACGCCGTGCTGCGCCGTGACGCACTCCGAGGACCGGGGCCTCGTCTCGGCGGAGAAGAAGGGCACGAGGAAGCAGCCCCCCCAGGCTGACAACTCCCACTCAAACAGGTCCTGGTGCCATGCGC
>CM051015.1:10293394-10318394 GCA_027704905.1 Muraenolepis orangiensis | reverse complement strand
GAGTCAGTAACCCATGGTTTTGTGGCAACTTTGTTATGACTACGTATCTGTTCAACACATACTGTATATGCTTTAATTAACCGTCAAAAAACACATGAAGTGGGTCTGTAATTTGTTGTACAATTCTAATGCTAAATCCAAGATAATTGTGGCAATTTAACATGATGAACATGCTAGACTTTTTCATCTACTTAATCTAAGAATGAACTTCAGCTAGCTTGACCAATGAAACAAACCCTTCAGAATTACTTCCTGTTTTTGTGCTTAAAGGATCAAAAATAAGTCAGAGAGCCCTAGAGCAGTGGTCCCCAACCTTTTCTGCACCACAGACCGGTTTCATGTAAGACAATATTTTCGCGGACTGGCCTTCAAGGTGTGGGGGGATAAATATGATGAAATAAAATAATACAACCTGTGTTCCTGTTTAACTGGTTATTGTGTTAACTGGTGTGATCTGCTTACGTTCTGTCTATGGTTGTAACGTTAGCTATTTCCATTGGGTTGACTGTTGCAATCAAACACACCACAAAGGCATAGAATTGCAACAAAAACAAAATGTGTCTACGGAACCGTGGTATTCGCGGTATGCGCTTTTGCTTTCACACTGGCAAGTAATGCGCATTCGTACGGAAGAGTATTAGGGCCAATCATAAATGTCGAGAATAAAGTCAAAATGTCGAGAAAAAAGTCTAAATACCATTTCGACTTTATTCTCGACATTTCGACTTTATTCTCGACATTTCGACTTTATTCTCGACATTTCGACTTTAAAAAATAAATTTCGACATGCTAAATAAAATAAAAATCTTCCTCCTTTTTTGGTTTTTATGCCTGGCCCTAATACTCTTCCGTACACTCCCCAACTACTGCGCATTAACTAATCCACCTTGGGTTGGTGGTTTAGATCCCGAAGTAACTAGTTTGGGTGCAAAGCAGTAAAACTACTACGGGTTTCGCTTCCCATGTGTGTGTGAACAGAATCTTTAATGCGCATTACTTTCACTTCACACAAAACTTACCAGTCTCCTAATTGAATGCGCATTCGCTTCTCTATTACCGTTTTCACACTGCATACGGTATCGACTCCCGTATTAACTAGTCCCGTATTAACTAGTCCCGTATTAACTAATACGGGAGTCCAATTCATGTAAAGAGAATCAAGGGGACTCCCGTATTAGTTAACACGGGTCTAGTTAATATGGAAGTCCCGTATTAACTAGACCTGCCTTGATTCTCTCGCGCTCAGTGTTGCCAGATGGCCAGTTTTCCATGAGTTGGGCTGGTTCAGAAAATGTATCACTGTAATAACTCACGGCACGCGAAAAATAAAATGTCTTTCAGACTGATAATCAATAAATCAAGAAAATATTTTTATAAATATTTTTATAATGGAAAAACATGACCAGAGAATAACAGTAGGAACAACAGCCCTAGAGAACTCGTGCTACATGACCAGAGAACAACAGTCAAACATCAGCCCTACAGTCACGATGCAAAACCCGCCACCCGGCGGACACTTGCTGGCGAACAAAATTTGCAAAACTGAATTCTGGAAAAAAAGGAGGAGAATTCATTGTTGGTCTTTTACATACGTATACTACCCACATTGTAATGGCACAAACCTGGTTGAAAACCGACTGTGGCTGGTTAGAGCAAGGAGTGTGTAACAGTCACATCTGAACTGGTTACAGAGAGTGAATAATGTAGCCAGTGTTGTTGGCGCCCTACCCCTCTCATAATTTACAAAACAATTAGCTCACACTCTTGGTGATTTTGCATTTACCAATAACCTAGAGGGTGTTTCTTTTTTACCGCATTGGAACATGTAAATGTTTTTCAATATGGCTGAGCATCTGCTGCGTCATTTATCTTAAACTTTTCTCCCCAGGTTGAGTCTGGTTGTTTGGGTGCGCCCGTCTTTTGTCATAACACTTTTAATTAAATGACACCTATGCCACTGAGTGTCATTATGCAAAAAAAGGCCTCCCGCATACTATGCCTCCATCAATAGTCATTTATGAGCAGTGAGGTGCATACCTAATTGCAACATTAATTTATGCAGAAAGTCACAAGATTAGCATCTGCGAGTCAATCCATCTATGGAAAAAAGTCTGAATCAGCGCATTGCGACCAGGTGTTTACTTGGTAAATGAAAAAGGATTTGGGCTCGGCGAGTACAACATTTCTAATGATTCATTTAGGAGGTTTCCAGGTTGTGGATCACTGCCACTAAGGATTCAAACCATATCAACCTAAATCTGTGCTGGAGCGCTACATGATTTGTGGCAAGAAGATGATTAGCTGATGCAGCGAAAATATGTCCCAAGCTGTCTTTGAACACTTGCATTTGACGCAGCGCTAATTTATTTCCGTTTGCATTTATGGAGCTGTTGTCACAAACCGTGCTATTTCCTTCAGGGAAGGCATCACGTACAAGTTAAATGTCTGCCAGTAATGAATCACCTCAAGGGTAAAACACAACTTACATCCCTAATGGGACTCCACCATAATTTCACATTTAGACTTACGGTGTCAACACTGCACTTGCTCTTATGTCCCGCCTTTAATTAGGAGTAAAACATATACTGCATAAGGCTGCATGGCACCAAAGTCCTCCACTGCAGCAGCTGATCTCAGAATGGTCCCCTTTTGTGTTGGCATTGGTGCTGACGCATTTTAACAGTATATAAATACATAGGCAAACCACTTTATCATCACTAATATGTCGTGACAGTCGGTTGAATACACTTGAGATTTAAACTCACAAAGCAATATTATCAGGCTATTATCAAGGCTAACTCGTGAGAATTGAGTAAATTGTTGTCAGTTTTACATTGACAAAAATGAGAGATCCTTGTAGGGATGTGCGAGAAGATTTATGGACTGGCATAACAGTCAGTAAGAGTATAAATGCGTTGTATAAGCAAAATCTATAAGCCTTGTATTCTGATATATTTCTATAGCTGCTCTGCACTCCAGTTGTTGTATATTTACGACCTATTCATATTACTTTCCAATATTCATTGCTTGTTCTCAGCATCACAAAAACGGCAAGAAGAAAACAACAAAGACAACAATTTGTTTTAAAGAACACTGGGATGGGGTCTTCAAGATGGTTTTTTTCAGCAATTAAAAGGTGTGGGCAGGGAACATGGATATCACTGCATAAAATAAAGGCTGCTTTCAGTTTACAGTGGGTGGCCACACAGCCCAGTCAAGCAGCTACACAACAAATGTGTCAATGACCACAAAGGCTCAAAGGAGGTACTGTGACCGGCAGCAGCTGAAACTCCTCGCATCGAGAAGAGGAAAGTAAACAGCGGGTAACTTAGTCGATACTTTGGGGGAGATCTGCAGCTTTGTTTGCGCCAGCAACCGTACAATACCAACCCCCCCCCCCCCCCCCTTTGCATACTTCTAGCCACAGAACAACATTGACATTTTTTTCAAGTAGACATCTTTTTCTGGGTCACGGAAGACTCCCCTCCTATCCACTGTTGCTTCTAATCTGTCTTACCCAGCCTACTGCACACCCTGTGGATTTAATGGTCTTATATATTTATTTGGCTGCTTGAAGAACCCAGACGACCTGTTAGAGAAGCCCTTTTCTACAAGATAAAGAAATCACAAACGTACAAGCATCGATACTGACGGACAGATTTAAATTATTGATGAAGATAATAAAATAAATAAAGTAAAGAAGGCAAGTTTTACTACTTTACGACTGATTTAATGGCTTTTTGTTAAAAGTGCCTTCAAGGAGATTCCAGTCCAATTAATAAAGGACCTACTTTACCAAACCAAATCGATATGACTCCTCTCTTAAAAAGCCACAGGGGACTGAGTTAATGTGTAAACTAACAATGTATTTCTTTTGAATTCGTGCTCATAGACTAGGATCCCTCTACTTAGATTTTGAGCTTAGACAATCTATTCACGGGAGGGGGTTGTGTGTGTGAATCAATGTGTTTACACTCCACTAAAGACCACCGCAATGACACGAAGTTGGGCGCTGTCGTGATCTAAATCTTGTTCCGTTCTGCTGTAATCGCTCGCATTATGAGGTCGACTTGCGGTGGCCCGGCACCAAGCCACATGCAGGGAAATTGGATAGGATGTCACTCACTCCTGAAGATGTCTGCCTTCCGCTGACCAGGGGATTTTTACAGGAGCAGAACTAATGGCCATATCTACAGGCAGAATCCCCAGGTAAGACCGTTTTTTTATTTTAGATCCCACAGGTAGACAGGGTTACTGTGTGACACAATGTGAAAATGAGTCTTTGAGGATCCAGCTACTCCTGGGGATGAAGATGCTGACTAGGCCGGTATTTTGTAGAAAAAGGAAAAATAAAATAATAATAACAATAGAGAGTGATATATAAGTGAAATATAAGAGGGTTCTACTCTTAGTTGAATTGGCCAGGCCAGAGTTTTGATGTGGAAACCTTGTTCTGTGTCTGTTCCTGGCACAGAATGGCAAACTGTATACTATACAAAAAATAATACTTCACCATAACACATTACAATAGGGCTGTGTACTTGTAATTCCAATATAAGCAAAATCAACATGATATAATCTTGAACCTATAAACGTGATACCATATCTTATTCATATATTAGTAGATGCCTCATGCCCGTAGTATGGTATTAATCACCAGCACTATCCAGTCTAAAAGTGGTTTAATTGCCACATTGTTGTTTTGATGTATAAGTTTTATCCCCTTTGGGATAGTCTGGGATAGTGTGCCGCATATTGGGAGTTCTGTGTTCAAGGAGTCATGCTGGGCTTTGTGCTTCTGAAAATTATTTCTTGCGATACTTTTAAGCATTTATTTTCAGTTCTTTGCTGTCCTTGTCCTTTTGAGTTCTTCATGCCAAAGGATACTTCCTCATTTGTGTTACATTGTCCAATGCTGGTACTCCCACAGGAAATGCTACACACTGTAACACAGTGTTTGGGTTCCCTTTATGATTGTTTTTGACGTTTCCATACGAGATACAAGATACAAGATATTTTATTGGCCAATTGCAACAGGTACATAGGGATACTTACTCCCCATTCCATCCCGCAGTATACATCTCCAAAACAAAAATAAAAATATATAAATAAAAATAAAAATAATATATACAAAAAGAGCAGCAAAGTGACTGTTAAATGATATGTGTTAAATGTACATGTTTTTGTTTTTTTTACAAAAATCTTTAAAAGCATTTAAAGTGCCAGTAGTGCAGCAGCATCATGAATGCAGTGCAGTAACTGTGATGAGTCCAGAAAGTCCAGCAAATTATGTAAGTGTAATGTTAATGACATATTATGAAAGTTATGAAAGTGAAAGTGGCAGCACTCCTAGCAGTTCAGTAGGTCACTGCCTGTGGATAAAAACTATCCTTGAACCTGGTAGTCCTTGTACGGATGCTGCGCAACCGGCGACCAGACGTTAGGGGGGAGAAGAGCATGTATTGCCCTTCATCAAACTCCTCAGAGCATCAAAGGGTTTCAACAGTTCAGGTAATTAGATAGCAACCTCTAACCTGAAGCATTCCAACGGCCTTATGGTAGGGGAAAACAATTGTACTGCCGGCATTACCACACAATTTCATTGACGGGTGAAGGTAGAGTTCCGTAAGTCCATCCATCGTACTTTTTGCTGCTTCTGTGGTAGATAATATGTAAGGCCACCATAGTCCATGAAACGTCAAGTTGAAGTTATATTTGGTCATTACATTACATTACAGTCATTTAGCAGACACTTCTATCCAAATGACTTACAATAGGTCATGGTTGTGGAGTAAACACAGAAGAAGCGGAGTAGGGACTTTGAGGAGAACCAAGACATGCATGCATGGCCAATGGGTCAACAGACAGGTGTGCCATCAAAAGGCCTACATTTACATTTAAAAAATGTATGTTTAATTGTAGAATTCTACATTATTGGGTAGATCAATTAATACAAAATACCCTGCCTGATCTTCATATACAGTATTGCATGTTGCAGAGGCACAACACAACACAAAGTGTCATCAGTTTTATGTACCACACACTTATTATGCACTACTCAGTACTGAGTAACCTAGAATACACAAGAGCAGCAACGTTTTATAAAATGCACCCCAACATCTCAGGCGTTTAATGTCAAATTAGCTCCATGCAGAAAGTTTATTGAAGAAGGTATTATGAACACCACCACACCATGACCTTACTGGTTTGCCACTTGAATAGATCATTAGATTTATTTTTCATTACAAGATGGCCTTTAGTACGGCTGATGTTATTACACAATAGACGGTTATTGAATTGATGTTTTTTTTCTTTTACATAGGCCTTTGCCTAGAGGCAGAAAAGCACACGTCTGTGCTTTTCTGTGCTGCTATTGTGGACACCGGCTGTTAGCCACATAGCCACACAGCCACCCTCCACTTTGAGCGCAAATATCGACAATATTCCACTGGCATCACAGCTGCCTTCAGTCTGCTAACCTCCCTCTCATTCATGTCTTGCACATTTAAAAATATATTTAAAAATATATAAATATTAACCCACCATACTCAATGTTAATCTTGTGTAGAATTACAGCAGTCTGATTTGCACAGCACTGATGGCACTCGGTAATCTGGAGTGGTGATCAAAAAATAACGGTTTGAACAAGCAAGGAAAGAAAGAGAGATTAGGGTGATAACGCTGCATGGTCATTAGGAGATGAAAGCCACTATGCACTTTCACTATGCAAAACACAGATAGGTACACTAAATACAATGTCAAGTACCCATAGGGGTTTCTTGTCTGTACTTTAGGAAATAACCTAAAGCTTTGTTTACATTTCTGGGAACGGTAAAAGGTGGTGTATTAGCCTTTTGTATTTAAAGGCGATGTAGGTAAGATTGAAGAGCTATAACTTGAGTGTAATTAGTTACAAATGCCATTGCCCTCAGTTGGCTATTAGTGAGTGAAATGCTCCGTGAATATCTGTTACGGTTGACTGCACGCCTGCCTCTGTATCAGACTAGTTCAATTTTAAGCCACTCCTGATTGGTTTAGGGAATCCATCTTTCCATCTGTCAACTGCAGGTATGTGAATGAGCCACTTCTCAATGACAGAGAAGCATAGGGAAGGAGGGGTGATTTGGGTTGTTTATTTTCTAAATATTTTCTCTTTATAGTCGAGAACCTAAATTCCGTGACCGCCGTCAGGCTAAGATGTTTTGATGATTGATTTGACTTCTATGGACCCTTTATAAATAATGTAGCCCCCAGGCCCCTCCCAAAAATCCCGGGATTTTTTGCCAAATCAAAGATGGCCACTGGCGCCATCCGTGAAACATTTGAACCATTGCACCTAGAATCATGTATGTACAAGGATTCTGATTCTGACATCAGTTTGCAATATGAGATATATATAATATTGAGAGTGAGGAGGAGCGAGATGATGATGTACAGAGGAGGAGGGGGGATTCATTGGAATCGGATAATTCAGAATTCAGTGAGGCAGAATGCTCAGTCTGAATCAGAGCATTCTGCCTACTGAACTGCTAGAAGTGCTGCCACTATCATAACATTGTCATCCATATAACATTACACTATCATACTATTGCTGGACTTTCTTGAATCATTACAGTGACTGCACTGATGTGCACTGTACTGCACTGTCTTCATGATGCTGCTGCATTACTGGCACTTTTAAATGCTTTTAAATGATTTTTGCACAATTCACACATGTACATATCATCCGTCAGTCACTTTATTGTTATTTTAATTGTGTACAGTATTGTTACAGTATTGTTATAGTTTAGTGGTGTATAGTATAAGTATAGTACAATGTATAACATATCGTGTTAAATTGTGGGAAATTCATACTAGTATTCAGGGAATGGGTTGTAAGCATTCCATGAAAACTTGAATATTTGAAAGGTAATGTCATGATCTACGATACATAATCAAATATTGTTTCAAATGTACTGAAAAACATCTTATATGTTATGCCATCTTGTATTTCTCAGTCAAAACAATGTCATTACGTTAAACTGATGTCAGAATCTGAATCCTTTTGTTCAACTTACACAAAAAGGGTCTTCATACATGATACAAGGTGCTGTGGTTCAAAAGTAAATGTTTCAAGATGGCGCCAGTTGCCATCTTGGATGTGTCCCTCTGACAAAAAATACCAGGGTTTTTGGGAAAGACATGGGCCTACATTTTTTATAAAAGGTCCATAGAAGGCAAATCAATCATCAAAACATCTTAGCCAGAGAATGGTCACGCAATTGAAGTGAGGTTCTGGACCCAACTATTACTCTCAAGTCTTACCCACAGCAGCTAAATAGGATAGAGGGAAATCGGACTTAACTAGAAGGCCCTCAGTAGAGCGCATCCCTCAAAACGTCCCCTTTGCCCCCCTATCTCCCAATGCTGGATCCAGGTTCAGATTCAGATCTGCGGGGGGGGGTCTGGATTTGTCTTCCGATATTTCCCTAAATGTTCTTAAATTGTAATTGGCATTCCACCTAAACCCCTTAATCAACTTGTATGCTAATGTTTTAGTAACTTTGTGAAATATTACACAGTATGTGATACTTTGCCATATGACCCAATGCTAAAAACAAACAGTGGTGAAACCTCTGGTCCATTACATAACATTACATTACAGCCATTTAGCAGAGGCTTTTGTTTAAAGCGACTTACAATAGTGCGTTCAACAAAGGGAACAACTCGTCACCAGAAGAAAAAAGAACCATAAGTAAAGCTAGTAAAAAAGTGATAAGAGGACGCGCTAGGAGGAGAGATCCGGGTAGTAGAAGATGGAGCCCGGTCCATCGTCTATGGCAATGTTAACATGTAAATATCAAAGAAATACTACAACTCATTAGAAACATGGAATAATTCATATTTGTATCTGACCAGAATGACAAACTACTATCACAAAGAAAACAACTATCCTCAATCTCATATCAAATGATAATTGCATCATATCTAGGTTATCATTTTTTATCATATTATGTAGACCAAAAAAAACACAGGTCTAACACATAAAAAAAGCCCAAACCTGGTATGAACATTAATTAACAAACATGGTATATTGTGAGTGTATGCTGGTGGAGGATTGCTAGATTCTGGTGATTTGTACTGGTTGGTCAAGGAGGTGCCAAAAAGTTTGACATTGCGGATGAGCCACTCTTTGTCAGCAACTAAATGTCTTTATCAATTCCACTGCCCTGTTGACCAACAACATGAAACAGCATTTATTTACGTGATGGACAAAATCCCGAGCTAGGGGATCAACACTACCATAGTTGCAGCCCTGGTCTCTTGATGCCTCCGATATTAATCAGCTCCTGCCTCAAAGTGCAGTCGTTTTTCAGGAAATAAATACTAAGTCAAAAAAAGGCTTCAGTTCTATCTGCCTCATTTCAGCCCATTTTTCCCTGTCTGCAATGCCTTCCGGAATATAGCCATTAGTCATTGCAAGGAAATACGTAAAGAACAGAGCCAAAGATCAATGGCAGCAGCAGCAGTAACAACAACAACACACCCCATGTCTTTATCAGGGAGCAACACAAAGTCATCGACATGCTGCGGAGCCATGTAAGGAGGTTTTCTTCCTCCCCTTCATCCAAGAGTCCAGAGGTGTGCAGATACTTCAGACTCCATTCTGCCCAGAAGCTTATTGGAGAGGACAGAAGACTAATGGGTAGTCCGGGGCTCACCGATAGATTAGGGTGGAGATGCACCTTTCCCACACCACCCACCAGATAAGAAGGAGGACAGCTGTGCTGTGGTGTGGGAGGAAGCCAAAAGATGCATTAGAAGGTGATGCACTCAGAAGGACAAAGGAATGCGCCAATACACATTCTGAAGATACCTCTGAAGATTCTGTGGCCAAAAGCGAGCACCGATTGAACCAGGACTGACTAAATAATTCAGACATGGGGTTGTTATTTGTTAATTTAGACTTCATTATATATTCATCATCTTTTTTTCAAGTGTACGTCACATTAATGTAAAATCAGGCCAATTATCTTATACTTTCTGACACTTTCATTGGTATCAGGGGTCTGTTTTGGGTACATTCTTTGTTCCCTATTTTAGCCTAATAAGGAATACATATGCAGCACAAGTATCTGTATAACCATGGAATGGCTTCAGTCAGAATGTCATTTTCCGTATGGGAATGCAAAGATTGTCACTCTCTGAACCGCACAGCTCACTGACAGCTCAACTTACTTAACCATTTGAAGCACATTCAACGTAAACCCACCAGAACCCTTGACTGTTGTGCATATCAACATTTGCATGTCTGAGTCGTCGAAGGACTGTCTCATTTGCAAAAGCTGCAAGAGAAGCTGTTAAAATGGCATCACTCCATGAGCCAAGGGACGGTAAAAACTATTTTTTTCCAAAAAAACCTGCGCCGTCCGCTCACAAAAGACAAGCGCATCAGACGGACGTCAGTGTGATGCATGGCTTTTAAACTGCTGTTGGCAAACACTTTTCCACAGCCCATCCTGAGAAGCAGCTGTTGGCACCAGTTTGAGAAGAGCTCTTGAAGCAGGTCAGAAAAGCAGGCATTGTGGGGAAACAGCTCTGTGATTGTGAACAGATGGTATCTCTACAACAATGTGCACATTGAACATTAAGAAACACCACACAGTGTCGACTAATGCCTTATATAAAGAATGTGTCGTGACAAATACTACATGCATGACATTAAAATTAGGAGACATGTATGTGCATTGCTTTGCATCTACTCTGGATTGTTATTATACACGGACAACAAACCAATGGCGATATATCTCATTGCGATTCATCCATGTCTTACATGGAATACAATTACCCTAAATGGGTCATGGCTTGAAGAATGATTCTTCCGACAGAAAGAGGAGGAGAGCTGTGGCGCAGAAAATACATTAATTATAAGGACATCCAGGCTAAAACCTGATTCTTTAATTAGTTCTGAGACAGTTAAACGGGTTTACCTCTCACAGGCAAGTGTCCATAGGAATGCATAATTGAAGCAAGTTAAACAAAGTTAAACATTCTAAATTGATTCCTTCACTCCGGCAGGGATTTTTTACTGACTTACAAACACCATATGGCAGGGGGGAACGCCTGGTAAAAACTGGTGAGAAGAGCAGACAACACAACTTAAAAAGGGATTATAAAACCCATACTTTTATCACTGCCAAATGATTGTGCTCCCGAAGAGCCCATTCGTATTTGCAGTAAATTCATGTTAGCTTGAGAAGCTGAGCATCCTTAATACTTATTTTCCTTTATTCTGATAAATGGGCAAAAGGATATCAACATATGACTACACCACTCATATTATTAGCGCTCAGGAACCCAACTTGGTGACTGAGAGTGATTAGGGGCCGGAAAGTGATGCATCGGCCTATTCCGTTTGTACAGGTACACTAATTACATCGTCAGTGGCTGGTACATTGATATTATGTCAACCAATAGCAACCACTCTTCAGTCAGAGTATTTGGAATAAGAAAGCAATCAATACACCCTTGCATCTACACCTCCCAATCTGCCTCTGGTACACCTCCAGAAGATGTGGGAGCTGAGAACAAAGACAAGAAAAGGGGGGGGGGGGGGGGGGGGGGGGCGAGGAGAGAAGCGATCTCATTAATTCTCTGAGATTACACTGTCTCATGGTGGGCCCTGTTTCACTGCCACAGCCCACAAAACCAAGCCTTATCAAAGTTTGTCGAAAACATGCCAGTTGCCACAAAGCAGCGTGAGTGTGGAGGAGAGATGTTGCACCCAAGTCATACCCAAGAGAAGCAGGTAGCAGCTGATGCAAGTCTACGCTCCACCGCACATTTCATGACCAAGGTGCTAAAGATAAAATGCAATGAAGCACTATCTTGTGATTCATGACAATACATCATCAAAGGCTTTTCTCTGAATATAGTTATATCGCAGCTTTTTTTGTAGTACATCGGGGAATCCATCTTGCATGTCAATCACAGGTGTGTGAATGCAACACTTGTCAATGGTGGTTTAGGAGAGGAGAAACAGGGGTTGTTTAGTTTATACATCTTGCTCTCTCTCTTCCACTCTTTACAACTCTCAAATCTTACCTACAGCAGCTTTAACCAAAAACCATACCAATTGAAACCAAAAAAAACCAGAGGAAATTGTAGTCAAAGTTGTAGTCAGTACATGAACAAATCAAATCCTCAAACGGCAACAGTTGAGAGGGGGGAGGGGGTATTTTGTCATTGACAATGTGCTGGTATGATGTACCTCAGCTCAGGTGTCGTATCGCAACCAATCTGAGATCCTTATCACTGATCCTGGAAATCCCAAGCCCCCTCAGGGAAAATCCTAGCAGCACTCTTTATTACCATCCGTCTCCATTCTTTATTACTTGAGCATTCGGTTCCTCGGCGATAGCCCGACTTCTCCACACGTTAGCCCGCAAGCACACTTCCCGATCACGTGTTAACACTGAGCAATGTAGTAGAGTGCACAGCTCAACTTCACTTATGATGCCTCTGTGTAGGGAGCGGAATCGACATGCTTTCAAGCTCACATTTTATTATTTAAAGCAGGGATCTTTCAGCCCAGGTTCCCCCTGGTAGATTGAGAAACAGCACAGGGACCCCCCCTATATATATATATATATATATAAGGACTATAGGCCTAATATTATTTTTATAATGCCATAATATTATTATATATTTATTCATGGTGATTAATCGGCATGTCCCATTAAAAGGCACAAAAATAACACAGTTGTGAGAGCACATGCGAAACGGTTTAATTATTTTGTTATGGCCGTGGAGTCTGCTGGCCTCCTCCTCCCACTGGCCTCCTCCTCCCACTGGCCTCCTCCTCCCACTGGCCTCCTCCTCCCGCTGGCCTCCTCCTCCCGCTGGCCTCCTCCTCCCACTGGCCTCCTCCTCCCACTGGCCTCCTCCTCCCACTGGCCTCCTCCTCCCGCTGGCCTCCTCCTCCCGCTGGCCTCCTCCTCCCGCTGGCCTCCTCCTCCCGCTGGCCTCCTCCTCCCACTGGCCTCCTCCTCCCACTGGCCTCCTCCTCCCACTGGCCTCCTCCTCCCACTGGCTTCCTCCTCCCGCTGGCCTCCTCCTCCCGCTGGCCTCCTCCTCCCACTGGCCTCCTCCTCCCACTGGCCTCCTCCATTTTTTTGGTGCCGCTCTACACTTTCATCAGCAAGTAATTCCTACGCTTCACCTCCCCGCTGCCAATGAAAGAGAACGTTGAGTGAGAACAAACGTCAAAATGAACTGAGGAGAATTAGAGACCAAATGGGAAAAAAAAGAAAAAAAAACACTGACAAGAAACCATTTTTTTTCTTTTCTTTTCTTTATTTTAAATTAGGTTCATTTATTTGTGGCCTGAGATAATAAAGAAGCGCTTCATTTATTACATTTTCAGAAGACTTGTGTGAATGAGAACGGAGCGTCTTTATGCATGTCAGAAAAGCTGTTGTCTAATTAGTTGATTTGGACTGGATCGTTCTCTCCCTCTCCAGCCATTCTGCACTCATCTCCTTATACTGTGTCTATTGAATGATAAGGTGCCAGGTAGATATGGCCTCACATATCACATATATGTCTGCTTTATTCTCCATGATAAAACAGTATGTGACTTGAACCCTTTTTTCTCTCGACATTTGTGATACGACATTTGTCAAATGCGACATACTGAAAGGCTGCTGCAGTAATTGCAATTTATACTTATATATATAATAATATAATGAAATATGAACTATGCAAGGACTTTTGCAATGCAAAAGCATACAATCTGTAGCACAACGGGCTACCTGACTTTTTGTATTTAAGGTGTGCATGTCCGTCTTTGTGTGTGGTCACCTACTTACTCTTTGCATATTTTGTTCAATCTATATAATCTATATAATATCAAATTATTCATTACCAGATGTGCACAGAGCTGAACCCAGGATCCACATTGGAAGTGAGGGAGGATAATTAACTTGTGCTGACAAAGGCAAATCATTAAAGCTAGGAGACAGGCTTTCCATAGGCTCTGCACCCCAAACAATGGCAGAAAGGCAAGGCAGCATATACATTTCAAGGGGGAATTAGATTGAACGTATGTGCGTGCGTGCGTGCGTGCGTGCGTGCGTGCGTGCGTGCGTGCGTGCGTGCGTGTGTGTTGTGGGGTTAAACATCACCCTACATTTGGATGACAATACTCTCTCGTCCTCCAGGCTGGAGGGCTAATGATACATGACATAACACGCATGTACAGTCTCACTGGACACGGTGAGCGATACAATACATGCATTGAATTTAGCTTTCAATTCACCAGAGTGTTAAGGGTGAACAAAGATAGTAGCTTCCACTTCCAGCTGAACAAGCTGGCAACATACAGCATTGTTTCATTTGCACTGCACAAAATCCAAACACAACATACAAAATACACGTTTCTGGAAAAAACAACAACAACAACAACATCTTGTTAGACGAACCCTACACCGAATACGGGCATTTGTGGATGCTTAAAGGCTTTTGTTTTGTACTTTGGATTCATGTTTCATCACAGTTACTGCACTGTACTGCACTGTTTTCATGATGCTGCTGCACTACTGGCAATTTAAATGCTTAAATGCTTTTAAAGATTTTTGTAAAAAAACGAAAAAAACATGTACATTCAACACATGTACATATCATTTAAGTCACTTTGCTGCTCTTTTTTTGTTAATTTTGATTGTATATCTTATTTTTATTTATATGGTGTTGATTTGGAGATGTATTCTGCGGGAGGGAATGGGGAGTAAGCATTCCTATGTACTTGTTACAAATGGCCAATAAAATATCTTGTATCTTGTATCTTGTGTGGTTTGTAGCTTTGCTGTGCAGCCTGAGGATTCAATCAAGATCCAGGACACAGCAGACCAGAAAGAAAGTTGAGGGCAGTAGGCCAATGACTAGCGGGAGCCATCAAGTGAATGCATCAAGTGTGCAACCCTCGACTTTAGAAATGGACACATGAGCTACAGGGACAAAGAAGGGAGAATAACCTCTTCTTGCCGAACTTGGATAAACTTGTGTTGTTACGGCGATGCAGAAATGCAGGAATTGTTCCAGTTTCAATCTAAATTACAATTTATTTTTATTTTTATTGATAATTTAATTACTATATTTGCATAAGGTTGATATATCCCGCCCCCAATCCCATCCACCCATTTCACACAAAACTTTAAAAGGATTTCTGAACTAGCCTCTGAAGGCTAACTCTGCTCCGAGGACGCTCTCGTGGGAGTAACTGTCTGATCTGACTTGCTTGGAAATTCTTTGCCTTGCAGCTCTCGAGAGACTGGTCGCCAGCTTTATCATGACAACCTCAATCAAGTTCTCCCTCTGGCAGGAAGCAGGATGCACAGGGTTCAGCTGCAGCGAGTTCAGACAGAGATCTGCCGGTCAGCGTTGAGGGCACCTTGAACATGCCCCTTCAAAGTTCTCTCTTCTGGCTTGCTTTGATAGCTAGCGCGCACACTCCCTATCATCCATGTGAAACAAAGACAGTGTGTTCCACGGTGACCAGGGAGAAAGTGGCTCTAAACTTAGTGTGAATTGGTTTTCCCGAGACTCTCTGTTAACCACTTTTCCTCTGTGGTGTACGTGGCACATTATTTAGGAAAACAAATGTGTTTAGTTAAAAACATTTTTTAAAGGGGTTGAAAAATAGAAGCGCTAATTGGAGCTGTATCTTTTAGCCGCAGATCAACAGTGAACTTTGAAATGGTTTTTTTTCCGTTCTCTGACCTTGTTCCTAATCAGGCAGACTTGGTGGACTAGATCCAGCCTACCCATGGGAGAAGAGGAGGAGAGATAAAAACTGAATTTGTGCACATTTGAGGACGATTTGCTGAATTTGTAATGCCGTGCTGCATAATTGATACGGTGAGAACGGAGCAGAGGACACTTTGGAAGCTTTACATCAAATACTACAATGCATTGCGGCAAAATACTAGATTCACAATTAATGTAACCTGATATGTAAGTAAAATCAACAATAACACAAGGAAATAAGGAAATATCAAGCCCAGGACTATCAGTCGACCTGAGTATAAGAAAACAAACATAAAAAACATATATAAGTCGCTTCGGCGTATAAGTCGCATTTACCAGCCAGAAGACGTTACTGCACCTGCGTAACTGGAGACGTAACTGCGCCGTTGATAGTAGGGATGCTCTGATCGAAATCATTATTGGCGGAGGACGCATGCAAATGGCAATATGAAATGGTGTTTGGCGCTGTCGCCCCTAAAACTCTGGCACTAATGCAATTCAAGAAGTGATTTTGGAACAGAGACTATATTTTCATAGTTGTATTATTGGACGGCGTGTATACTTTTTATCTCTAGATATAAAGCTCAGTGTAGGAGAGTGTTCTCCTCTTGCAGTGTTCAGTGGTCATAGCACTGGAGTGGTCACTGTTGAGGACAGATTGTTTTCAAATAAAATTATATTCAACCAGAGAGGCATGCACTATATATAGACAAATGCTTCTTGAATCTGATTCAGGGCTCAACTCTGAACGCTGCTACGCTGTATATTGCCATCTGCTCCGCCAAATGATCAGTTCCAAGCTCGAAGACTATTTCTTAAAGTGCTTTACTCTTACTTATCTGTACTTCTGTGAGCATGATGTAAAAGTGTAGATGTAAAAGAGTACAGGGTAGTCACAAGGTTAGAAAAAACAACATTGCTGTCGCAAATTAAAAAATGAATAAAAAATTCTATTCTCAGTGGTCCATAGGTGAAATATTTAAATACATATCTTTGTTACAAGCGCATGAGTTAAAGGATTAGAATTTGAGGCTGCCAACACACTGTACTAGGGGTATATATATATACACGTATATATATACACACTGTATATATTTATATATAAAGAAACAGAAGCTCAGACAAAGAAACCATGTTGGATGAACAACCATCGCAATTTACTTTGCTATCAAAAATGATGCTTCCTGAATCGTGGAAATGTGGAATGAAATTCAATTGTAGACAGACAGATCTGTGACTCCTACTGCAAAAGGGCCAAATTTGCACCGGTCGCACCGGAGGCCGCTTGAGACCGATCAATGTATCTAACGAGTGCTTGCACATTACCCTATCTATAGGCATAATTCCTCTAACGTACTCCTGATGATTTTGCATCGGCTAATGGGTGTAATTTAAAAACACTATTACACCGCCGCATCCCCAAAGCCCTCTGGAGTAAACGTAATGAAATATGCGTCGAAAAGATGAGTAGTTCCTTGGGAAAAATGATTAGGCCATCCCTCTCAAAGAAAATTATAGAACATGCTGATTCACACATTACTAAATTTAGGTTTGGGTAGCATCAGGTACGAACATTAGGGAGGGGAAAGTACACTTTTTACTTACTAATCAAGAATGCAAGAATATTATATTATATTATGAGTCATAGACTCAAAATGCTTCGCAATAACTAAGAGGTACAACAAAAAGCTGTAGTGCTAGATTTATATATTTTGTAATCACAAAATATAGATTTTTTTGTAAATTCATGAATCAATCAATCAATGGGTTTTAATCACATTTTTTGTTGAACTACTATTGCTATTAGATTGGGTTTGGATGATTACCTTTGTGACACAATGCCACCAACTATCAACAAAATCCTGGAGTGTGAGTTCTTAATCGTTTCACAGTTTTAATACAGGCCTTACATCAGCTGTTCCTTGCAGTGTGCCCATTCTAAGTTAAAAGAGGCAGGGAGGCAGTGAAACTGTGATCCCTTTGCGATAATGTGTACCCATCTTACAAAGTACACTGTTAACCGTTTCACAGAAGCCTCCGGAAAATGAGCATACCAAGAACTGTACAACTATAAAACTATAAAACGTTGCTTTATATTTCTACCAGAAGCAAACCTTCGAAAACGTGTTGTGATTGATCATTGGGAGTGTTCTCTGGTTGGATGAGACTAACAGTTAGTAGTACAATTAGTCCTTATTGTCAGAGTGGTAACAGTAACATTGGCAATACTAAATTGCGTGAAACCCTGCTTCTATCAACGCAGAAAATGTGTTGTGCAGCCAAAGCAGAACAATTACAAAACAAGTGCAACTGTAAAGCTAATTAGTTGACATGTTTTCATCCTATTTTAAGTCCCTTTTTTCTGGACGGTCCCTTGGATACATTTAACACATTTAACACACTTAAACATCATTTTCCCATGGTTTCTCAATATATTTACACTTTTGCACTTTTTTTGATTGGTTTGGTCCCTGGGGCCCCGAGCCAAAATATATATGATATGTTGGCTTGATACAAATACATTGTACAAGTAAAATCAAACAATAACACAAGGAAATACATAGGCACTCAATAAATGTCAAGCCCAGGACTATCAGTCGACCTGAGTATAAGTCTCTCTTATCAAAAATGGCATGAGTTTTTAAGAGAAAAAAAACATATATAAGTCGCTTCGGTGTATAAGTCGCATTTACCAGCCAGAAGACGTTACTGCACCTGCGTAACTGGAGACGTAACTGCACCGTTGATAGTAGGGATGCTCTGATCGAAATCATTATTGGCCGATATTAACTCTAAACCGATCGATCAGAGCTCTCAAAAACGGCCGATCAGAAGAGTCGATCAGATGACGCAAAATACATGAGACTTTTCTTGTGCGCGGCAAAATAAAAATGCAATGTGTGTGAAGCAGAAATGCTGCCGAAAGCTACCGGTAAATACAGATCGATCATATTGGGCTCCTAGATTCTTCCTAGAGTCTTTTTATTGTGGGTGGCTATGATTGCTCTGAAGATGTGTGCTTTATCTCGTAGTGCCGCTTCACATGCTGCCTTAAATAATCGCCACGGTACAAATGAGATGTACTGGGTTCGAACTGCCGTGAGGAGAACATGGAGGAGTTTGTTTTCACTGTCTACCTATCTGTGTGTGTGTGTAATCGGCTCGCTCACTGAGAGAGAGAGAGAGAGAGAGAGAGAGAGAGAGAGAGAGAGAGAGAGAGAGAGAGAGAGAGAGAGAGAGAGAGAGAGAGAGAGAGAGAGAGAGAGAGAGAGAACTCACTGGATGTCCATCCAGTTGGAAGTCCATCGATACCTATAGTTCTATTTGTTGAGCAAAGGTCCTTGGTGGGGATTATGTACACCAATCCAAAATGAGCCAAACATAAGAAATAAATATAGCTTTTACATCCAAAAATCTCTACGGAAAGATTTAGCGTTATTTGAAAGATGACACAAACCAAACACGAAAAGACTAAAGCCAACCTTGAATGTACGTGGTGTCTTCTTGTCTCAGCACACTCACAGATGTCCAAACAAATCTAATTGAAAAGCTGCTGGTGTGGATGTCTACGCTCCTTCCTGTTATAGCAGCCCTTTGAGATTCAAGAAGCGTATTTTATACAAGATAGCAATATGGTTGTCTTGAACTCATCTAGGTAGGAAGGCCGGAGAGCATACTTAGTGGACAATAAACCTGCCGACTTTTAGAAGTCCATTTATTTTTCTGACAGGCCACTGACAGCGCCCACCCCCCCCCCCACACACACACACACACACACACACACACACACACACACACACACACACACACACACACACACACACACACACACACACACACACACACACACACACACCAACAGCAGCAGTTGAACTAGTTGTTCAGGTGCATGCAATTTTCCACTGTATGATATTGACTCGCCTGTGAGTGGACTGGAGGTTAATGGCGAGCAATACAAGTCACACAAATAACATACCCTTACTCACCACATCCTCGCACTCAAGTGTAGTTGAACGGACACACATGCAGTGGGCGATTATAAAACGTGGTATTTTGTGGTGGTAGGTTTTTTCCTCTCGGTTCATTTCATGTAATCAGAGTTATGAAACTGAAATTTGCTTCACGCTTCACAAACTCAGTGACATAAAGATGCTTGATAAAGAATCACTGCAACATTTAAATTCCACACACGTGATGTGTGTTAGGGATGTTAGCATGTCGAGACGTCGAGGAAGAGGCTGTTTGTAAAAAGGGGTTGATTCATTGTACAGAGCTCAAAGACGGTTCTAATTGGAGCGCCGTTCCGCTCCATTTTGAGATATCGACGAAGGTCAATCCACATAGATAGATCCACAGGCCCTTGTTTGAGACAAAGACTTGCAGCTTAACCCCCAGCTTTGAGACACCGGCTGACAAGAGATTTACTCCACAACGATACAGGGTTGAATACACACAATAGACGTACAACACGTTTGAAGCGAGATCCCTCTTTCCTTGACAAGGTTAAGCGTAATAAGGTCCTCAATGGAATAAGACACAAGAAACAACAGACAATTATTATTGAATGCTACGCCTTGATTTGAGTGAATTGTCTTTCGCCTTAAATCAGTGGATGAATAGCAGTGGTCACTTCTTGTGAGTAATGGGCATAATAGCACTACCAACAGGAACAACATTGTCAGTTATGTATGTTTTACAGCTATGTATAGTCAAGCACAGCGATACTTTATTATTTAATTTATTATTATATTATTTTCTTTTTCATTTTATATCATTGCATTTATTACAGTCTGTAACTTCAATTTGACTGTTCATTAACCTCATGTGATAACCCTCAGTGATAACCCTCAGTCAATTTTCCGAATGAAAAAAACAACCCTGATTGACGGGAATTCCATATTATTTTATTATTTTAAGGAACATTCTTCATTATTATTGCCTTTGGGTAATCAAAGCATTTTATTGTTCTGTAGATGTAACGGACGCCAGCAGGAGGCGCTGTGCAGTGGTAAACCTCACTCCCTGACGCCTAAATAGACGTTCTAGCGATGAAGCTAGGGTTTTAGCTCTCACGTTAGAACGTCGACTCTCATGCCGGAGGTCGTCAGTTCCAGCCCAGTGCGGGACACTGACTGTAACATTGGTTCCGTGACCCGGATGAGAGTGAGGTTAAGGGGGGGTGAGTGTAACGGACGCCGGCAGGTGGTGCTGTGTAGTGGTACACCTCACTCCCCGACGCCTAAATAGAGGTTCTAGCGATGAAGCTAGAACCCATGGGTTTGAGCTCTCACATTAGAACGTCGCCTCTCATGCGAGAGTCATACGGGTCACTGACTGCTACAACTGCTGACTGCTTCTATATGATGCATTTATATCCAGACCCCTTGTCAGACTTTGATTGATAAAGTCTATGAATGCCAAAACTTATAATACTGTGGCACATTTTTTACGTTTTTACTTTTGTTCTAAGATTTAACTTTGCTGTGACACTTTCCTTTAACAGGCACGGCTGAAATCAAATTGATATTGTTCAGTCAGTGAGGTGTCTTCATTTGTGACGTGACTGAAATGTGAGAACTACATGATTCTTCGGGAAAGTGACAGCCCCTTAATGTGTCAGCACTGTGAAGATGATGACTAAACCTCACTCCCACTATCTGCATATTAACTATCCAACCCTTTTTGAAAATATTCTTTCTTTTTTTTTAAGTGAAGTTATTCATCTTTTTTTTTAGCACTTGGGCAGTGTCATTACTTAACCACAGAGTGAAAAATGAATGTGCTAATTGCACAGCTAATGGGGCTTTATGGGGCTATATTTATGAAGTGAGAAATAGAATGAATGGTAAGAGTAACTTCAAACACTTTGTGATATCAAATGGACGCCATTGACTATGCCTAATATTAGCAGGAAAGAAGCAAAAAAAAAAGCTACATAACAAGCAAGTGTGTGCAAGCAAGTAGAAGATGGACACAGACAAATTTGCACATATTTCCTGCAGTGCATCGCAATTTGTCAAGATTTGGTCCAAATCAACTGTGTACGTACTGCACAGCTCACGCCTCATTGATTTTTCTTCCCTTAAGGTAGGCGAAGAAAGTAATTTATTTATTTTTGTTTACAAGACAAATACCTCATGCACACGGCCAAAAGAGAACACACTGCCAGTAGGTTACATATTTTTTTCCACGGTGCTCTCCACGCTTGAATGTAGCACAACGCACCCCTCCTGAACCAAATCAACAGAAGCCAAAAGCTGCAGAAAACGGTGAGAGGACGGGCTTATTCTAGCAGCCTACCCCCCCCACCCCCCACCACCACGGTCAACCATTTACTCCTGCAATGGCTCAAACATAAACAAACAGCAAACTAAACTAAAGCATTACAACGGCTGAAAAATAACAGTGAGTGTGTGCGTGTGCGTGTGCGTGTGTGTGCGTGTGCGTGCGTGCGTCTGGAATCATTATTTACAGCACAGCTCACAGCTATCACTTGGTAATGTCAGAGCACACACATCATTATACCAGCGATAGCAGTGTGGAGGTTGTCAACTTAGGGCTGATGATTGATTGTTGTGTGGGAAGCATGTATTATTATGCTAACCGCGCCAGAAACACCTAGGCCGCGCGGGTTCTTGTCGGCATAAATTACACAATTGGTATGCCACGCAAATTGGTGCCAAAGACTATAGATGTAGCCGAATAGTTTTCCTGTTTTTTTCCTTCCTCCTGAGGCGAGGTAATGGATTATATAACAGGACACGACACAGAGGTGTTGTCCACACGCTTCCAAATGACCACCAACACAGGCATTGTGTGTAACCCATTGGTGTCTGTTTGTCTGGGAGAAGGAGTGCAGACGGACAGACCGGTGAGAGGACAGGAAGGCACAGGCAGACAGATGAGAAGAGAACAGATTGACAAGACCACACATGGCCCAATACTTCCTACCTGCTCGCCATGAGAAATGGCGGTCCCGGGGGAACTCGATGTCGGACTGGACCACCTGGGTGGTGTGTAGAGACAGAAGCAGAAGCGGTACCAGGTAGCTGCTCCGAGCTCTCTGTATCCAGGCGCTGGCCGCTAAGTCGTGTTTCAGAATCATAGTCCAGCCCGTTGACTTTGCTTCCTCTCTTACTCCTGTCCGTGGAGGAAAGTGTGAATTAGTTCAACTCATAGCAGGCAACATAAGAGATTCAAGATGTTTAATCCCCATTTGCAACAGTACAATGGAATGCTTACTCCCCATTCCGCAATATTAGGGTTAGGTGTGTGTGTGTGTGTGTGTGTGTGTGTGTGTGTGTGTGTGTGTGTGTGTGTGTGTGTGTGTGTGTGTGTGTGTGTGTGTGTGTGTGTGTGTGTGTGTGTGTGTGTGTGTGTGTGTGTGTGTGTGTGTGTGTGTGTGTGTGTGTGTGCGTGCGTGCGTGCGTTTGTAAAGCACTGTGGTTATGGTTTAGGTTTCTGGGAGGATCGTGGTAAACGGCACATTCTCAAGCTGCGTATTGCCAACCCTTCTTTTCGCTGGAAATAACAGCACACATAACAGCATCGTGAAGTGCTAGTGACTGAGGAAAACAACCTGAAAACAACCACCCTGGGCACCATCTCTTCTCCCCCTTAGCGTCCGGTCGCCGGTTCTGCAGCATCCGTACAAGAACCACCAGGTTCAAGGACAGTTTTTATCCACAGGCATGTGCTGCTGGGAGTGCTGCCACTATCATAACATTGTCCATATTACATTACACTATCATACTCATACTTGCTGGACTTTCTGGACTCATTACAGTCACTGCACTGTATTGATGATGCTGCTGCTGCACTTCTGGAACTTTTAAATGCTTTTATATGCTTTCTGCACAATTTAACACGTGTACATATCATCCATCAGTCACTTTATTGTTATTTTTATGTATAGTATTTTTATAGTATTGCTGGAGGGAATGGGGAGTAAGTATTCCATAGTATTTGCATATGGCAAATAAAAATCTTGAATCTTGAATCTTGAATCCCAGATCGCGAAGGCAGCCATGAAAACAGTTGCCGTTGCATAAGCGTCGCCCCTATTGACATCATTAATATTAATATATTGATGACACTGTACACGCACAAGCACCATAATGAGCCAACGTCTGCTCTCCAGCCCTCACTGGGGATAGAAGCGAGCGTGACCAAACAGCCTAAGCTCCGTATATGGGGAGATTAAAGACGCTGCTCAGTCAGAGAGCCGGATGGCTGATATATCAAATGAATGAGCTGGAGTGTCGTCAGACTCCACTGTTGTGTTTTAAGTGGCAAAGCGATGTGCAAACAGACAGGATTTGACCAAGACGTCACACGTTATAAAAATACACAATCAACCATCAACGCATTTGCGTGAATACACATCAGTCTGTCCTCCCACACACAACCAATAAGCATACGATAATCAGAGAACGTGGGTATGACATGTTAAGACTGTACCAAAGAAGGATCTCTGGGAATAATAAGGGGGGTATTAACACATATTCTATATTTCATCCCTGTGATTCATGTCCTAGAAGTGTTCGTTCGTATTAGTTACGGATTTGCGAAGGGCCATGTAAATGAATGAATGTGGAATCAGATCTGCTTTGGTCGAGGTGCAGCTTAGCCAGGTTGATTTCTATGGTGAATCTTTTTTGTTTGTTGTCAAAGACGAAAAGTAACAAGTGTGGTTCCAGCATTGCTAATGTGCCAATGCGAAATTAAATTAAATGACACGTTTTAAATGAAAGATCGACGCGGTGAGTTAATTACATCCAGTTTTTTTGGAGGGAATTGCATATCTGACAACACAAAGTCAGAGGTGTTTTAAAGAACTAGGCTGGAGCCAATTTATCTTTGGTGCTTTGAACAACCTGTTTGTATGTTGACAGGAGAGGGAATGCATTGTTGTAGCTTGGATGGGCAGCGTGGTCTGGCACAGGAAATCATTTGCCAATTAACATGTATGCTTCCTGATTGCCAGCCAGCTACTTGGCCCTCACACGCACATTGGAGGCGATGCCTGGCTGCACCCAAATGAGGTCCTACCTCTATCTGGTTTCATTTGACTATTCAGAGGACACCTCCAACTCTCCAAAGGCTGATTGGAAGACTACGCTGATTGATACAAAATGTTTTAATAAAAAGCTAAAGTAATATTTTTCCTTTAAATGTGTAAGATTTTGTCTGTCAAATTCGTCCTCCACAAAAA
>CM051015.1:10263394-10288394 GCA_027704905.1 Muraenolepis orangiensis | reverse complement strand
GCTTTGATGCTTGAACACGATTTGTTTTCAAATACGGAATATCCCCACAATGCAACACAGTGCAGACTTGGGCATTTCTGTCATATTAAAACGCAACCCCGTCAGCACATCCTTATTATACACATTTTAAATGTGAACGGAATACATTCAACTCCAGTCAGTAATTACAACAACAGTACGGCGGGTATAGAATGGATGATAGCAATGCTTGCAACAAACTGAATTTGGGATACTGCATACTTGCACTTGCAAAATGTTATATTTTTTGGGAGATTCATCCACACGAAAGAGGTTCCAACCATAAGCTCCTGAGTCCAGGGTTATGAACTCAATCAACAGCATGTGTCAAGCCAGGATGTATGCCACAGCTCACACTGCCCTCTGTTTGCTATTTCTGATAACAAGCAAGCAATGTGTGAGTGAGGTCAGATATGATCAACTGTATGCGATGAGGAACAGATATTATTTTGTAGGCTTCTGCTATACCGACAAATTGGCAGAAATATATCCAGTTGATTTCACTATCAAAGGTGTTTTGTTTGTGTATTTTGCAATCTTCTCTTGCACATTGTAATGCCCATCCGTCTTACAGTATCTGGACATATATGTACAAAAAGATTGAATTAATGTTTCACTGTGCATATCCGGTTCTCGAAGCTCACTTAGTTTGAATGATGAATTCCAAAGCAAATAAAATCAGACAGAGTCAATTTAACAGGAAGCACAGATGTGGCATAAAATATGGTTAAATATGCACAGACAGCTCAGAAAACAGAATGAGCTGAATATAGTTCACGATTCAGACTCTGGTGTGATAGACATATTTTCCTCAGCACACAACAGCCCATCTCACAATCAGAGTGGCAGTGTACAGATTGCACCGATAAAGCCCAATACATACATACATACAGAATATTGGAATTACAAAAATAGAAATGTTGAAATGCAGAGCGTGAAGACAAAGTACCGCGTGAAGCCCTAGCCTTTTGCCGTAGCAGCGGTTATAATTCCAACTCTCCAACATCGTCTGCTTGCTAAGGACAAACTAGACCGCAGCCTTCTAAACGAGGTACCCTGTAGCCATCGCAATCAACGGTGAATGACCCCAAAGTATCAGTCGATGCATAGGTAATGAAGAGCGTAGAATGAAGTCCCTTCCGAACAATTGGGATCTTCAAGGATAGGACTTCAACAGCATTGAATGACGGCTTGAACAGGGCCGTGGGTCGTTTCGCTTGCTTTTCTACTGCAAATAAAAAGGCAAAAAGGCATTTCTCTAAGTACAAAGAGAGCAGTCATCTCAGGTGAGAGGGCAGCTCCCCATTCAAGGAAAAATAAATACATTCAAAGAATGTCACCCGGAAGTCTAATTGCTTGCTTTCCAGGTAGTTCACTTTTAGTTAGACAAAGAAACGATTCCTCCCCCTTGGGAGCTGGCAGCATGCACAAAGGGGAGCAAGCCGCACTGAGAGCAGACTTGGGTGCCATCAAAACTTCTTTGAACATGTCAAGATGCTTCTTTTATAAAGAAGATGTGGGAAGTGGGTTGTGGGTTAGCAGTCAGAGACAGGGAGAGAAAGAGAGAGTGCGAAGCAGAAAGAGAGAAAAGGAGAGAAGCAGACGGGTGGAAATCCAGCAGTGAGAGGGAGACAAAAAGAGAGGGAGAAAGAGCTTCACCTTGTCCATCTTGGATTATTATTGATTGTTGAAAAAAGGTTTAAAATGAACCCACTGTTTGTAGATATGTTTTACAAAGTCTACTTGCATTGGGTCCAACTGAAAGAAATGTGGCCAAATAAACAATGACATGATATTGTGAAGTGTTCCATAAAATTGGCGGTTGATAACATAGGTTAATAAAATAGGTTAACGGCTTCCTATCACTTTTAAAAGTGATAGGAAGCCTTATTTGAGGCAGGACACAAGTCGCACATCTAAAGGGTAATGTATTATAAATGGGTCCATGCCATCTGTCACTCGGGAAGTGTAACAAAGCACATGCCAATGAGAAAAATAGACACTTAAAGCTGCACTGTTTTTCACACAGAGATAAAGCAAAGTCACACAGTTCAGACACAAATGGATCATTTCTTTCTTGTGTGATTGAGTCATCGAAAACATCGAAACATTGTGATTATGCTTCCCACGCTGGTGCCGGTGAAGCTTTACAACTTGATCCCTGCAGCGTTGGCCGGCCTGACCTTCTTGAAGGCCTCTGCAGGCAGCACGTGGAAGCACAGTTTACTGTGTACTGTATACTCAATGTCACGGATCCAATGCAAACATTGACTTCGAAGTGAAAAGATGCTTTCATATAGTCTGCCATTTAAAAAACGATGTCCGAGAGACACTTTATGGTTCTGTTCAACGGAACCAAGTTAGCCACACACACACACACACACACACACACACACACACACACACACACACACACACACACACACACACACACACACACACACACACACACACACACACACACACACACACACCACACACACACACACACACACACACACACACACACACACCATGTACCCAATATAATAAAAATAAATAAACACATAACCATTTGGAACATGGGGGGGGAATTCACACTAAGCTGGGTTTAAAGGGTGGGAGACCTGTTGCGAGGAGGTGGTGACTCTGTGAGAGTCTGGATAATCAAAGCCCAGTCATGGGTGGAGAGGAGCCGAAGAGGGAGAGAGAGAGAGAGCGAGCAAAGGGCAGCTAGCGGCACACAGCGCACACCGGGGGAGGAAGGAAGGGAACTTAAATGGGTGACTTCCTCTATTGATCTCACTGTTTGAATGAGGGATTTTCCAGATTAAACCTTAACCCTGCATCGATCCGACTCACCTGGCTTGTGTGGCCGGTTGCAGCCCAAACACGGACTGGTCTAAAGTTGTTTTTATCGTTTCATCACATGGTACTGAACAATCACTGCGAAAAAGTAAAGACTCTACATGGAAATCTAACAGTAATTACACTCTATATGCCAAGTGTGAGAGATTGTTTTCATTTGAAGATTACAATCTATTATCCCTGGCACACTGCAAAAAAAGTTTTATACCAAGCCATATGGTTTTTTCAAAAACCCATTTTCATTACTAACTGGTACTGTTTGTTTGAATTATGTATGATCTGTAGTTTATATTTCATTTTAAAAGTCAGGCAAAAAAGTCAGCAAAGCTCAGAATTTCTTTTTTTTTTCAGGTGGTCTGGTGAGTTATTTTTGAAACTGTCATTGTTGTTGTGCTTTAAGACTGCCTTTAACAGTTTGGATGCAATAAAATAAAAATGATTCCAAACAATAGGAGGAATGTAGATCATCAGTGTCCATATTAGACTTGGGGCGCATCATCGAAAGCGTTCCACGGGGGGTGTCCATTGATGTTTGGATAAGGGACAGCAGGAGACGAGTGTAAATTATTTTCATGGGTGCTGCACAAAATACTTTGGCAGCCCCCTTTTATTCTGTCGACAGCTACAGAGCTCTCGACAGAGCATATTTTAGAAAAACAAATGACGGATATTTTCACTTTAGGCAGCAAATGGTCACTTTTGGAGATTTGAGAACAGAGCTTCGAGAACACGAGCTTGGCTAATTCCGGCGTCGACGTAGGCTGGCTGTTGGGGCATCTGCTGGATATCATAGGCCTGTTGTGTTCTTGTGTGTGCATGTCATTAATGTGGAGGCTGCCACTCTGTAAACCATACTCCTGGGAATGAAATCATCAGGACATGACCTGGGTGAAGGTCAGGATCCAAGAAAGGGTAGACCAATTTAGTTCGGTGATATTCTCGAAACAATTGTTTGAGAAAAAGAATAGTTCCCATTGTATATTCCTCCGCATTTCCCTCGGGCGACCTTTACAATGTAAATGCTAAACACCAAAAAAAGATCTTTATTCGGTTCAGGGGCATTCTCAGAGATTGCCGTACACCAATGGAAAACAACAACTAGTCAGGCTTATAGAAGCCCATTAGCAGCACAACCTTGGAAATGCACACCAGACTGATTTGGATTGTAGCCTCGATGTAGCAGAATGGATTTTAACTCATCTTCCCCTCATCTCGAGAGACCGACATTTACTACAATAACCTGCCTGGGTAGGGAGGTTTAGTAGCTAATAGTAGCCCTTTTTAAATGTTGTTTTTTCAAAAATATAAGTACTAGAAGTTAGAACAAACTGAACATCAATTACAATTTTCCTCACTACCGGTATGGGTCTTTTAACAGTCCTTTTTCTAAACATTGTAAACAGCTGCAAAGATGCAGTATGGCTGGGTTGTTCGAGGTCATTGAGACTCTGCAGAGGTTATGTTGTTTGTGACCACCGTGATTTATTGTTTCTTGTGGTGATGAATGGTTTGTGAGACAAGTCTAGCGTCCTAGAGACTATTCTCCCACACCTGGGTGCCGACCACCATTAGAAAAGCTTACTTGCTGAATCCAGGTTTCTATCAAATGTTTAAGAGGGAATTGGCATACCGTTTTTGGGATATCCCTACCATCCATTAGCCATGTGTGTTTATCAGCAGTTATTGGCAGCAAGATTACCATGGATGTAAAAGTCCCCTTTGTCCACAATCCAATTAGTAGTAGTAGTATTGAAAAAAGTCCCAAGACATAATTACCTTTATTGCATAGTAACATATATATATATATATATATATATGTTACTATGCAATAAATAAATAAATAAATAAATATGCAACTATGCAATAAATAACATTCCAGCAAACGATGTTTGCTGGAAATTAAGGGCTGAAAATGAAATGCTGTTTCTTCCTTATCTCTGTTTTCCTGTTGTTAATTGACAGCCACCTCACCAGCAAACAACCTTCAAAGGAGTCCATCTAAATTAAATTCCTGTTAGAGAGAAAGAAACTGAGAATAAAACAACTTGTTTCAGTCCAATACTCCTTGCTCTCTCCCCTTCAATTCATATCCATGAACTCTGCAGTGCATCATGTCGACATTTGGAATGAAAACACTGCTGTGTTAAATCAAACAGCCCTATTGGCTGGGACAAAAATATAAATAATTAAAAAGGTACAGTATTTTATTTTCGCTTTAAACAAAGTATTTAATTTGACCCCACTCCCTCATGTCTCACAGTCCCTTCGCTTGCCATGCGATGCCATCAGCACCAACAGGCTGTTAAAAGTACATGATCCACGTCACTTTGTCCCACGCAAGAAACACTAAACCATCGACATGGTGGTTCTTATTGCCAGTGGACAGTATGGTGTCCACCTACGTTGTTGGGATTAAACCAGTATTACTTATTACAACACCCTAAACAAAATAACATTTTGTCAAACAAGACAATAAGACACATTCTTATTCAGTTAGGCAAGACGGTTGAATTAATATTAACATCCTAACATCATGTCCTGCAATTATAAAACAGATTTATTGGTCCCTACCCTGGTTACTGGAATTGGGCAATGATAGACGGGTGGTGTTAAGGAGGTAAAACGTGAGCAGATTTAGGCCAATTTTATTCAGGCGTAATGATGCAACTAAACTCCACCTCAACTTCTCCACCTCAACTTCTTTCCCCGTATTTAATGTTCTTAATTTATGGGTTGTGTTATTTTGTAATTATAGTTGCTTAATTATGGCTCATCATAACTTATTAATGACTTATTCCTAATATAATTTCTGACACTTTCAATTTGAACACCAATTATTCTGGTAATTAAAGAAAAAAAATGTACTTAAAAAACCTTCAATTAAGTGGCTATCATACTGTTATCCATAATCCATGCACCAAGGGCATCTCTCGTCCTACCTGAGGCCATCTCTCGTCCTACCTGAGGCCATCTCTCGTCCTACCTGAGGCCATCTCTCGTCCTACCTGAGGCCATCTCTCGTCCTACCTGAGGCCATCTCTCATCCTACCTGAGGCCATCTCTCATCCTACCTGAGGCCATCTCTCATCCTACCTGAGGCCATCTCTCATCCTACCTGAGGCCATCTCTCGTCCTACCTGAGGCCATCTCTCGTCCTACCTGAGGCCATCTCTCGTCCTACCTGAGGCCATCTCTCGTCCTACCTGAGGCCATCTCTCATCCTACCTGAGGCCATCTCTCATCCTACCTGAGGCCATCTCTCGTCCTACCTGAGGCCATCTCTCGTCCTACCTGAGGCCATCTCTCGTCCTACCTGAGGGCATCTCTCATCCTACCTGAGGCCATCTCTCATCCTACCTGAGGCCTTGCATGACACACGCACGTCCTCGCTTCACACTGGATCCTTTTCCAGGTAGTACTAGGAATTCTGTCCCATTTAGTATATGTCTATATATTCATATAAATATAAATATATATTTATAAATTTTGTGTTTATATATTCATAGAAATATATATACACAAAATATATATAAATATATAAATATATATATAAACACAAAATATATAAATATATATTTATATTTATATGAATATATAGACATGTACAAAATGGGACAGAATTCCTAGTACTACCTGGAAAAGATATATATATATATATATATATATATATATATATATATATATATATATGAGAACCTTGGGACTACAAAGTTGTGCGAATGGCCTTTCTACTAAGACAACATAACTGTCAGAAGCAAGGCACACAGATGCGCTCATAAGACGCTCGCCTGTGTAAGCCTTACAAAGCCGTACCCAGAACTCTGCATGCAACACAAACCGAGTGAGTACAAGTCACAAGGGTCCTGAAATGAGAATACTGAGGCAGGTCATCATTTACAAAACCACTTAAAAGTCAAAACGTACTGACGGATATGTTATGCATATGCATGCATGTCCCCTGTTTGAGGATAACACAGGATCTACCTATAAAAGGGGGACAGTGGTGTTGTAGTGGCAGTGTTTTGTATTCCAATGGCACATCTTTTTTTTTTAACAAAAGTTAAGAGATCATACAGTCCAAAACCAAGTGGTTTGATTAGGTTGCGGGTTTCTGATGGATAACACCGACGCTCTGATGTCACAGCATTGATGGGGGAATGTGTTTTTATTCCCTGAAGGTGCTTTGAGGTGTCGGCACGAAGACAAGCAGCGGCAACAGCTTTCATTTGCACAGAAAACCTCTCAGGAGAAACGTGTACAGCGCCCCAAAGAGTACTTCTGGGGATCGCACGTCTTTGGTTTCCACCAAGAAAGCCCCGAATACTGTACATGAAAAGCGTCCCCCCATCGGGTAGCTTTTTCCATCTGTGGGAGTTCCCTTTGTATCTTCAGTCAATCATTTGTTTCAAATTGAAGGCACATTATACTGAAGCTCTTAACAGACATGAGAGAAAGATATCGAGGTGGCCAAGATGAAAGAGTTCTGGGAATAGTTGCGAGCGCTAACGCAGAGTATTACCCACTTAGAGCTTGCGGTCGTTAGTGGCCAATTTCCCAGCCTCTGAAATTGATGTGAAAACCACAAGCTCACGCTATCACGCTCACCCAGAGACCATGCCTAACAAATTCTAGGGCAGAGCAATAACTCAATATTGTTTATCGTCCCTGAGTGACATCCTATCGTCATAAAATAATGATAGGCGGTGCCTAGTTTTGTTGTCAAAGTCAATGACGAGCAGATTCCCAAAAAGGATATTAAAGATACTTTTCTCTATGCACATTTTTCATCATATTGTCATCATATTGTCATCATATTGTACCCCATACGAGCAGGCATTTCTAGGGCAATGGTTCCCGGGGGAATGTACCATTTTTGACGGGGGAGGGTATTGGTGACACTTTAAATATGCAGAATCACATTGTGATTCACATCTTCAATCACATCATTATTATTAATGATTATAGTTAACAAATGTTTAAGTATAATGTTCTTTAGCTAAGTATTTCATGTTTTCTGTTGCTCCCATTTCCTGGGAAAATACCAAAACGTGAGTACTCGGTACAAAAATTGTATTCTGGATCCGTAAATCAAACACAAAATCTCTTCTTTCGTTAAGTATTTCATGTTTTCTGACAAAATTGACAGTTGCTTCTGTTTCCTGGGACTACACATCACCTGGCGTGGACCCACAACAACGAGGTCATGCTGAAGAAGGCACACCAGCACCGCTATGCCATACGGTGCCTCGGGAGAAGCGGCATAAGCACAGCGATGGCTTGGGTACATTTACCGTGGCACCATAGAGAGCATCCTAATGAGTCACTCATTAGGTGACGCCACTGGCTGTCCTGTGCAGTGGCGACACCACAGCACAGGAAAAGAAAGCCATCCAGAAGGTTGTAAGGATGGTGGAAAAGCTCATCGGGTGTACACTTCCATACATCGAGGAGATACCCGACAAGGTGTCGGAATAAGGCCATCTCCATCACTAAGGACCGCAACCACCCTGGGCTCTAGCTCTTCTCCCCCCTGCAGTCCGGTCGCGTCCAAACCAGGACTAGGTTCTAGGACAGTTTTTTATCCACAGGCAGTGTGCCTACTGAACTGCTAGGAGTGCTGCCACTATCATAACATTGTCATCAATATTACGTAGTCTTCTTTACTGGACTTATTGGACTCAATAACGTCACTGTTCTGCACTGTACTGCACTGTATTCACAATGCTGCTACCACTACAGAGCTGCACTATGGTCACTTTGAAATGCTTTTTGCACTGTCCGCTATATGTAAATATCATCCATTAGACACTTTGTTATTTTTATTGTGTATAGTTTTGCTATACTATAGTGTTGTTTATAGTTTATAGTATAGTAGATAGTATAGTATATAGTATAGTATAGTATAGTATAGTATAGTATAGTATAGTGCAGTATAGTAAAGTATTGTTGTTTAACTTCAGAATGCGGGAGTGAATGGGGAGCAAGCATTCCATTGTATTTGTTACACATGGCAAACAATTTTTATCTTGAATCTTGAATTGTAATCAGTCAGTAGGCTTACTTGTCAAATGTACTAGCAACGGTTGAGTGTTATTTTTTGATTGCGGGATAACATTTTGTTGTGTTATTCAAAATCAGCACTCCTACTTTTGTGGTAACTGACAATTGGATTTATTATTTAAGGTACTCTTATCAGTCCATGTAGAGTCCTGGTAAATACCTAAAGGTGAAAATTTGTCTTCTGGATCCGTAAATCAAACAAACATAAGCATATCGAATCACATCGATCTGAAACGCACAGATTTTCATTAAGATGCGGAAATGCACGTCTCTACTGGCTATAGACGTGTCGAATGCATGTGCTGAACACATTGAATTACTGACTACTAGCCATTAGCTAGGAGTGGAGTGAGTCTAATTTTACTTCCACAATCTAATTACCCATATGGCAACCCTCGAAAAAGATTTACTCCTACATGGCATCGCCATAGAGAGCCTTCAGGCAGGTCACAGTCCACATCATACAGTACTCATTGTTCGTAACTCAACAACCCCTGCTGCGCGCGCACACACACACACACACACACACACACACACACACACACGCACACACACACACACACACACACACACACACACACACACACACACACACACACACACACACACACAGGGGGGGGGGAAGGGAACACACACGGGGGTGCGCCAGCTCCTTTCCCAATAGGTAACCAAGTCAATTTGTATCCCCCAGTGAAAAAGGGCCAGCTGATTGCTTTACTCAAGTTTTGCACAAACCCCCATGGCAGCAACTGTGGCCGCGCAGCACCCACCAATTGAGTTAGGGCCTGGCGGGCGCACCAGATGTTCTTCTTGGACGCACCGGGCCACCGTAGTTAATTGAAGGGTAATGGGCTCGACAGCAGGGAAGGTCAGAGGAGGAGATGCACAGCCCCACTCTGGGGCATAACCGGACACGGGCATCCGATTTCCAAATGGAATATCCCCTATCCCCCCAGTCCTGTCTACTCCACCCAACCCATTCCTGCCAAATTTGTTTAAAAAAAAAAACAGAAATTGACTCAATAGTGACAGAGCCCTGGCAGGCGTTGTCTATACTGCTGCAACCTGTCACCTGGCGTGGGAGCCGGCGGGATTGGGTGGGACTTTAAGCTGATTGGACTGATTATAGTGGTGTTAGGACAAAAAACCTCATATAAGATGAGGCTTCAAAACAGTGGCATTCAACATTTAATTCGGCTAGTAAAATTGTATTTTTATGCAGCCTGATCCTGCCTGTTAAATAGGGAGAATAAAGTAATATTATTTTGCAAAGAGAATATGACTTAATAGGTAGGCGTGTGGGTGATATGAAAGAATGTATTGTCACAATAATATCAAGGAATGCAAAACGATCATTATTATTATTATTATTATTATTATATTATTATTATCATCTGTTGTCCATTACATGCAAGCATTTATGAGTTCATTTAAGGTATCACACCTTAAACTGGGTATCTTCATTTGTTGATGTTAATTATATTTATTATTTAGCAGATTTCCACTGATGTTTTGGTTGTCGTAGATGTCATTAGGGAGCATTTAGGGTTGAGGCATTGCTCAGGGATGCCTGCCTACAGGTAAACAGACATTGGGATTGGGGGTACCACAGCCACGAGACAACCCTAGTGCCATAAAGGTGTCACTGGGTTCAGCCTGAGTATTAAATCTTAAAGCACGCGACCATTTGAAACAACGAAGATCAGACTGAGACAATCCAGGCGGAATACATAAAGCGCTCTGAACTACCATTACAAAGACGCTCCTTGATGGAACCGGAGACTCGGGCCACTATCAACGTTTATGGCCCAAAGTCACCTTGACAATTCTGTCTGACAAACACCAAACCCTGACAATGCAATTAACATGAAAAATGTGAAACGAGATGTTATGGTACCTGCGTTGTCCCTACGCGCACACACACACACACACACACACACACACACACACACACGGGTGTGTACAACAATACCTCAATACTTATCTTCAACTTCACCTTAAGTGTTCCAAAGAGTGTAATTACGCCAGCGGCCAATTGGATCTTACCTTGACTTCACCCTTATGACCCGGTGGGTGACTGAGATGCACAGCCCCCCCAATCGCCGGGGCACAGAACAATGCAGTACTTAATGAACTGATACAAACTCTTGATAAAAGAGATTTGTTTCCATTAGGGCTTGAAATAACTCCACTTCCTGTAAGCACTTGTGCAACAACGCATGGAGGGCTCCTTGTGGACCTGCTGCCCTTCACAAGGAGACCTCCGGTCCATAATGAGCCGCTCTGGTTGAATGCCGAGGAGTCAGCAAGATATGGCAGGGAAGGGAAACCCAGCAGCACGGCACACGGGTAGAGCAACCCCTATGTGAATCTTAACCGACAAAGACTCTCTGGGGAGCAATTAGCTGGACACCTTAATAAGGAAATATCAATTGACCTACAAACACCACCCCCACACCAAAATAATCCCTATTGATAAAAAAAGGAACAGACCACAGTGGGACGAACACGTGCACATAACAGCGTGCATGCAGGGAACTATTAGAACCGTACTTGCTTTATGAGCCCCATATGATCCCAGAGACTAGCTCTCTGGCTCTGCGACTGCATCTCAAAAACCAAGTCCTCCGCAAAGACCCTCGTCAGCGCGATACCCACGACGGCTATTGTTGGCGTTGCGTCGTCGTAATGTAGTGGTCTAGAAACCGGGGGGGGGGGGTGCGGGGGGGGGGTTGGTGGTGACACACAATGGACTGCCCGTCTGCGCATGGCGGTTTCCAGAACACCGTTTAGATCAGGGGAAGTGAGGACGTTGCACACTGTGTGAGTGGGATGGTAATTGAATGGGTGTGCGGGAGTGGAGTGGCCGGGGTGTTCCTAACCCCCGCCCCCTCGCAGTTCTCATCCTCGATTACAGATGCCTAACCCCTACCACTTCCCTTACACCTGCGTGCCTATTATTCATTATGTAAATGCAATCAAATCCGCAGCCGTTTGGTTAACACGCCGATATCCAGCGGAATGTGCTATAACACCAATCGGATTAAAACAAGGGAGATTATTTCGTCACGCTGTAGTTGTTTATGTTTAATAAACATTGGTGAGGTTAGAAATGTTATCTATTCAATTTCTCATATCTGTGGAAAAAAAATCCAGCTTCTGCACACAGAAGCACATCCCCGGCCCACCCCCCCCCCCCCACATCAGTATTGTAAGTCCAGGACCACGGGGGCTTTCTATTGGAACCACCGGCAGCTACAATTTAGAATTGAAAACAGCTGTGCCATTACATCGGATTGAGCAAAAGGTACGATAGCCTGAAGCCTCCACCACCACCAGCAAATCAAAACAGAAATGAACAGTCTGAAGAAATGTATGTTCCTGGTGAGAGCATTTATGTATAAACGTTTTGTATAATGGCTGGACTGAGGCATAGGCCGCATCACAATACTGAAGCAATTATCTATTCCACAGCACGTCATCAAGATGTACTAAACCTTCCACCGTGTCTGTGCCCCCCAACGCTTTTCTTTCTCCCTTATTTTTATTTTCTCCGGATCAAGTTGGCACAAAAAGCCTGGTGTCTTTTAACGTTCCACTACCCTGCTATCATTATACATCTGTGCCAATTTAATCGAGAGGTTCTCAGATGTGTCTGGACCCTGTACGGCCGGCATATTTCCTCCATATGCATGGGATGTATTAGAGTCTAATCTAGCTCTGCTTCAAAGTCAAGGGGGATCCGGTTTGATGTGTCGCCTTTAATATTTCAGCTAAGACGTATCCAATATTAAAAGGAATCCATCTCTCATGTCTGAGCTCCCGTCATGTGTAGAAAAACTGCTGATAACACCGACTGGGCCGCCGATGATTAAGAACATTGCTAATTAACAGCAGCGGGATAACAAAGCTTCCCCAATCTGTCCCAGCGCATGCAGACGAGTGTCTCAGACACTGCGAGTGGTTTCTCGTGTAGAAATGGAACAGGGTAGAAATTGGAAAAACTTTTCTTCAGGAAAAAGACACATATTTTGGGTCTACTTACAGAATAGTGTTGAAAATCCCCCTCAGTAAAAGGGGTCTGATGATTCGAATTACATCACTGGTGTGTGTGTGTGTGTGTGTGTGGAGGGGGGGAGCGACATATTGACTCCCAGTGTGTGTGTGTGTGTGCGCTTGTTTGTGAGTACTCCATCGCTGGCGTTTGGGTGGGTGGGGTTGGGTGAGGGTGTGGGTGAGGCGTGAAGGTGGAGGGTGGGAGCGCTTATCTGATCTGCGCTTCCCAGATAGCGGGGGGGGGGGGGGGGGCGGGGGGGGAGAAAACGGAGAAGAGGCAGGAAGGCAGAACGGAGGGTTTTTTATTGAGCATTCTGTCTCGATGGCGAACCCAAGGCGCGCTGCGGCAACAAAGGCGGGGGCCCCGGCGTGGACAAATCCAATCAAATGGTTGAGGGGCTGACAGCTCCAATCAGTCAGCGGGTGATTGTGGCTCCGCTCAAGTTGGGAGGTAACTTCCAACAAACAAACAAAAAAAGAGTAACAGAAATGACTGTGGTTTGGCTCCTGGTTCAATGTATGTTTTTTTAGAGAGACGTGGGGCGAAAAACAGCCACACAGGGGGGGGAAATCACTCAGGGAAGAACATGATGAAATTGAAAAGTAGAAAAAAAAAAAGATCAACAATGTTCATCTTCTCCTATAAGCTTTGGCGATAGCTGTTTTTCTTTCATGAGTGATAAATTTAAACAATCCCTCGTCGTTTTTTACTGAATAGTTTTGGCTGGCGCTGCAGCCTATATATTTGGGAATGGTGTCAGCCAAAGCCTTATTGGCAAAGATAAAAAAAACATTTTCCGGATGCAGCTATCTAATGCCCTTCTTCAGCAGATATTTATGACAATGTCTCCTCTCGCTAGTTCAGAACAGGTCAAAGATGGCCCCCTTTCTCGAGGATATGACAGACTGCAGGGCTGTGTCCATATTAGGGCTGGGCGATATGGACTTAAAACTATATCACGATATTTTATGGTATTTATTGCGATAACGATAAATGACGATAAATGACCAAAAAAATTAATAATAATAATAATAATAATCTTAATCCTTACCATCATCAAATGCGTAAGGGATAATGAACGGAACGCTCATTAATAAATCGGTAGTCGGTCCCGATTTATTATGATTTACTTCCGCGGAGAAAAAATAGTTCTCTGAAGTTGAGGCGTTGCTTGGCAACTGGCGCAAACAATTCAGCAATTCTATCAGCAAGTCAGTATTTTCCGTCAGGAAAAGTGAACGGGACTACTCGCGGAGTGATATGATGAACGGGACTACTCGCGGAGTGATATGATGAACGGGACTACTCGCGGAGTGGTATGATGAACGGGACTACTCGCGGAGTGATATGATGAACGGGACTACTCGCGGAGTGATATGATGAACGGGACTACTCGCGGAGTGATATGATAGCCGTGAATAGAAGCCGCCTCGCCTCGTTTGGAACTCCGCCTTCCGCCATTGTTGTTCTCCTTCTACATGCCCACGTTTGTCGCATATGTAAACACGTCATTAATTATCGTCATTACCGCGGTATGACAAAATACTTATCGTGGGGAGGACTTATCGCGATAAACGATACGATATGGCACAGCCCTAGTCCATATGGGGGATAATGTCCCCAGAGAGGGAAGCTCTAATTATAAGTGAAACAAACATTACATTTAGGATAAACCACTAAGATTTGATTTTTATTTGATTTGATTACTGCTCTTGCTTCGCTCACATAAAAGCCAAGTGGTTATTAGTGCCAATTTGAAAGTGAAAGTGAAGCAATAACATGTTTCATCAGTGATGCCACTGTCCAAGCCTGCTGCTTGCTTACTCTCTAATGGCTGGCCAAGGGCACATAAAACAGTCTCATCAAAACCAATGCCAATCAAAGGATAGAACACACATATTATTCATTACAGTTGTGTGTTCTGCCGGTACAAAGACGCCTTGACAAGTATCCTACAAAGCAGAATGATATTTGACTCTGTGGCAAGCAGTCAAGCATCTTGTGTGTGTGTGTGTGTGTGTGTGTGTGTGTGTGTGTGTGTGTGTGTGTGTGTGTGTGTGTGTGTGTGTGTGTGTGTGTGTGTGTGTGTGTGTGTGTGTGTGTGTGTGTGTGTATGTGTGTGTGTGTGTGTGTGTGTGTGTGTGTGTGTGTGTCGATATCAACTGTATAAATTGAGGGGATTACGTTATTAGCAAAGCAAATATTCCAGGGCGGCACCGCAGTATAATCAGAAGTTAATCACTTAATGACACGAGTCATTGATGTCGATGATTTTCCTAAAAGGGAAGTTAATGTGTAATCGTAATCGTAAAATGCTGTTATTGACAGCTTCTAAACACCGTGGCGGCCAGATGTTCAGTGCCGTGTCGTCATCTGGCAGTGGCCGTACGATCAGCAATGTTCATGCTTTATTTGATCTTTCGGTTTAAACAAGGTGCTACACAGAATTGTATCTATCTATCTATCTGTCCAATTATATCTAAATATTTATTTATTTAAAATATTAAAAAATATATTAAAAATAATAAATAAATAAATAAATATAGATACAGGTATATAGATAGAAAGATAAAAATAAGACAAATATATGAATATAAATTCATAAGTAAGTACTCAATTACCCATTTAGGGCATGTGGCAGGGTCTGATATCATTGTATGAAGCCGTGACGCCTGACCCCTGCCAGTCGTAGTGAGGCTCAATCAATAGACATGCTAATCTCGAATCATACGCTAACCTAGATTCCCATGCTAATATAGATTTGCACGCCTTCTGCCAGGGCGTCAGCCCGGTGGACTGGATTCTCTGTGACTGGCCAAGGTCAGTGATGATATCAGTCTATCCTCCAAGACCGCAGCACAAAAGAGCCGTAATGATTGACCAAATAATGAATTCACAGCCTTCCCAACTAACATTTGATGCTCCTTCTTTGACCAGTTGACCATCTTTGGTGCATGTCTCAATAGGGTTGTTGCGGTATTCAGTTAAAAAGGGAAATGTATATTTGTCATTTTGAATTGTTTTTTGGCATAACAAATGACAAGTTATTATGCAACCAACCATCACAAAAAAAATTGACAATCGTTAGCTTTTATATTTTGGCAATACGCAAATATCCCCAGCTTATGATCAGATAAAGGCATATAAAGCATAATGCCAGTTGGGTACGTTTGGCAGGTAGGTGCTGGTAGCCCACTCATCCTCATATTAAATTAGATTGAGAATTCACCAAAGATCATAAAAGCATAAAGCAGAAATGAGAATGTGCCAACGAGGGAAGGGAGTCTACTGCCACAGTGGCCACCGCAGCTGTTATTGTTGTGGGAGGGCAGCCAGAATAACTTAGAGGACTTGTTTGCATATGGAAATGTTGTATCTCCGCTCTCAGGAGTGCAGACAGACTCGCCCTTGCGAGTAGAAAAAAATAAATTCCAATATCAGTGCGCCACGCACACCCAGTGCTTTGTGGAGTGTTCCTCCTCCGAAAAGGAATATAATAACAGATAGCTAAAGAGAACTTCAGAGGGAAGAGTTACAACAACAACAAAAAAAGGCTCAACGTAGATGCAATACGACGTAAATAAGTTATTAGGTGAATCTTAGGGGATAAAGCTGACCACGCTGCTAGCCAAGAGGTAGCCGCCAGTGAGGTTGTTGCAAGTGTAATAAATTAAAAAAAACAATCCCTGAAGATCTCCAGCCTCGAAATGAACACATGGTGGTGAAACATATGCTGATTGCAGTGATGTGTTCAGTGCAAACAGAAACACTGTTATTGATGTGGTACAGTAATGTATGAGTGAAAATCTGCTTCGAGCTGGTCTTAATCTGAGACTCTTCAGAAAAAGCTGGGGAAGTGCAATATGGTTTCAAAAATAATGGGTGATCCTAGAAGAGTATGTTGTTGCATTGTCTTCTGAATTTAACATGAATTGCATGCGTACATCCTAAAAGTGTATGGCCAGGTACCTTAGATAAAGCTGTGCATTGTCGGAATATTGTGAGGAATAAATATGTGCCAGCAAAAAAAATTAACTGCACAAATTGGTTCTTTGTGTGAGTCAGACAGTCTAAAAAATGGTCAGCTACATCAGCTATGTCCTATCTACCGCAGCAGTAAACAGATAAGAAAAGATGAAGTCCAAACTGAGAAATTGTGCAGTTACAAAACACAAATTATTATTTCCAATTCCTGAACGGGAATTATTTTATGTAGGTTTTCACACAAGCCAGGACCATACAGGCGCAGTACAAACAAATAAAAAAAGTTAATATAGATTTTAACTGTTCACATTGTCATCACAACCCTTGCTCTTATCCTAAGATGTAAATAAAAAACATTTCACTATTCAAACACCCCCTTCGCTCCACTCAAAATAGGTCTAATTGGCAGACTTAGAGTCCCACTAAGGTTTCCAAACTGTCTTGGGAGCACAAGAGTTGGTGTCAGCAGCCAATATCAATTAGCGACGAGGGTCCCCCGGCTGGCTATCATTGCTTGAGCACTAGTGAGGATAAGGAGGTGATTTCCCCGTTATTGCACGGCTGTGGCACATAGCTGAGAAGCTCTCAGCACCCACCTTAAGAAGGCCAGAGCTGGTCGTTATCGTATTGTTTGCGTGCGGAGCGCCTGGACTAATTAAGTACAAGAGAGCCAGAGCATCTAGTGGCACTGATCACAGAACATGATGATAACAACATCACCCCGGGGCCATGCAAAGGGCCAAAAACAATTGGTTCACTTTTGTTTCAATATTTTGTTTATTTTCATAGAATACACTTACCTCACAAATTCCAGTGTTGTAATAAAGCATATCTTTGCTGTGAGTGTATTGTGTTGTTTTAAATGTCTCTTCAAGTCACCAGAGGCCAGTGTTGTCAGGCTGCTCATGAACATGTCAGAATTGTATCTTCTCACTATCTCAGAATCAGACATGATGCTCATAAGCCCCATAATTGTAACCAAGATATGAGGCCAGTGCTAGTATTAGGCTGACGGCGAAAATAAAATGTAAAAAAGGAAACGCTTCAATCTTGGCTTGAAATATGGCTCCGTCTCTCGGGAGGAACGTCGGTGTTCAATGCTGTGAATGTTAAATGATTGATGTCATTCAGAATCCACCAGCAACTGTGACGAGTTAATGAAAAAGTTTAATGGTCCTATTATAAGGGCCCACAGATCTAGGAGACAAAAAGCCCAGAGACGAAGGCTGGGACCAGGTACATCTACGGGATGGCTTCTCAATGGTCCGTAAAACGCCTTCATGTGTCCCCCTGGGTCTCATCCTATTTAAGTTTCAACACTGAACGCTTGTCAGTCATCCACCACATGCAGATGGATGGGAAGAGAAAGACAGGCAAAAAAAAAAAAAAAGGCTACAGATACAGAGAAAGCCAGTGAGAGAGAGAGAGAGAGACACATAGAGATAGAGCCGCAGAGAGAGGGAGAGAGACAAAGACAGGGGATAGAAAGAGAGAGAGCGAGAGAGACGGAGAGAGAGCGAGAGAGACGGGGAGAGAGCGTGCCAACATCAATATACCAACTGCTGTGGGAAAGCGCAAAACAGAACTGCACAGACCTGCAGAGATAAACAAACACTTTTGCGAAGGCACACATAAACACGTGTGCCCACCCCCCCCCCCCCCCCCAACACACACACACACACACACACACACACACACACACACACACACACACACACACATACACACACATACACACACACACACACACAAGGTAGTGGTACACACACTATGAAAGTCCTTTCGAAAGACAATAATACAATACTTCAATAATCAATCATGTGTGTGTATATTCACTAAGAAGAAGCGAATGACAAGGTCATTATTAATAGTTGTATTGATAGGTGGATTGGGGCGGGTAGAAAGCAGCGGACCAATGTCGAGTGTGATGCCCACACTGGCGCCCAGTATAATAATAATAATAATAATATATATAATATGACACAACTGTGGACAAGATGTCTTCCATCTATCTGGAAGGCCCACAGAGAGGACAGCTGGGTCAAGGTAGCGTGTATCATGGTCAGATATGCATCCTTTGGCAGCCATTCAAAAATAATTCCTTTATCAACATTTAAAAAAATAATAATGACATTGAAGACTGAAAGTGGCATCTGTGCAGTGGCTCTGAATGTAACATCACAGTGCTTTTAATTAAGGCATCAAAGTCCATGTAAAATGGGTCTATTTTCAAATCTATTCGACACAAAAGCTCTGTTTGAGCCAGAGCGTAAACGGTAAATTGGCCTTACAGAACTCTGTGAATATCAACCCGCCCCCACTTCACTTTTGCTCAGGGTCATGTGATTTCTACAGGTGAACAACCCCCCCCCCCCCCCCCTTTGTTCTCATTAGACTTAATTACAGTTGACGTGTCCAAAGGAAGCACAAGGCATAGCAACAAAAATAAAAAAATAAAAATAAAAGGACTGTCAATCGAGGAGAGAAGCTCAGAGCAGAGGCCAAACAAAGCAGATGAATTCATGGTCAGGGGAGAACGAAGAGGAGAGGCGTTTCATGAGACTAATTATATTATACCGGCGGGGAAGACGGAGTGAATACAACCAGTGATCCAAAGTTAATCTGGGTTGACGGAAGGCATTATTGGGATCCAGGCCGGTCCTTGTTCAACCATCCCCCCCACCCCCCACCGCTGATGCCGGCTGGATGTGGCTAGAAGAAAAGACCACAGGAGGTTGGCAGTGTGTTGTTAAAAGGCAACCGATATTGATATCGGTTGCCTTTTAACAACACACTGCCAACCTCCTGTGGTCTTTTCTTTCCTGATCACTACTCAAATAGTCCACCGATATTGATATCGGTGGACTATTTGAGTAGTGATCAGGAAAGAGGAAGACGGTGTGACATACTTCGGCCCCTACTGGCGAAGGTAATGACATCATAATAGAATCACTGGGTTCTCTCGGCTGTTCTGATGGTGTGTGTGTGTGTGTGTGTGTGTGTGTGTGTGTGTGTGTGTGTGTGTGTGTGTGTGTGTGTGTGTGTGTGTGTGTGTGTGTGTGTGTGTGTGTATGCTGTTAACAGAGCTGCAGACCCACGCAACGGATGCACTCGCCTGAGACAGAGAGGGATGGTTGGGGAAGTGTGTTATTCGCTCGGCGTTGCTTACACTCAGAGGGAGTTGTTGTAACACATTTCAAGGAAACAAAATGCAATATTAAAACATGAAATTAAAATAAATCACAAAAAGATAACACTCTAACACTCTGTCTGCACATAGACAGACATGCATGGCAGCATGCACACACACACACACACACACACACACACACACACACACACACACACACACACACACACACACACACACACACACACACACACACACACACACACACACACACACACACACACACACACACACACAGGGGGAAGCTGGTAATGTGCCTTCCCCATCCATCCACACGTACATGTTCCCATCCTCACCCTAATTAGCATTTCAGTTGGCCAATCAGCTCCTCACACACAGAAAAGACCCTTGGGTACAACTCAAATAAATGAAGGAACGGCGATACCGAGGGGGGGGGGGGGGGGGGGGATGCTGGGGGGTTAAGCCTCTACAAAGAAAGAAAGAGAACAGCCTACATCAGTACGTGCCGCAAATCCTCGTGAACTGGATGTGCCTTGTTCTATTCCAGAGTGTTCTGCTAATACTCACGGCATTGAATGAAGTTCAATTATATCAGTGATCCATCCAGCAGGCGGTGCGCATATACATGCGTCACATATGTGTTATTGACGTTAACTGCCGAGTACACTCGAGCGCTGAAAGATTAACGACCTCAGAAATGCGCAGAATCAAAATTGATGGATCCACCATCTGTCGTTGCTGGCGGTAGGTGATCGTCTATTCATTTAACCCAAGGGTTACATAAAGCCAGAGGAGCCAGGGTACGCACACCCTAAAAATAGTGTTCGCGGCCATTAATTGCGTCAGGAAAGTCACAGGAAAGTACCTCTGCGTCAAGTAGCTGTAGTAGCATGTTAAGGGCCTGTAGATGTGTTTCAGACATATGACTCTGTTCTGCAGTAATGAGTGCCGTTTATATAAGACTGACCAACAGAACTGTGTGATGTTGTTTCTCCGCTTAAATGTAGTTTGTCAATCAAAAAGTTAACTTTTGTCCCTGTAGATGTAGTGCAGGGTATCTCCATTAATGCAATAATGCAGTCATTGACATTTCAATACAGCACAATTCAAATTACATTTTTCCGGAACACTGAACAAGTATCACCTTTAAGGTTGGAGGAGTACAGAGCAAGATGAACCTGTTAAGGAACCTGGAGCTGGGGAACTAACATGGGGCAAATCAATACAGCTACTAGCCTCACGTGCACCTCATGCTGCGATCACAACCGTAATATGTCATTGTATTTGTCAATATAATAAGCAACCTTCCCGAAACCTCTGAAATGCTATGCGTAATCCTACTAACTCCTCAACATTTAATGCAATAATGCGATGCAGCCTTCACTCATTCATTTGAATGTCCCTGGCAACTGTGTAGTGTAACTTTAGTTGGAACCAAATTGCCTTCTTTCTTTCAAGAATGATTTTCTTGTTTGTGTTCTTTTCAATAACAACCTTATTTTGATAGTAATGTCGGGCGATGGAAATTAAAACTCCACAGCGATGCATACAGTGTGGCATAATGTCAAAATGAGCAGGTTTGAGTCTAAATGTACACCTTTTTTATATTTAGATTTTTATAAGATACCCAAGATATGTCTATCTTTGTTTGCGCTTATCCTGTACTATAATAACCTGTGGTTGTATTTGTGACAATAAAATTGAGATGCGCACAAGAACCAATTATGTGGTGAGGGTGCCAGGAACACATGAAGGAGAGAGAGAGAGAGAGAGAGAGAGAGAGAGAGAGAGAGAGAGAGAGAGAGAGAGAGAGAGAGAGAGAGAGAGAGAGAGAGATGCACACACACACACACACATAAAATAACAGAGGGAGAAAGACAGAGATAGACAGAGAGAGAGAGAGAGAGAGAGAGAGAGAGAGAGAGAGAGAGAGAGAGAGAGAGAGAGAGAGAGAGAGAGAGAGAGAGAGAGAGAGAGAGAGAGAGAGAGAGAGAGAGAGAAGGGATCAAATCACTCAAGGAGTGAACGGTTTAATCAATGGAGCCGGTGGAAGTGGTGTGTGTGTGCTCCATAACCAATGGCAGTAGACGGATGTGTACAGCAGCTTCAGAGAAAGAGAGAGAGAGAGAGAGAGAGAGAGAGAGAGAGAGAGAGAGAGAGAGAGAGAGAGAGAGAGAGAGAGAGAGAGAGAGAGAGAGAGAGAGAGAGAGAGAGATGGGGGGGATGAAGGCGTTCATGCTGGTCCTCAGGGGGATAGGCAACTAGATGGTAAGGGGAATTCACACAATCCATCCACCCCCAGCCCTGCTTCCACCAAAGGTATCTGCTGACAGATGAGCTCCGGCTGCCGGGACGAGAAGGTTCCCCATACCTCGAAACTTCAGGTTCTGAAGTTCTTAAATAAATGATGACATCAGAAAACGGAGGAAGTGGAACCGATGATGAGAAAGTTAAACTAGACCGGATTGGCTTATATAATGACTAATTATCAAATGAAATCAAACCAAACCGAACGCAAACTCCAGTATAGGAGGAAGTGCCCCCTTTTAAAAACATGGGTTATTCCTCCAGAGTAGGAGAAGGTGGTGGTGGTGGTGGTGGTGGGGTTGGCTAGGTCATTTCTGTTGTCAACAATTATGTATAACAATGTATAACAACAATGTGTATCCAAATTAACTGCATTGCAAAAACTAAATAAACAATAGACCACTTGCCACTTTGGCGTCGGGCGACATAACCACAGCACCATTATTCTGATATACAATAGTGGGCCGCAATTAGTAAGACAGCAGTGGGTTTTGGGCGCTGCGTGGGGGTCATGTGACGGATCAATGGAGGAGTGAGGTGGCATGCAGGACTTGTAGCAGCCGTCCATCTTCTTTATATGAAGCACTCAAGGCTGGGAATATGCACCGTCAAACCCCACCGTCCCCCATTACTCTGGTGACCTGACACACCTGGGGCAGGTCGCAAACCAGCCGGAAAATAAAGAAATAAATAAATAAAAAGAACCAAGTAAGAAAGACAGAGTGGTACTGTCAGCTCAGGAACCTCTAAGGGAAGAAATAGGCAGGAACCCACCCTCCACCCACCCACCTAACCCACCCCCACACGCCTGTTCCTGTCCAGACTCACAATATTTGAAAAAACGTGGATATTCTTTAAATGTTGCTGGTGGAATAGTAAAGGATAGCATGGGAGGGGGGGGGGGGGGGGGGGGCTCTACTGTGTGTGTGTGTGTGTGTGTGTGTGTGTGTGTGTGTGTGTGTGTGTGTGTGTGTGTGTGGTGTGTGTGTGTGTGTGTGTGTGTGTGTGTGTGTGTGTGTGTGTGTGTGTGTGTGTGTGTACACACAGCAGCAGTATAGTGGCATTATATCTCAGGAGGTAGAGCGGTCGCCTCACAACCGGAAGGTTGCTGGTTCGATCCCCCGCCTCCTCCTAGCAAAAATTGTCGAGGTGTCCATGAGCAAGACACCCTAACCCTAACTGCTCCTGACGTGCCGGCTGTCTCTGTGCATGGCTGACTCCGCCGTCGGTGGTTGAATGGGTGAATGACGTGACGCTTTGGATAAAAGCGCTATATAAAAGCATCCATTACCATTACCACACACACACCATCGTTGCACTCTCATTGTAACGTGCATGCCAAACCAAGCAAACGACGGCTTTCTGTTGAAAAGGGAAACATACAGAAAAAGAGCGAGAGTCAACCTTGGTGTGAGCAAACACCTTCCATTGATTGTTTTTATTATTTCTCGGGTGAGTTGAACCTTTCACACTGCTAAAATGAGCGTGCCCTTCGTGAAGCTGCATACGTTTCTATCCATGGCAACGCGGGGCCATTTGTAAGGGTCCTCAGAAAAGAGAGGAAGGATTGTTAACCACCATCAACCAATGTGCAGCCTTCAGATTCGCCACGGCATCCGGCATTTTTCTCAACAAGCGCTCCCTCCAGCTGATGCCCTCTAAACGTCTCAGGCTTTTGGCTCAGCTGCAGCCGGTGGGCCAAAAGCACAGTTTGAACTTTAAGGTTGGGGGGGTTCACACAGAAGACACGTCAGACAACAGAAGCTTCGCTGCAATTTCAAAAAAGCAATAATCAGGATAGCAGCAGGTGCATTTTCATATCCCAGCTCATATGTCTAAATCTAAATCAGAATAAGAAAAATGAATAAGGCCATCTCCATCACAAAGGCCATCTCCATCACAAAGGACCACCCTGGGCACCGTCTCTTCTCCCCCCCTGCGGTTCGGTCGCCGGTTCCGCAGCATCCGTACATCCAGACTACCAGATTCAAGGACGGTTTTTCTCCACAACGCCTACTCAAATGCTAAGAGTGCTGCCACTATCATAACATTGTTATCCATATTACATTACACTATCATACTTTTGCTGGATTTTCTGGACTCATTACAGTTACTGCACCATTATGCACTGTATTCATGATGCTGCTGCACTACTGGCACTTTAAAATGCTTTTTGCACAATTCAACACATGTATATATCATCCATAAATCACTTTATTGTTCTTTTTATTGTTGCTTTTATTGTGTACAGTATTGTTAGTATAAGTATAGTACATAGTACATAGTATAGCATAGTGTTCAATTGTAGGGAATTCATATTGCGGGAGGAAATGGAATGGTCCCTGTAAGCTTCCATTGTACTTTTTGAATCTTGATGTCTAAATCTGGGAGGATTAAATCCTCTTTATTGGTCCCATACACGTACACACACACACACACGTACACACACACACACGTACACACACACACACGTACACACGTACACACGTACACACACACACACACACACACACACACACACACACACACACACACACACACACACACACACACACACACACACACACCACACACAC
>CM051015.1:10203394-10258394 GCA_027704905.1 Muraenolepis orangiensis | reverse complement strand
AATATATTTTAGAGGCATCAAACATGTTTCTGTATGACAAGCGGAACACAGGTTATTTCATATCCAATGTGTTTGATGTGGTCCTTGATATTTCATTGTGTATGGGAAGTATCTAACACTAGTGTAAATCCATATTGCACTATTATTCAATTCGATCACTGATGCTTCCCAACCAAAAACAATTAAAAAGAGAGTAGGGGAAGAGCATTTTTTCTTTGTTTTTAATTTCATTCAATTCCATCCATCCATTCAGGGTTTTGCTTATCTCAAGGTTTCTTTACTCAGAAAAAAGATTCTGATGGAAGTGTGTGCCATCTCTTATGAACTTGTGGGAGGGGGGGGGGGACTGGGGGGGCTGGGGGATCATGGGTGTTCAAAATATTAATTTACAGAAGAAATACCATATTCTGCTTGAGTGGTGACAGGTGCTGATGCAGTGGAAATGTATCTCTCTTCAATTCTTCTATTTTTTATGGTATTGTTTTGGAGATATACTGCGGGAGGGAATGGGAAGTAAGCATTCCAATGTACCTGTTGCAATTGGCCAATAGAAATATCTTGTATCTTGTATCTTGTAAACACACACACACACACACACACACCCACACCCACACCCACGCACAGGAACACACACACACACACACACACACACACACACACACACACACACACACACACACACACACACACACACACACACACACACACACACACACACACACACACACACACACACACACACACACACACACCCACACCCACGCACAGGAACACACACACACACACACACACACACACACACCCACACCCACGCACAGGAACACACACACACACACACACACACACACACACACACACACACACACACACATACACTGATATAAAACAGCGTCACAGGGACTCTATCGGTCCCTATGACGATGTCTTAATGCTGATGCTAATGCTATGATGCGATTCGGTAAATATATCGCATTACTATATTACAATGGGTTTTTTGAATTTTTTTTATCCTCTGTAGTTTAACATTGGGGTTCAGCTCTTCCGGTCTGTCGGCCTCTGCAATTATTATTATTATTTTCATGAATGAATGTCGAACAGAACAGAACAGAAGGTAGTCGACACAAATTGACTAGGAGTACAGCACTGCCTGTATTACAATTATTCAATAACATGGAAATACCTGGCTTGAATTTGTATTTTTTTCATTGATCATTTTTCCTAACCCTGTTCTTTTAGTCAACCTGTTTATATTGCAATAGTCCTATAAATATTGTTTCCCTCCCATTCCTACGTCATATGCTATAATACAACCGGAGCAGACAAGGCTGTAAGAACTACAATGGGTGGGTGAGGGGGAAAAGTACAAATTGTGCAAATGGTCAAGCTATATTATATTCATACTTATATTCATCAGTCGTTTGGCAATTTGGTATTCTGTGGACTTATTGCACCTAGGGCGAATACAACTATGACAACACCAAAAACACAAAAACAATATGCTCAAAGCACTCCAAATTGGTTTAGAGCTCTATTAACTCTAATGCCTTCACATGAATTTGCAGAAAACAGAATCTAATCTAATCTAATATCCTTTTAGTGAACCAGAGCAGGATGGTAAAAAATTAGGTGAGGGACCGGCAGAAAGTAACGGCAACAGAGGCCATCGCCGTCCAAAGTTTAAATATACATTTTTAAATATGCCGTATGTCCTACAGTTCGTAGCTCCCTCACACAAGGAGACCACATTGTTTGGCAACCTGCATATTCCATGGTCGAGCAGGGTGAGACTTGGTCATGTCAAGTGAAGAATCGTTTGTGTCAGAGCAAAAGCTGAAGCAATGGTTCACCCTGGTCTTGCTCCTACTTTTGGCCCGCTGTGTACTTGGGATTGGTACCCGAGGGAAGACGGGAGATTATCATCAAACTTAAGACATTTTCAAGGTAGTTATACTACTCACAAGAACCAAATGTCATGACAGGAGAAAAAAAATAAAACATTCATTTCGCACCCATTTTTTGGTGGGAAAAGCCATAGGCCTACTTATTCCGCAACATTCTAAAAGCTCTGTGGACATATTTTTTATTTTATTTATGATTCGTCGACAAACAAAACATTGCCACCTTTAATATATTTTATTCCATTATGAGTAAACAATACATCACCACAGCAACATATCGGCATGCGTGTTTATCGCTTCCTGCCATTCTATCGGACTTCAGTTTCTTGTTTGTTTGTTTGTTTTTCCTGTGCCATCCAGAAGGTGTTTTGTCCGTCCAATGCTTCTCCGCTGTCAAATCACATCAAAACATGGTTCAGTGCCCATCACCTATGCAACTCTCCTCTAAACCCCACCAGGAAAAAAAAGCCAAGGCACTTATAGGAAAAGTTGCAATACTTTTTAAACTATGGCCATCAAATAACAAGTAGTCTCCCAATGTTGTCTTCTGTGTTCTGAATGCCTTACCGAGGACATTCTAAAGTGCCATACAATCACACAAGGTGTACACAATGCTGAGAGCCACTCCACTCAATGGCAACAAAAAACAACTTCTATTGAGAAAGCACAGGTCAGACATGCCATCACTCCCTCGGTTCAATGGATAAAAGAGAGCAGCAGAAGGCACTTCTCATTGTCTTGTCCTCCCATCGGGTTTGGACAGGGGCCATATTTTAGAGGTACCATCAAACACAATAGAAGCAACTCTTTAGGACATCATATGGCACAAGGGCTCAACTTCAATGAAGCATCAACAGGGGGGATTTAAAATGTGGTATTTTTGTTCACGTTTTCATGTGTACACTGTGTGTTTTCTTGTTTTGTCGGGTTCCAGATCAAATTCTGTGAATTCAATAAAAGCAACCATTAATGTTCCTTTTATTCTGTCATGCTTAAACATCCACAATATCCACATTTGAAAGGTGAGCAGCTCAAACCTCTCCCTATTATTTACCTTAAGACCCTCCCTCTTATTCACATCAAGCCCCCCCCCCTCTTATTCACTTCAAGCCCCTCCCTCTTATTCACATCAAGCCCCCCCCTCTTATTCACTTCAAGCCCCTCCCTCTTATTCACATCAAGCCCCCCCCCTCTTATTCACTTCAAGCCCCTCCCTCTTATTCACATCAAGCCCCCCCCCCTCTTATTCACTTCAAGCCCCTCCCTCTTATTCACTTCAAGCCCCTCCCTCTTATTCACTTCAAGCCCCTCCCTCTTATTCACTTCAAGCCCCTCCCTCTTATTCACATCAAGCCCCCCCTCTTATTCACTTCAAGCCCCTCCCTCTTATTCACTTCAAGCCCCTCCCTCTTATTCACTTCAAGCCCCTCCCTCTTATTCACTTCAAGCCCCTCCCTCTTATTCACCTCAAGCTGCTCCCTCCAGTTTATCCCACACTGAAGATTAATGCTGAGACAGCATAAAGAACAAGAAAGCCATTGAGACTATGCGAACATTAAATAATGTCCTAGTGAAATGCTTACACATGCAACTCCATTCTTAAGGCTTCTTAAGGCTCAAAAAGGTGTCGCTTTATATTTATAAACCCAAGTTAATAGTATTCATTCTAGTATACTAGTATATTTTGTAAAAATAAAAATAAAATAAAAAAAATACATATAATTTAAGTCACTTTGCTGCTCTTCTTTTGTTTATTTTATTGTATATATTATTTAGATTTTTATGGTGTTGTTTTTGAGATTTATACTGCGGGAGTGAATCGTAAGCATTCCTATGTTCTTGTTACAAATGGCCAATAAAAATCTTGTATCATCTTTGTACCACTTTTATTGCATCAATCAAGTCACCCCCAAGCATTAGATTCATGTCATATATTTTTTAAGGACCGAAAGGATATAATTATTACCGCTTTGTAAACGCTGTCAAAAAACCTGCCACTCTTCTCTCCAGTCCTACCCCCGACCCCATTTCACTATGCATCTTAATAGCCAGATGTGGCTGACCAATCCTGCGTACACATTGTAGTGTGTGGGTACATCTCACTGCCCTGACACAAGTTTGTCTTGTTGGCAGTCTCATGTCCTCCATAATTGTGTGTTTGATGGATTCTTTCCTTCCTCTCTGACTCTTTTTTGGGGGTAATTGGCTGAGCTGGTGATAACCCCCTTTGTCATATTCTCCTGCGGTATCCGTCCGCCCGCCCACCCACCCACCAACCGCCTCCATCCATGCAGTTCTTGTCCAAAAAGGACAAGCATAGCTTGTTATAATTGGAACTTTTTACACTTTTTTTTTTTAACTGGCCCTGCTTAGGTATGCGGTTCCTTCAAGACAACAAGAAACTCCCCATTGACCTTGTGAACATACAGTGTCAAGATGTGAGCCATGAGTAATTACCCAGCCAAACACAAAACAAGCCATCTTCCCTGTATGGTTAAGGGCGTTGGAATATAGATACTGTATATATATATATATAGATATATATCTATATATATATATATATATAGATATATATATGTGTGTGTCGCACACATAAAACCTGATCTTCATGACAGCCACAAGTGCCATTCTGAAAGATTAAAGCAACACTGGCAACCTTCATCAATATTCTCCATTTTAATTGTTGTTACAGCATTTACTCCTGTTACTGCACTGCTCTGCACTGCTCTGTGCTGCTCTGCGCTGCTCTGCACTGCTCTGCACTGTTTTGCACTGTTTTGCACAGTTTTGCACTGTTTTGCACTGTTCTGCACTGTACTGCACTTTTTTGTATGATGCTGCTAGTACTCACTACGGTGCTGCACTACGGTCACTTTAAAAAGGTTTTTGGACCAGCTGCCATATGTACCTACTTAGACACTTATTGTTCTTTATTGTTATCATTGGTATGTACAAGACTGTGCTCACTATTGTTGTCGACGCAAGACAAGCCTATTTGAAATTGGCATACATTGAGTAAACTCTCGCCATAATTTTGTCAAAAATGGGAACAACATTCATAGCCCTAAAAACCCACACAGTCAATTTAAAATATATGGCCGGCATTTATCCTGACAGAGGAATCAAATGACCCAATCCCATTGGAGCAAACAAGACTCTTTGTTTGCTTGGGCCTTTCCATCGGTACAAATCACATACAGAACACTACGGCTAGCTGCTGGCAGATTTAGTACTTTTTATGTTTAATCTGATTATTCGTTTTTATTTAGAGTCGAACTTTCAAACTCCCAATCAGGCCTTCCATCTGACTGAGTGTCTGCATCTGGGGCATTTAACCTCATACGGCACTGTCAGGTGGAGCCCACGCTACTGCCGCCCAATCTCCTATTGCATCTGGTTAGACACTCAATTAAATAACCATTTGCTATTTATTGGTTTCCGACTGCATGTGGGAACTGTTCAGAAAGAAAACCCCTAGCTTTTGAAATGCAGCGAGCATCTCTTAAATTTCCTCCAAGCTAACTGACTGAAATGAGTGAAACATTGAAAACAACAAAAATCCTAATTGTGTTGCATGTTTAGGGAAGACGTTAGTGAACCAGTGTCTGAGTAGTGTGCAGTAATGTGTACAGCAATATAATTGCAGAGTTACTTCTGTTACACACAGTGATGTGGACTGAAAGTTAACCGAATGGCAGGGAGAAATAAATGGGGGGGGGGAATAGCAAAAATCCATACATCATGTTGTTGAGTTGACCACAAAACCACTAAATGAACTATAAATGAATAAATGTCCTGTTTTTCTCTATGACACTGGATGTCAGCAGTAATGGACCAATGCTGTAAATAGGAATGTTTCATTTTTTTTCAAGAGTTTTTCTGCAAGCCAGCCTAAATTTAGCATACAGTGACAGGATCGTGAAATGTTAATGGCCTCTAAGTACTATAGGCCACTGCATTTGTCAGGAAAACGATATCTACTTGTAGAGACTTGTAAACAGTGAAGTACATAGTTAGTTTAGCCAAAATAATAGCTGGGTGACTTGTGAACCAGGAGAAATTTTTTTTTCTTCTTCAATGTCCATGTGAATGTAACATTAAAGACTGTCAGCATATATACCATAGTATATACCGTGTGCCATGAAGTTGGCTTTGTGTCCCCTCTCCTGACTGCATGTCTGTATGTCACTTAGGCTCAGAGGGTCATGTGCAATTCAGTTTTAATACCAGCTAAATGGACTGGAAGAACCAGAGGACACGCTAGAGAGAGCATACACTGCAAGTGATCTGGGCCAAATAGAGTCGGAACTGAAGTTTGAGTCTTGAAAGCATTGGCCTGAGGTTTTTAATTTCTCGTCAGAATGGCAACTGGTCTTCCAGGCCACAAGTTAACTATTTGGCAAGCTTTAAACAAGGGCATTCTGGAAGTAATGAGCCCTATGCTGACCCCTCTCTCCCAAAATGATTGTGTGTGTAGCTCACAGCATTAATGTCGAGAACTTTATGGGTTAAATTTCCACTGTGGCCACCCATGCTAAAATGAATGCAGTCACAGTATATATATATAATGATCACAGGTGAGCAGGTACAAGACGAAACAGAATGGCGAGTACTATGTCCACACAGACAAACCAGGAAGTGGCAGGTAGATCGGGGACAGGCTGGTTCAGGAAACAGACGAGACAGGTCCAAGGCAAGCAGGGTCGAGAAACAGACGGAACTGGCAGGTCCAGGGCAGGCAGGGTCAGGAAAAAGGCAAGACCGGTCCGAGGTCGGCAGTCAGGAAACAGGCGAGACGGGCAGGTCCAAGGCTGAGTTTGCAAAGGTAAATCGGTCTGGGAGTAATCGCTAGAGAGTCTTGCATTAGTCAAGAACAGTCTGGCAACGAGTACACAGGGGTATGCTTAGATACAGACCTGCATGGTAATGCGCCGCAGCTGCAGGCAAAAACTAACAAGGGGGCGTGGCTATCTGGTAGAGCGTAGTGGGAGTGAGGAGACTGGAATGCAGTCAGTAGTGGAAGTGTGGGGACAGGAATGCAGACTGTGACAGTGATGACTATTTGATATTGCATTCTTTCTGTTTTTCGGTGAATACGTCTGTACTTCTTAAGGCTTAACATGACATGCTCCCTCTCTACTGGGAGATCACCAGTATTTCCGTGATAAAAATGTCAAGTCCTCTGATGCGAGTGAAATGACAGCACTCCAGGCTTTTGTTGAATTCAGCCTTTTGAGCAACAAAAGGCTTGAGAGATGCACAGAAGGGGATGCTAGAATGGTATTTGAATCACAAAACATAGAGAGGAGAGGGTAAAAAACTGTGTGAATTATCAATGATTGCTAGGTGTGTGTGTGTGTGTGTGTGTGTGTGTGTGTGTGTGTGTGTGTGTGTGTGTGTGTGTGTGTGTGTGTGTGCATGGGCGCAAGGGCCTGCAGTCATTACGACTAATTAGCATTTATGAGCTATGCACCGCACACACACAACTGCAATAGTAGAAATAGGAAAAAAACTACAAGCAGACATGATTAATGGGAGAAGTGGATGCCCAACAATACCCAGACAATAGGAGTTCTGGCTGCGCCATAGAGGAAGGCCGCAGTACACGTGGTGCTGTATACTCATGTACACCAAGGATTTGTTGTTGTGAGGAAGGGCCCCTTGAGGGACATATCTAGTAAATTAGTTTGGGAGCGTCTGCTTTGGTGACAGACAGAAGCCGATAGGTGGTAATCCTCCATGCTGGCCGGATGATGTGCCTTTCGTTTGCTGCAGTGTGCCCTTAAATGGGGCAGGTGCGGCCATGAACCTGACAGCTCCGGAGGTGGAGAGAATTGATTCTTGCAGCGGCTGTAGCGGAGAAGAGAAGTAGACCCCCTAGAGACGGAAGATTGGACTTTCTCATGAAGCACATTGACTGTTGATGTCATGAGATGGACTTTCCAGTCCAAGGTTCTGGCAGTGAAAACTTGCCAGGGAAATATGACGGTCGGAACCTGCTGATATGTGATAGTAGGATGGAATATCCCCATCTGTACAGTTTGGGATACGGTTCAGTCACAGGTCAACACAGCTTAGACAGCTATGTAGTTTTTTTCCCCCTAGCCGTTGGGACATCTCATCATCTGGATGTGATACCTGACCTCAACATAGGTGAATGAATATAGAAATCCCAGAGGGTTTAGGGATGCAGCCAAGTGTGTATAGCCAATAGAACAAGGGTGAGAGAACACATAACCTCTGGAATTGAAAATGTGTGTGTCTAGACTTATACTGACATGTGTCAGAGAAAGTTAATGATCCATCTACATACAGAGCAGCAAAGAACTCTTCATAGTAGAACATTCTCAGAGGTAAAAGTAGCAATATACTGTGGTATGTGTGGATTTACAGTGCAGATCTTTGATTAAAATAATAATAGTTCAACTAAAGAGGCATTATTAGTGTGTGTGCCTAGCAACCCCCACTTTTCCATAACAATAATCCATGACAAGCAATTAAATGCTATGCTTGTTACGGTCATGTCTGTCAAAGAGCCAAAGAGGTCAGCAGGGCATCGTCATCGCTATGTTGTGTAGCACTGGGCTTTGCTGGCTCACTGAAATGTACTTACACATCAACAGCACAAATCTAATGTATTTGGATCACTTGTTAGGATGAATAGTCCATCGGGCATGGCAACCATTAGTCCACTAAACACCTTTAGATCTCAAACTAAATAGCTTAACTCACCACCATGTCACCATGGCAACTGATTTCCCAAAACAAAGATCAGACCGGACCGCGATCGTGTCGCAAGGTCGGCGCCGGCTGGGCTCAGTCTAAAATGTTTAAGACTTGGAACGCTGAGATAATGGACAGCGTGTGTGCAATGGGCGCAGCGACCGCAGGTAGCGCTGACACTGGATTACACACCGAAGCTTGCCTCATAGGAAATAAGATTCCAGAATTGGAAAGAGCAGCAGACCGGTCAGGTGCGCTGCGGAGGGCCGTTGAAAAGTTGTACCTAAACTTCTGCGCATGATCTGTCACGTTCCTTTAGGATGCAGGAATAAGGGAAGCAGAGTAGGAAGCAGGAGAGGACAGTGGACCGTGGGGGGTCGAAGCCACTTTGCTCTGACACCCAGACACATTCTAAAGGGAGTAATGAAAACAGTCCAGAGGGGAGACGTTGAGTAATTACCCAGCTGGCAGTGTTATCCATTACAGCTGGAAGTACAAGGGGGGGAGGGGGTGCCGGGAGAGAGGGAGGCGAGCGCCGGGAGAAATGCTCCACTTATTTACATTTAGACAAGTCTTTTCCTCAAGCCAAACCCACACCTCCCTCATGACAAGGTTAAGAATCTTTTAATCTGCCACCCGGAGGCGCGGTCATGTGACCGTCAAGGTAATGCTTATCCGTGCATCGCGGCTCCAGCAGTTGCCCACTCTTGCTGCCCGGGTCTGGATGTGTGAACGGTGTGTCGGTACAGATTGGAGTAATTAAGAAATGGCCCGACCTGTCCCAGGTAACCGTGGAATGAGTTAGGGGACAATGACACCTCTTGTTAGCAGGCTTTAATTTCCTGCCCTTGCCATTAATCACTGGCTTCGGATCTTAGCATTCATTAGCGAAAGGCAATCAGAAGGAGGACAAGCATGTGGACAAAGCTAAAGCCCTTGTTTGCTTGTTATTTAAAGCACCACGCTTGCCCCAATCTTACCTTGAAACGTGAAAGTTAACTTGAGAGCAGGTCCATGATTAAAGCAAGCACATATATGGGAACAATCTGGTATGTGGTGCCAAATATCATTGAAATGTAGGGCTTATATGATTTATATACTGTCCATTTGATATAACACAATATTTGTCTAACAATTGCGCTTTAAGCTGAAGTGGATGTGTGGTAATGTTGTGTACAAAGTCTGAACTAGCCAATCTTCAAGCCGGGAACAGACACACTAAACTCCCTCTCGACAGAACACCATAATAAACAACTGCAACACATGATCATTCCTGCTGGCCCACTCCACATAATGGTGCTTTTACGTATGTGTCCAACACTTGCATGTCAAAGCTTATCAACTTCTGATGCAAAAGACCTGTAATTCATCACCTCACAGGGTACATTTGCTGTTCTGTTCAAGATTATAGACAACCTGTTTAGAGTGGGTAAAAAGCCAAGTGAAATGTCATTGTGGATGGATATTGAAGAACAGCTGGCAGCCCCCCATATAGACACCAGAATAGAGAAAACCATCACGTCCCTTACCACTACTTGCACTGTTGCATATAATTGTAGACGGGGGAAAAGTGCTGCTTTGCACTCCAAGTAATCTAATGTAAATCACTGGTGCTCCATCTTTCCTTCATGGGTGGCGGTGAATCCTTAATTGTCACACCTGCCCTTTTTCCTGTACACTGTCGATGCTGTGTGAGCAGTTGCTCACTGACGGTGTTGAGAGTCTCGTAAATGTTGACAGTGTGTGTGTGTGTGTGTGTGTGTGTACAAATGCCTTTGCTTCTTTTGGTTGCGGTTTTGGGGGTTTTGTTGAACACATTGAAGTTTAATGGACAACGACAAAGATAAGATAATAGTTGCATGTGATTTAGTCGGATGATATCATAAAAGATATTCAACAACTAATTCATTAAAACATTTTCAAACGCACTTGCTCACGGGATAGTATCACATAAGTATATCATAATGGGTGTGCATGTAACACATACAGTATCTGTATGAAAAGGTAGATTATAGATATGTTCCGAACCAGAGACGAATATGACCCACAACAAATTCTTGACCACACCTTTAAGGTTCCTGTTTTGTAAGGTTGCCCGGCTTATCGTGAAGCATCATGCTTCAATGAAAACTAATTCATCAAATGACCAGTGTTTTAGAGAAGTGGGCTACTATCTGAGAGAGCAGGGAGCGAGTGAGGGAAAAACAAGAGATTTGAAGGGAACAAGAAGACTGGCGGTTCAATATATTGGATGAACTGTGTCATCATTCAGCAGCCACAATGAGCCTGCTCGATGGCGTGGCCCTCCCCTATGGCGGAACCTCACTGAATAAACATCAGAGCTCAATAATTGGATGTCAGGGTGTTTGATGGACAAACGTGCGTGAACACAGACAAGCGTAAACACAAAAACCTCAATAAATACTGGGATTCAAGCCAAAACAGCTCTCCTCGATTATATTTCAAATAAACGCAAGCTCTTCCCCTAAGATCTCTTTTAAGTCATCCTACTGGGTAACAGTAGGATGACTTAAAAGTAGCCACTGCCATTTCCAATTTGAAATTGGTGCCCTAATAATTTGCCAATTTGAACTGATCAGAAACCACAAAGGAAACAATGTTGCACTTATTTTGTTGCAATGCCAGTGTGGAGTGTGTGTGGTTGGTGGCTGGTTTAGACAACTTCACCTAGCCTGAGTTAGACTGATTGGCTGGTAAGGCTGCATACCTGTGGGTCATTGTTACTCAAGGCCCACAGCTTAAAACAGACACCACCACCACACACTCAAGGAAGAGCTCTAGCATGTACCAACTGCTCTGTACACAATGATTCAAACTCTTACAATAAACCAGATTCCTCATCCCCCTGTGTCCTTGTCTTCGGGAGGAGCCCTCAAGTAGCCATTTTAATGGCTGGTGGCAGCACCTGTACAGGGATCTCGCCGACCAGGACAAGGCACAGCCACCTCCCAGCACCAACCCTTTCCCCACCGGCAGCGATGGCCACTGGTGGGTCCCAGCAGAGGACAGGGGTGATGGCGCAGCAACAGCTAGGAGCAACCGCCTGCAGCAAGCCACCCCTGGATCCAGCCCGTAACAGCTCAGATCCTGCGGCAACTCCACCAGCTAGCGCAGCAGCCCAAGGCCCCATGCTGAAATATGTGGTGGGAAGATGCCTCGTCACCCTGGTGGAGCATAGCCTTACTGTTAGCTGTTGGCAGGCCCTTGAAGGAGCAACCACCGTGGCCTAGCTGTCCAGTCTCCCAGCCCATCCAGACAACCCAGCAACTGCCAGTCCAGAGAAACCCACCGCCAGTCAAGACAGCAGCCCAGGCCTCCAGTCTCAAAGACTAACGATGGGTTGGGTGGGTTGGCAGGTTACCCTGGGATGGCGTACCCACAATGGGGTTGGGGGTGGTTGTTTTTTTTCCGGTTCAGGTTTATTTTTGGATGGGGGGGGGGGGGGGGGGAGTAGGTTTTGGCTGGGGAAATTTCCATTTCCATTTTCCAGCCGAAATTTGGCTTTGGGGGCATGGGGGTATGTGGAGTCTGTGTAGTTGGTGGCTGGTTTAAGCAGCCTCACCTAGCCTGAGTTAGACTGATTGGCTTGTGAGGCTGCACACCTGTGGCTCATTGTTAATCAAGGCCCAAAGGTTAAAACAGCCACTACCACACACATGTACCATCTGCTCTGTTCACAATGATTCACACTCTTGCAATAAACCAGATTCCTCATTGCCCTGTGTCCACCCTCCGTTTTCGGGAGGAGCCCTCAAGTAGCCATTTTTATGGCTGGTGGCAGCGTCGTCTGCTACAGCCAGAACCAGAGGAAGGCACTGTAGGCTCCAGACAAATTTTGCATTTGTACATAAATACAATTTAGTATAATATTATAATTAGTGCAAAATCTCTCTATGGCTGCCTGGCTAAACTAATCTCTCGATCTATGTTAAGGTCATTACATTAATTTAGCAGACGCTTTCGTTAAAAGTGATTTACAATAAGTGCATTCAACATAGGTAGGCCACAGAACTACTAGTTACCAGAAATCATAAGTGCATTTTCTTCTTAACAAGCCTCCAAGAGCAGAACCAGTGCCCCTTAGAATAGGTACCCACAATAGGTACATCAAATCAGGGCAATAACAAATAGTGAAGCCAAAAGACACAAGCTAATAAGCAAAAAGGGCTGGCAAACAATAAATAGAGCTAACAAGACACAAGTGCTGGAAGGGTCAGGGTAGTCTGCTTCCTGAAGAGGTGGGTTTTTAGCCTGTGGGCAGTGACTCTGCTGTCCTGAGGCCTGGGGCCAGGACAGAGAAGAGCCCTGACCATGTACATCGTCCGTCTGTAGTGGGCAGGGGCCTTCGACAGGGCAAGCAGACGCCCCAAGGCAGCAGAGCGAAGTGGACAGGAAGGGACATATGGCTTGACCATTGCCTGCAGGTAGGAAGGAGCTGTTCCTTTCACTGCCCTGTAGGCTGGGGCCAGGGTCTTGAACTGGATGTGAGCAGTACAGGGAGCCAGTGTAAATAACGAGAAAAGGGTCGATGTGTGGGAGAACTTGGGGTAGTTTAACACCAGACAAGCTGCAACTTGCTGAACCAAGTCACTACAGCACTATCAATTGTGTGGACAGCCCTTCCCCGGGAGGAACCAGCTCAGGTTGAGCTTCAGGTGGTACATCGACATCTACTCCGAGATGCGCGCCTGCACTTGTGTGTCAGAAGGGGGAAACAACAACATCAGCTGGGTGTCATCGGAAAAGAGAGAAAAAGTAGGACATGAAGTAGTTGTCAGAGATGTGGAGAGGAGTGATGGGGAGGTTCGCAGTAGAGCAGTGTCTGGTGAAGATCAGGTCCAACTGGTTGCCAGCCCTGCGGTCGGAGTAGATGGAGAGGGAAAGGTCCAAGGAGGCGAGGAAAGAGAGAATAGGGTCCAACTTCTCAGTCAGGATGTTAAAGTCACCAAGCAGGGTGAGTCTGGAAGGGGAATCGTCAGGGAAGTCGATGACAAGTGTGTCAAGCTCGTCCAGGAACTCACCAGAAGGGCTAAGTGGATAATAACCAACCGCAATGGTGAGCTTGACTTACAATTACACAGTGACATGGGGAAATTGGGAGTGTGAGAGAAAGAGTACACATCAGATAGAGCAGCTGGTGAGGCAGCGTTTCGTTGGGTGATCCAAGTCTTAGTCAGAGCGAGATGAACTACAAATTACAAATTAAGGTTGGTATGAAAGTAAAGATCGCCACTCTCAGCATTGGGTTCACTGACCGCAGATGCAGCATATCCATGCAAGAGAGGCCAGACTGCTATACCTTGAAGAAATATATTACAAATTGTGATAGGATAAAAAGCAAATGTGTGTACAGATCCAGTTGTTTCAATAGAAAATGAAGGCCCACTGCCTGCAAGGGAAATATCTAGTTACAAATAAATGTATCACCCTATTCATGACAGAGTAGCCTGTGTTTGTCCACCCAGTGAATGCCATGCCCCCATGCTGGGAATTGTCAATTGGCATCTGTCCCTGTCGCTTGAATTTATGTTTGGTTATAACGATGACGGTTCTTGTTCTGTCGTATTTCTCTATCATCAACAATGGTTGATATGAGTCAACCAATGACGTTGATAAGATGTCTATACAATGGCAATTTCAACAATGACATTTCACTGAAAATGAATTAAATAATGTCACTAGAAGAGATTATGAAGCTTCAGAGAAATATATGCAAACACAAGCAATCGGCAAAGCTCAACATTCAGTTTTACAATTGTAATTATATACAATTAAGCGGATTAAGTATTTGAATAAATTCATGCGTTTCCAGTCGCATGCTTTCCAGTACACCAATATAATGAGCAGGGGTTCACAGCGCCACGTGTCAGGCAGCTTACTGTCATCAAACAGAACACTTGAACCCACTCTGTCACGTGTTGGGAAGATAAATGAGGCACGGTCATAAGCCTTCCTCAGTACTCTTCCTCAGTACCTCAGTATGCACCCCTGAAAAAGGGGTGCATACAAAACATTGAACGTTTTATTGAAGTGCCTGCTCATTCCTAAATTCACTCCCTATGCTCGTGGTGATCAATTTAATTGTAAATTGTGGCTATGAATCGCTTTTTACACACTTGTTCTCCCATGAATTCAAAGTCGTCTGGACACAGAGGAGACGTATGAATATTATATTCCGTCACCCTGGGAAACAAACGCTGTCCAATTTGTTAGATTATTGTCTCTAGACACAGACAATATGAGGCTCTTCCCTGCATATGTGTAATTTACACTGGGGACTACTTTTTTAAATGGCCCATTATGCTTTTTTCAAAGCATAACGTGTTCAAAATGTTCCGAAAAATAACCTGCACCAAGACATATTAACTAACAAATGACAAGTCATGTACAACGGTTGATTTGCAGCATAATAATAATAATAATAATAATACATACAATGCAATAATTAAGAAACTAATTGCATTGTCCAAAAATAGTAAAGCAAGGTCCAATCAAAAATAATCCCTTCCTAGCCAACTGATTCAAAATGTTGATGTTTTTTCTCTCTCTCAACACAAATGATCTACTGACCTCATACAGAACCCCCCCCCATTGTCTAAAATTGAATATTTTCCATCGCATATGTTTGTCCAAGTCATTATGACCCTACCACTTTCACGTGTCCTGGACGACTAAGGACAGGAAGAGGAAATTTCAGGAGCCAAAATCCTGAACAACTCTTTCAGCCCACGACTTGTCTTATGTAGCCGGTGATAAGACCCCCACCCACATTCAAAACATGCAGCTTTGCTTCAACAACTCATGATCCGAAATGTACACACCACAACCCGAGCAGTAGGAGTTATCTGTGACCTATACGGTCTATACGGACACACACACACACACACACACACACACACACACACACACACACACACACACACACACACACACACACACACACACACACACACACACACACACACACACACACACACACACACACACACAGCCGAGTGCACGCTGGCATACTTGCAGACTCACATATAGACACCCACGTATGCATTTCCATACAGAGCTCCTTGTTCTGTATGATGTAATAAAACCAAAGCAAATGGCAATAGCTCAACAGTTGATCCCGCGTTCTTTCTCCCTCGTCTCCCCCCTCTCCCCGTGACAGATGGGGGTATTACACAGTGCATCTTACGCTTCCCATTCGCCCCTGACAATTATTCACCCCCTGATTTTTACAGATGACCATGGAGAAAGCATTTCCCGCAGCTTTGAACCGTCGCGATAACCACCACCGGGGCCCCGGTGGTGGAATTTAGAAAAATGCCATGTCAAAGACACACTTTTCCTTTCCTTCTTCTAAACCGTCAATTCCTCTGAGATTTAGGGAGGGACTTCCCCACTGCTCCTCCACCCCACGGAGGCAATTTCCCGTGGAAACAGGCGGTAGTAAATATAGATTATTTGCTGAGGCTGCAGCTTCGTACGCCAACATACCCCTCGGAACCAACCAGATGTGATTTATTTAAGTGATTTTTTTTTTTTTCATTTCACCATTGAGATGTGAAACCCAGTACCGTAAACAAGCCAATAATGAACACGGCGAGAGCATGCAGCCATTGACATGAAAATCTATTTCTTAAATTGACCAATAAAAGCGAATAATTAAAAAGCGATCGCTCCTCCCTCATATTTGTAGCAAACACACAGTACATATATATGTATATATACAGTACATGCAAACACAATACGCAAATGTATGTAGTAGAAAATGTATATGCAACTGTAGAAATGGAGCATCTAACAGTGGCAGTGGTACATAGATCTGCGCTACTTACAAAGGTTAAACAGAAAGGGAAATAGGAAGTAAAACTATTTCATTGTTGCAGACAAATGTTTTAGTTTGCTCTGTATATCATGCTGCTTCACTTGACTTCACTGACTTCTTCACTGTCACCTTTGCATTGTTGCATTGTTTTGGGGTGCATTTTGGAGAGAAATGATGCACATCCCTCAGTAAGCTCATTAATTTCAAGAGTGGCGGGTCTTTAAATTAAACGTCAATTGAAACTAACAATTGCAACAACCAAACAATACATCGTTGGTCCGTCTTGCGACATCACATCCTGGTTGCCAGGCGACTGCTGTCAACGTTTTCATGTCTGTAGCGAGGCGCCATGCATCTCGGTGACAGGTAACAGATGGTACTTGACATAGGTCAACTGTGCTCAACAATCAATGAACTCTCCAGCTGTGGCAGCACTCAGTGTGTCGGGCCTTTCAATATTCATGCCAATGTCACTGGAATCATAATGGAGTGTAATTGCCACACATTATACCGCCACACTGATGATGTGGTCCAAACTGTGATCACCTTTTTTTTTGCAATGCATTGAATAAATCAAAATTTGGATGAAATTAACAAAGAAGGTTGGTTGACGATGACAGACTGATTAAAGCAATTATTGCTCTACTTCTTCTGGCCCTGGTCATGAACAAAGATGACGACAAACGGCAGTTTTGTGCAAAATGGACCATGGCTCCTGGTAAATGGACATTTATATAGTGCTTTTCTAACCAGTGGTTACTCAAAGCGCTTCACAAGTTATGCCTCACATTCAACGGCGGAGTCAGCCATGCAAGGAGACATGCGTCAGGAGCAGTTAGGGTGTCTTGCTCAAGGACACCTCGACAGCTTGTGCTAGGAGGAGCCGGGGATCAAACCAGCAACCTTCCGGTTGTGAGGCGACCGCTCTACCTCCTGAGCTATACTGCCGCCCTGAATGTTTTTTCTCACAACACTTTAATACACATGATCCATTTCCTTGGCAGGTTGATGAACAATGAACAATGAAGCTAAAGATTGGTCAAATTTATTTGAGATAAAATCACAACAAAGCAGAAGCATATTAGACCAGTATGCTGCCTTCCTAAAATATAACAGAACCACAAAATATGTTCTTTGCCCTGCTACCCAAATTATGAAAAACAAGTTGTGCCCATTTCAAGTTTTGACTTTCAGGACCATTTTTATTGAAATGGAAATAAATGTAAACAACTGGATCTTTATCTCGATAATGGCCTGTACTCTGCTTTTCTGCATACAAGATTCTTTATTTTTGACAGGTGTAACAAGTACTTACTTCCCATTCGCTCCCGCATTTATGAATTCTACTAAAACAACAATATTAACTATAATATAAACAATAATAATGATCAACAAAGGGATGGACGATATATTCATATGGCGGCTGGAGCAAAAAGCATTTTTAAAACAAACGTAGTGCAGCACCGTATTGACTGGTAGATATATGACTTTGGAATGGGCAAAAGGCTGCTTGAATAAGGAGTGCTGCATTGTAGTGGCAGTGTGCTTCCCCCAGACAGATGTGGGGGGGGGGCACCTGAAACAGAGGAATTTAAAACATACCCTAAGGGACAGGGAAACAAATTTTTATAATTTTGGCACCACTTCCCAAAAAAAGTCCGCCATTTAAAAGGATTTAAATTCCTTTATGGATATCATTTTCTTTGGACAGGGGCACGTTGTGTGATGCCTAGTCTCGGAGTAAGGATGTTATTAGCCTATAAAATGAATATACTTTTTATGGTGCTTTTTTTTTTTTCACTCAACAACACTTTAAAGTTAACACCGAAGATCCTGCCAGTTGCACGCTCACATTGACACAAACCCACTTCCTTCTTCCAAACTTGGTGACCTCATGAAAACCAAGAACCTTGACATCAACCCCTCAGTTTGTAACTGGTTATTATACTTCCTAAAGGCCCCGTCACACCATAACGTTCTGGTCAGCGTTTGAGGAAACGCTGGTAATTGTCGGTGATCGTCGGTGATCGGTGGAGAACGCTGGTCCGAAAATAAAGTTTTGAACATGCACAAAAGTTCTCATGGAGACCAGCGTTCTTCAACGTTTAACGTTAAACGCTGGAGAACGCTGGAGAACGTTCGTGGAAGTTGTACTAACGTTCGCCGAACGTTGCACGCGTTCGGCTATTGTTAGTCAGTCATTACCCTAGCGTTACTTGGTTGTTATTAATCGTTCACAATCTTTGCTTTGCAGTGAACGACTCACTGGTACACATCCGACATTGTGTGCCTATTTTCGGATTGGAGATGGAGTGTGTGTGTGTGGGTCAGGACCAGTGCTCATAGTCATACACTCATCCGACATTGTGTGCCTATTTTCGGATTGGAGATGGAGTACAGACGACATGGAGATGGAGTTGGAGTTTAGCAGTAGCCCCCCTCACACGCTTTTTTCCTCTTGGCGGCATGATGTGCACTGTTCAATATCCAGAAGAACTGTCACGGTTACGGTGGTTAAACAGGGGGCGTGGCCAAGCCATGTGCGCTAGCGGTGCACACACACCTGTCAACAATTGCCGTGGCTGATTGCTAATCCCCTCACCTGGGGTATATAGACCCTGGCTTCCCGTTGCCCCAGCGTTAGGTCATACGTCATACTTTGTTCATGTTACGTCGTACATTCTGGACGGAATCGCCACGCTGATGTCCCGGAGATCCAGATTATTTGCCTATCCCGCGTCACCCGCCTATCTCGCGTTACTCCGGTCTATACGAGCTCCCCGGTAATTATAATTACCTGTCCAGTACCTGTCGCTACTCCGACCTCCCGGTATCTAGACTTCTCGCTCGTCCCTGATCATCCGCCTGTCTGGTACCTGTCGCTACTCGACCTCCCGGTACCCTGACTCCTCTCCCGTCCCGGACTACTCGCCGGTCTACTACCTGCCGGTACTCCGCGGATCGACCTCCCGGTACCCAGACCCCCGGACTGTCCCTGATCACTCTCTTGTGTTGTGTTTGCTTGAAATAAAGCTCTGTTATAGCTCCACTGTGTCTTGGTCTGCGTTCTGGGTCCCACCGAACAATCCACTCGTGAACAACTGAATCCACTGTGATTTTCCCGCGTTTTATACCCGTTTGAACACAGTGACACGTCAGCACACGCTAATAGTTTTCAGGGGTGTCTTACTTGGTCGCTGGTACACGCTCCTCATGCGTTAGTCACACGCTAATTCATGCGTTAGTCACACGTTAGTCACACGCCAGATGTGTCCACCTCACCCTAGAATGCTCGAAAATTGAACGATTAGAACGTTCATAGAACGCTGACCAGAACGTTATGGTGTGACGGGGCCTTAATCAACAGACCCCAGTCAGTCAGGTTAGACCATTTCACCTCCTCCACCCTCACCCTAAACGCCGGCGTTCCACAATGCTGTGTGCTGAGCCCTCTCCTCTACTCCCTCTTCACCCACGACTGCACTCCTGTACATGGTACAAACACCATCATCCAGTTTGCCGACGACACAATGGTGATGGGCCTCATCAAGAACAACGATGAGGCAGCCTACAGGGAGGAGGTCCAGCACCTGGTGGCGTGGTGCGCTGACAACAACCTGGCCCTCAACACCAAGAAGACCAAGGAGCTCATCGTCGACTTCAGGAAGACCAGAGCTGGCGCACACGCCCCCATCCTCATCAACGGAGCGGAGGTCGAGCTTCAAATTCCCGAGGACCTCTCCTGGTCCCTCAATACTGCATCGCTGGTAAAGAAGGCCCACCAGCGTCTCTTCTTCATGAGGAGACTGAGGAAAGCCCACCTGTCACCTCAGATTCTGGTGAACTTTTACCGGTGTGCTATTGAAAGCATACTCACCAACTGCATCACAGTGTGTTATGGCAACTGCACCGGAAAGCGCTGCAGAGGGTGGTGAAAACTGCCCAACGCATCGTTGGACTACCCCTCCCTGCAATAAACACTGTCCACCACAAACGGTGTCTGAGGAAGGCACAAAAAATAGTGGATGACCCCTCTCACCCCAACCATGGACTGTTTGCCCTCCTCCCCTCCGGGAGGCGCTATAGAAACCTCTGTTCCAAGTCAAGCAGGCTTAGGGACAGCTTCTTCCCCTCAGCTGTCATCTCCCTGAACTCTGCACCACAAAGACAGCCCCCCCCCCCCGCTGCCCAACCCCTGCTGCCCCTCCCCCCTGCTGCCACGCCAAATAATAATAATAATAATAATTGTAAAACAAACTGTATCTCTATACTTTACATATGTATTACTAAGATACCTGTTTACTGTATATTTAAATATGTTGATAGAACTGCTCCTACTCCTGTATATACATTTATATGTGCCATACATTAATATATGGAGGTGAGCCAACAAGATCAGCAGGATTGTCAGGAAGGCTGGCGCTGTCCTGGGGGTCCAGCTGGACTCCTTGTTGGTGGTGTCTGAGAGGAGGATGCTGCGCAAGCTGCGTAGTATCCTTGACAACAACTCTCACCCTCTCCATCAGGTGCTGACTTCATACAGAAGCACCTTCAGCAACAGACTCATTCCACCCAGGTGTACCACAGAACGCCACAGGAAGTCCTTTCTTCCTGTGGCCATCAGACTCTATAATTCATCTACCTCGGGTCGTGAGAGGGACAGTGGAGACTCAGTGACCTGAGGCCAACGCACTGTTATTATTATTCGTTTTTGGTCAACGCACTGTAAATCCTTTCACTGTAATTTTGCACTGTTAATTCCTATTTCCCTTTTCACTTTTCACATGTCACTTTTTCAGTATTCATCAGAGTTATTTATTAATATATTATTACTGCCAATTTGCACTATACGTATTGTTGTGTATTGTATATACCTACGTATTACTGTAATAATACTGTAAATTGTGCAATTCATCTATTCATCTATCAATACATTTAGATTTCATTTAGAGTTATTTTAGTTATATTTTGTACTAGTTTTGTTTAGTTAGTTGTTGTTATTTAGTTTTTAGCTTTTAGGTATTAGTATATTTTTGTGTGCATTTATTAACCCTGTGTCAACTGTTGCACCTTAATTTCCCTCGGGATAAATAAAGTCATCTTGAATCTTCAATCTTGAATCTTGAATTCAGTTAATATGTAGCAGTTGAGTGTCCTTTCTCAAGGAAGCCTCAAAACTGCTAGTAGGCTTTAAAGTGACATTCCACCGGCACACCCACGTTTATATTAACTCAAAGTGTGGTCATAGTGTCACACTTAGTCAAACAGTGATTAACTGTCATGGAGCGCAACTTATGACTATAATAAAAGCACATGTATGTCTAACTTGGTGTTGAAACTCTTGTGCTTTTAAACACATTTGCTGACATTCTTCAACCCTGTCCTGTTATTATAATATATCCATGGTCTGTAACACTTGATAACTAGCTATTGTGCCAGGTCCCCCTTCCACATCAGCCAGTGGGTTTGTATTGTATCGTGGACTGGTCTTTACAGTCTTCTGTAGCCGTCACAAACGTTGTAATCTTTGTCTTCACGGTATATATGCCAGACCATAATAATGCCTCGGTTTTGCTAATACTACATGAGTAAACTCTAAAAATGGTAGTTTACTACTGGCAATACTGCACAAATGAACTTCTGTGCTGCTTGTATACATGCAGTCCATGCAGCGATACTTATTCCTCTATTGAGAGACACTAGACTGCGGGGAACACACTGCTGCACATTTGCCTGCTGCCATCGCTGCTCTAAGATTGTATGGCTGAAAAGAATTATCCGTCATTCCTTCCATCCGTATATATTGGTATTCATTGCTAGCAGTCATTGCAAAGTCTTGTGACGCTCTTCAGGCCAAAAAAAAAGGCAACTGAATCCCGGCCAGGGTGGTTTTGCCGCAAGGGATGGGCACAGAGAAAGCGCTTGTAGTTTTTTTGAAAACCCAGAAGTCTCCGAAAAAAAACCATTTGCATTAAGGGCAATGGAAATATCAGTATGTTGATCTACAAAACGCATTTATAAGCAGTTTTTTCAGTTGGCTTTCGTTAGGCAACTTAGAGACCATTTAAATGTTGAAAATTGGTGGAATGTCCAACTATCGCCTTCAGCCTCATACAAATTTAAATGAAATATATTTTGAAGTGGAGTCTAGATCTCAATGGCTATGTGGCTAAAGGAAGCATTCAATAAGAAATCTATCCCCAATGCAAAAAATAATCCTATAATTTATCTTTAAATGACTTCCGATACCATCCCATAATTTGCCTCCATCTATTCGTGCCAGAGATCTCATGAATATCTGGCCATAATTCTGAGCCATGGGTTATGGAGGGATACCTGAGCCGCCACTGCTGATCAATGGAATGATCTGTTATGCTTTTCTCACTCTTTCCACCTCTTGCTGAGTGCTCATTATGATGAAGCCCTGAGGAGGGTGTGGAACTGCATCAACACCCCCAGAGGTGGTACGCGGTCCGATGTGCATTATCAGTAATAATGGCGCACAGAAACGTTGTCACTCTGATACCTGCAATTTATCCAGGTGGCCACCGCTGGTTAGGGACTTGACGGAGACCCCTTCCATTCTCTCTGACAAACGGTCCCCACGCTCCGCTAATGCTCAGCCATTCTCTCTTTCCTCTCTGCACCGGGGAGATGACTGGATATTCACTGCGGTGTAGGACCGCCTCGACAGGCTGCTCTTTCATTCCTCATAGCCCCCCGGACCTCATGCTGTGACGGACGTCGTTGGTCTACAGTGCGTTTCCATCATGCAACGTAATGACCCATTGGCCCAAATGTAATTAGGGGTTGTAACCAATGTTCCCTCTAAGCTGCGCTCTTGGGCAATCGCGCACTGCTCGCACATTCTCAGCGCACAAGAAAATCTATGCAGCGCATAAAATAAAATTCAACATAAACGTATTAATTAATATCTAATATTAGTCCTAATCTTATCTAATCAATTAAACCAATAATAATAATAATAATTTTGTTTTCTGTACTATTTTGCAACGTAACTCAGTGAGTGACAGGTGTCCAGCCAATGATACGATTCGGTTCACTTACGCTACGCAGCCAATCATAGCATTGACACTATTGCCCTGCCCATTCGCGCCGTGCAGGTTAGCTAGCTAACAACAGTGCGGCGGAGTTACGAGACGCAAATGCTAACCCCTTATCATGGCGAAACGAACGGGCAGCGACACATCCACTCACCAAGCCATTGTAAAAAAGAAATGTGGTTCTTTTAAGATGGAATGGCTGTCGGAGTATGTTCAAATAGAAGAACAAGCGGTGAAACTGGGTGAGATTTTTTACACTGGCAAAGAAGTATGAGGCCATTCTCCACCACCCACAGTCTATGGAGGCCATTAACAGTCAATATGCTGAATTCAAGTACATAATGAAGCAAAAACTTAAACAGGGGTCAATCAGCACATTCTCAGATATGGTTGCTGCAGCACTTAGATGTGAGGAGCTAAAGGAGATCTCACAGCTTGTGGATATTTGTGCTACATTTCAAGCTTCCAGTGCAGATTGTGAAAGAGGATTCAGTTTAATGAATCGTATCAAAACAGCATCCAGAAATCGTCTTGAAGTGGCACATTTGGACCAGCTGATGCGCATAAAGTCAAAGCAAGAAGCAGACGAAGCCATCAACCTGGACAAAGTGTACAACCATTGGAGAAGTGAGAAGGACAGACGTGAAAAATAAGGTAAAATTTAAGTCAGATTCTAGTGACATTTATTAATATTTTTTGTTTATGGATATTAATCATTAAATTATGTTACTACTAGATAATTTATGGGTAGTAGAAATGATAATAAAAAACTGAGTAATTACATATTTTACAGACAGTTACAGGAATTTACACTGTATCACAAGCTACAGCACACGTCATTGTGCAAAATGTGAATGTTTTAATGTGAACAAAATGTTATGTCTGAAAGGTGTATATGTATCATTTCCTCCAGAACAGGACCCTCACACAGGCCACAACAGGACCTCACACAGGCCAAAGCAAGACTCTTCCCATGGCCAAGCAGGACTCTCACATAAAACATACTACACATCTCATGAACAACAAGATTTTTGTCTTTTTCCTTTAAAGTTTGTCAAATCACTTATATTAAAAGTAAACTAGTGAAAATTGCTGCTGTAATTTGATTCTTTTAATAAGCCATGTAACTTGCTATGATCCAAGTTTTGAACTGGTGTGTGGCCACAGCATGCACATCTGATGTTGCTCACAGTGGTCCTCAGTGTGCTCCGGGAGCTGGTGTGTATGCCCAGACACATGAAAAATTAGAGGGAACATTGGTTGTAACGCATGTGTGTGTATGTGGAATAAAGCACTTTGTTGGGTTGAAAAAGTGGTTTGCGCAATTGCGCATAATAAGCACACCTGTAGTGATTGAAACATTCCTTGCCGTCAACTGGAAAATTGGTTCTTTGTGTTCCCCTTCCACTTTGGAAGTGACACAGGTGTGTGCAGGTAGTTAATCAGTCATTGGTAGAATATCGAATTAGCCTAATTCCCATGCCCATTAAGTCCTCTTTGGAATGCTCATATGTGTGTTGGCCACTAAAGTAAGAATTGTTCCAATCACAGTGCAAAAATGTTAACCTAACATGTGATTTGTAAAATGGGCCCATATATAAAGTAACATAATTGGAGTGAAAAGAAAATGTTGACAAAAATAAATTTCACAATTAAAATCAGCAAAGTTTGGCCATCTGCTGTCTAGGCAGAGTGCCGTTTTATCTGATCTAGTCCACGCGGAATGGCAGATGCAGAAATGTAGAGGCCAAAATATAGCGAGTGATGAAGCGCCGTTTACCGGGAGCAAAAAAACCACCAACACAGACACTCTCTTCTCCGCCACTCGGAGTAGAGGCATCTCTTATTCCGGGCTGAAAGCAGAAGGAGAATTACAGCGGCACCCGCGCACCGTTGTCACAGTGAGAAGGGGTTCGGCGCCACTGCTACCGCCTGCCGGTACAAATGCCATTTCATCGGCGGCAGAAGGTCAAACGTATCCGTCTGCCTTGTTCAGATAAAGAACAAATGGGTGGCGGCGCAAAGGTCATCAATTTTGGTGCCAAAGACTAACGTTGACTAAAAAGAAAAAGGAGAAAAAAAAAGCCAACCAAACAGTAACCACCGCATTGTGCCACTAAGTGCTTGAAATATCGTTGAGAGGTGCATGGATGGACCTATAACAGATGAATCAATCATCAGCAGGGCAAATATAAGTAATACCTGCACAAGCATGTTAGATGAACACAATTGTGACCCATTAAATGCAATTAGCAGGTGTCAGAGGTAAGACAAAATCATTTATTGTATCTATGTAATTTGCACGTGGGTGGGCTGGGAATAGTTGGACACATTGCAGCATTGCATCTACACAGCACACATTAGCAGAAGTGATTGGAAGCTGTACTTTCTTAGTTCATAACTGATACTATCAATACCAATTTTAATCAAAAAGGCAGTTTAGTTCTGCCCATTTATTCAAAATGTTAAAGGCGCAAATAAATATTTAAAGGGCCAACTGACCTTTTTTATTCCCAAAAGTGTGTATTTACTATCTCTCTCTCTCTCTCTTCCCCCCTCCCCACCTATGCATCCTAAGTGAGCCTGGCAACAGACATGGAGGCCAGGGAGGGAAGTCTCAGGTAAGGCTTGTTGGAAAGCATCCCCTTGCTGGCCCAAATGAATAATGCATGAAAGATGTAGACATAAGTTAGAGATGCTGCAGTTACCCACCTCTGAGAATCCATCCCTTTTGAACACAACATTGAATGCAGCAATCAACAAAACATGACTATCAAAACTAGCAATATGTTTGCATGATGTGCCCTAATCCAGTTCATCCTTCATGTCATCATATTAGGAATACTATTTTAGTTGTTTTTATAAAAAAACAGCAATTATAGGTGCAAGTTACAATTACAGATGTACACAAACAGCAGCTCAAATGAGTCAAATAACCACATAATTGATAACAAAAAAAGGTTGTAAAGATATTGAAATTGAAACAGTTCTAACAATTATATTGATAATATATGTATATACTTGCTATATTTGTATTCATCCCCCACACATACATATTCAACATCCTGTACCCATATATATTGATCAACTCACAATCACATGTATGCCTTTGTACATACTGTATATCCATATGTATCCTGTAGTTGTTTCTTCTCGTTTGTGTACTGACTGTGACTGTGACAGACTTTTTGCTTTCTGAACCTGAAGAGGTTCCATCTCTGTTTCCCGTCATTGAAGTGCTCTCTTGAGTGTCACGACTGAAGTGTATGTACTCATTGTTCATGCCCACTTCTTTCAGTGTTTTGCTCTGTCTGCTGAAGCGCCTCCTTGCTTGTCTCTTGTCTCTGTAAGGCCTTATGCAGCACTTTACTTTTTTTTACAGGCTCTACTTTCTGCAAGGTGAACAATGCCAAAGAGGGCAAAGCGCACATGGCCCTTAGTCATTTCACAAATGTAGTCTATTTCTGGAAATGACAGGCTAAATGGCTCACCTTATATGTAGATATCATCCCCGCTCAGTCTGTTTCAAGTCCTCTGGCTCTCTATACCATCCCTTGATTGGTTGTGCTGTCTGCTCTTGAATATATTTATTATCTTCCTGTTTTTGAGGAAACTATATCATTTTGTCTCATCCTATTCTTCCATCCTTATTATTAGTCTGCCCAGCTAAATAAAAAAAGACATCTCCAATGGTTACCAATTTAAAAGGATAACCAAATCCCCAAAACACTTATTTTAGATGAAAAGCAGTCTAGTGGGTTACAAAGCAGTGATCTGGATTGATCCTGGTTCAGATCTCGACTTACATCCACACAGTTTGAAAAACATATAACCACGCTCCCGAATTTAAAAAAGTCTTTCAATAGTGTGACAAAAGCAGGCGTTTATTCTATTCTGATAGTGGGCAGGAACTAGCTCAAACGACTCATTCATCTGACATGTGTGCGCATCATCAAAGATCATCACATCGCCACAAACGTTCAGTACCACCATGCTACCGGACAGCAGGCCACAGATCAGGACCTAGGATAGCTCCCCTGTCTGGGCAGAGCTATCTCAGTATTGTTGGGATACTAAAAACTCTTTTTCTTAAAGTGTTGTGCCTCTCTGTACTTAAGGAGCCGCTAAATTATTAATTTCAATATTTCAAAAGCTCATAATTTCCATTCTTTCCTTATCGTTTTCACATGGGAGATGGTAATGGATACTTTTTATATAGCGTTTTTATCCAAAGCGCTTTACAAGTCAAGCCTCACATTCACCTATTCATACACACATTCAACCACAGACAGCGTTGTCAGCCATTCAAGGAGACAGCCGGCACGTCAGGAGCAGTTAGGGTTAGGGTGTCTTGCTCAAGGACACCCCGACAGTTTTTGCTAGGAGGAGCCGGGGATCGAACCAGCAGTTGAGGCGACCGCTATACCTCCTAAGCTATACCTCCGCCCGAGATGTGTTACACTTAGCAATCATGCAACACACGACACGACACAAAGAAACAAACAGCACACATGATGAATTTCAACAAGAACCATGATATGTTTTGTCTCGGATCCAGCAGTCCTACTATGTTAAAGCAGAACTTCCGGGGGGAAACATCACAGAGCCTGGGCCGAAAAAGGGGGCGGAGTTACGCCTTGTTTCCTGTTTCAGTCTGAGATATTCTACAGAAGAAAGCTCATTCGCACGGATGAAGTGTTCAGAAGGGGACTCTAATATGAGTATTTTCTACAGCGGCCAGTCTACACAGTGTTCTTTGGAAACCATTACAGATACTTTTTTACAGTTTACTACTGCTGGCCAAGGGTTTTCAGCCAATTATGCGCTTACCGATCCCCGCCTCCAGCAACATGATTGATCAAAACTTGACGCAAATGAAAGAGAAAACACCCGTTCACCTAGATCTGAGCTGGTCTGCTATCTTTGTGAGATGCACGAGGCCCGATGGGAGGAGGGTGAGGCATGGGTAAAGCGGGTGGCTGGGGGTCATGCACTATGGTGAGTGCTTTGCACGTGATGGCAGTGTCAGTGAGGGCTGGCAATGTCAGTGCTGGCTGGCAGATTGTAAACCCGCTATTGTATATTTTGTCTGCTGTGTTTGCTGTATCCAAAATATCAATGAAGGGATAGCCGACGGAGTGCATGGCTAGTGTATAAATGCACCCATAAATATTAATATCCCATCTACAGACAAACAGTCTACGGGAAAAGGTCAAGGACGGCAAGGAAACACAACATGACAACTATATGATCCAACTCAAACTCCTGGTCATGAAATCCAAATTGGTCTGGAGTGGAGTTGATTGACAGGAATGTCACTACAGCAAAATACCTTTCAGCCCAGTTCAAAAATAGGATTAATGCTTCTGTTAAAATATGCTGGAATGTTTGTCTCATCACAACATCACAGTGAGTGAATAGTTCCATCAGTGAATGGCCCAAGGTGACGCCATCTTCTGAGAAGGACAAGAAGGCTGAATGCACATTGATACATGCAGCAGTGTATTGTAAAGAACTGAAATCCTAGTTTCCCAATTATGTTGGCTATAATATCAGTGTGTGTCAACCAGAACTTCATCCAAGCGAGGCCAACTTTAATGTGAGGGGCTGCACTCCTGGCAGACAATTAGCAATCAGTGGTGATCAGTGGTGGCTGGCCAAAAGAGCCCCCCCCCACCCTCCAGCTAGAGAAGTCTACTTAGACATGCTAAACATAATAATGCTACAAAAATGGTCCTGAATTTTCGACTTACTTGAGTTGTCTGGAACCCAGGATAAGTCCTCAAACTTTTGGCAAGCATGTGACCTGTGGCTGCACTCTAATTGGTTGAGATTTCACGCCTGGACTACTGCAACTCCCACCTTACTGGTTCCCCAGTGTCTGCCATCAGACATCTGGAGCTTGTTCAGAACACTGCAGCTCGTCTGGTGTTCAACTGCCCCAAGTTCTCTGACACATCTACCTTTCTCCGTTCACTAAATCTGGAGGATTGAATCCTCTTCATTGGTCACATACATGTACACACAGTGAAATTTGTTTCTCTGCATTCTACCCATCCTAGTATTAGGAGCAGTGGGCAGCTATTTTAAATACAGCGCCCGGGCATAGGGGTCTGATGCCTTGCTCAAGGGCACCTCGGCAGTGCCCAGGTGTTTTTGGGACTTAAACCGGCGACCTTACGGTTCCCAAGCCAAGTCCCAACAGTCAAGAGCTGCCCCTGTACTTATTGTGTAAAATTAATGGAGCCAACTTAATGTACTTGCTTGTTAGGAAGAAACTGGTGACTGATTTCAAGAGTAGTTCTCTTGCCTATCTATGTTGAATGCGCTTAATGTAAGTCGCTTTGGACGAAAGCATCTGGTAAATTAATGTAATGTAATATATTCACACAGAACCATGAGTTGAATATGTTTCTTGTATATATTTTAATGGGGGGCTGCATTTGTGTGTCCATAGAATAAACATCTTTTTGAAAATATTTTATGTAATTATAGAGATTGCATTTTTATTTTACATTGTGTTCAAATAGGCTTCATGTGAATTTTGTTGTGGTCTGCACCGAACAGGTTTTGTCTATTTTTGCAGAAACAAATGTGTAGGCCAAGGCAATGTAAGTCACTTTGGACAAAAGCATCTTCACAATTACTGTAATGTAATGAAATGTTTGCAAAACAAAACAACTATAATTCGGCAACCTATCTGCCAACCTAATGTTACTTAATGTTAATTCTCTAATATGGCCAAACCAAGCGTTTGTATATCCAACAATATACAAGTGAAAAGGGTAAGGTAAAAAGCATTAAAAAAAACATTGCTTAGTGTGCATTGAAATATAAACATCGCACTGAATCACGTATCTCTCTCCCTCTCCTCTCTCTCTCTCTCTCTCTCTCTCTCTCTCGGCCACTCCGCTAAACTTCTTCCATTGAGGAACCCTGTGACTACCAAAGTTGTATGATACATTAGTTCTACTGTGGGCTGTCTCTTTACTTTTTTTTGCTTTATTGTTTCACGTCTTCCCCAATAAGTACGTTCTTCATGACAAATATATTCCCGTCTTTATACAATTTTCACATCATAGGATAAAAACACCAAACAAACTTCAGTCGGATGAAAATGGACAAGCTCCGGGTTCCAATTAGCTAGAGTGTCCTTGCGGGGGAATCATTTTGTGCGACAGAGTCCTGGTGATGGGGGGGGGGGGGGGGGGGGTTGGCCCGATGTCTTCCTCGCCGCCTCGCGGTTAAAGGTTGGGACTGTGCTGGAGGGAAGAGGGAGACGCTTTGGAAGCATCTATATTTAAACAGCACAAAGGGTAAATATTTAGTGGGGGCCGTAACAAGCGCGCCGAGCCTCTTTCGAGAGATGGATGCGCACGCTGGTTGGCACAGCCACATGTACACACACACACACACACACACACACACACACACACACACACACACACACACACACACACACACACACACACACACACACACACACACACACACACACACACACACACACACACACACACACAGCAGTAGCCTACTTAAAACTATATGTAAATAAGGACACCTGAGCCGCTGAAATGAGTGCAGTCGAGGCTTTAGACACGCCCGATAGGCTACTACACAGCAGGAGAACAATGCTGGGCTGGAAGGCAGACCAGAGATGAGGCCATGAATCCAGGGACGCCTCAGAAGGTTTGTCTGAGGCACACACACACACACACACACACACACACACAGGCTTGAATAAAAACACCAGTGCACAAGCCTTTATAGCACACTGAACATACTATAGCACTGTAGCTTTGTTGAGCAGAGAACTAGAGGGAGGATTTGAACAGAAATACGTGGTGTCAGGGGACAAGCCCGTTCAGGAATCAATCCCAAAGGCATCCAAGAATAACAACAGTTAAATCACACTTTTGTGTTTCCTCCTGTACATTATTCACAAGAAGCAAAATCAGCTGCAGATCCAACAGGCCAGATGCAATGGTTGGAAGCAATTCCTTGTTGCTTATCCTTTTCAGCATCCGACTAACGACTCAATCATCGTCTTCGGTCACATCTGTGTGTTCCGTGACTTTTTTTTATCCTGTCCATATTGATGGATGGAATAGAATCAAAATAATATAACCAAACTGCAAAGTGTTTCATTATCTCTTAATGACTTGAGACAGAGCCGGGAGGAGCCTGCTCTACATACCAAATTCAAGAAAAGTTCATGAGGTCTTTCAATAATTAACCAAAAAGTGTCAAAGCGGGACTTGGTTGCGCACACAGCCTTTAGCCGGGGATGAATCAACGCCAGCGGATTAACCGACTGGTGGAGAAAAGGAAGAGAGAAAAAAAAAGTATGGCTTTGTTTCCTGGGCTGGCCCTGCTGAGACTAAATGGGTAGAGCTTGGTCCTCTACACATTCGTGCCTTCACAGAGCCAGTGCCAACTCCCAGGTTTCCTGCGGAAGGTACTTCAATCTGGTGGACTGCAGGAGTACTTTGACAGGGAGTGCATATAGCACTGCTTTGAAGTCAGTGGGGGGGGAAAGTGAGGAGAGCGGCTGGCAGCTCTTCTCCGGGTGGTGTGCATGTAGACGGCGAAGGGTTCGACTCCCACAGAAAGGTTGATATGCCGTAGCCGCGTGTCGTTTGAAATGTGTACATTTGATCAGACCTGTGCAGAAGCATACTGCATACAGCGTCTGTTCCTGGTGCGAGAAAGCCTCTCCCTGTCTGCTTCCACTGCTTTGTAAGAGGGATCAGGGGATTGTCTGGAGGACAACAAAATCTCTCCTAGAAAAATAAACAATGAATCTGAATCTGAATTTGTGATATCCCAATAGACTAGTTAAAGAAGGTTTTTTTACCATTTGGCTTTCTTTTTGTTTGTTATTCTTTGAGAGAAGAGCTGATTATAGACATTATTTTTTTATTAAAACATTATTAGTTTTCTGAAAGAAAACTTAAATGAAAGACTGTCAGACATCGAAAATTTAAACTATAATATTTCCCGAAAATCAATTATAACTCTAAAGGAAAATGCCACTCAAAACCTGTAATTACGTTATCAAGCTTGTTGAAGAGTGTGCACAGTCACAGTGTGCAAAATTGCTCTTTAAATAACATAAATACTAGGAGCATACACAGGAAGGTGACAGTTGGTGGAGGTGGAAAATTGCTTTAATCATGCACGTATGTACTGTACTGTGTACAGCCTCTTCAGAGAAACATTGAGGAAACATTGAGGTTTACGTCCTCGTTGTTTGGGTTTGTAAAAGACCCCATCCCTCTAGCTCAGCACGATACCAATATGATTCCTTTCTCAGATACGTGTGATGTCCTCAGATACAGCCATTATTGGATAAATATTGGATTCATATTCATAAAATTGAGACACAGACACCCGGCTACTAGGTTTACTGTTGAGTTAATATGTCACGAATATGAAATATATGCCTATTATAGCTCACAGTTCAAATAAGGCTAAGAACTGTTAGAACTGAAGTTCTAAAACAAAAGTTGCCAAAATGTCTAAAGCTCTTTAGCCATGATCATGAACATGGATATCATTTGTTATGTTGTCCCGTCTTCAACAACGCAAGGCTGACGGTATAGCCTACAGTAATGTGCATGTGTCTAAGGTCTTGGGTAAATCAGACTCACCTGAAGTAGAAAACATTTAACAACATCCTAATGTAAATGTAAAATCAAAGACACACACTGCTTTTGTTGCTGTTGTTGTGAAGACGACACTGTGCCATCTAGTGGAGGATCTGATAACAATACCGTAATGGCCACCAACAAAAAAAGTAACATAGAGCTCAGAATAAACCAACACGTACCAAAGACTTTTATTTGCCATATGCAACAAGTACAATGGAATGCTTACTCCCCATTCCCTCCCGAAGTATGGATTTCCTAAAACACTATTCTATAACAGCTAAATAGAGTCTTTTGGGATATAAGATATTAAATGTACTATCATTTTTGTTACCCAATATTCCACCCAATGGAAATGGATGTCAGGTCTAACCCCCCGTGGTTTATATTTAGCTTCTTTAAATCATAAATATTCAACCATATTCTGTGTGGGACACTTGCCCAAAACAGAATAAATCAATGCACCAAGGTTTGTGGATCCATCTGATATTAGCACCGGAATAGACTTTGGGCATTAGATATTGTTATTGGCTTGCATCTCTGAATCTTCCACTTGTAGCTTGGCCAAGTGATGTGGCTTTAAATCCCTATCCTCCATGTGTCAATGTCTCAAGGATTCGATTGTATTAAAGGGCATCTGAGAAGGGCATTCACTGCAAGATGGCTGAAGAGATTGTGAATTCAAAATGTTCCTCACACAACAACTTCATTCAATAATAAGCAAGTACCAAATATGGCTGTCCACACAAAAACATCTAATCTGATAAATCCAGGGTTTATCAGCGTAAGGGCTGAGCACTTATTCTATATATTATAGTTTATTGTCTTTGACTGTAATTATGTAGTCATGAAATAGAGATAGGCACGCATTGTGACATCCTGTTTTACAGTCTAAATAAGTCACAATGAAAATGCTCTAGAGGTTTCAACATCAGAGAGAAAAGGAAAATCTATATCATTTTTGTGTGATACCTTGGATTACTACATAGGCTACTTAAATGTAGTGACCCTCAGAGTATTTTGAATGCATGAGCATATTGTGTATATATATCTATATAATTTTAAACTAAATGATTATTATTATTATTATTATTATTATTATTATTATTATTATTATTAATAATAATAATATAATATAATAATATAATCTACATCACCCAATCCAGCATTACTGCAATTCTACAAGCATGCGCCCAACTCAGCACGTCTTAAAACAATTCAAAGTCAAATATAAAATCCTTTCAGTCATATATTTGCTTCCAACAGGATAGATATCTAGAATCCAAAAATGTGTTTTGGAGTGGCTGTAAGCCTCTTGTCTGGGACAAAGCCTACTTCTACTTGTCCCTGGTGTTAGTAATTACAGTGAAGTCATCCACATTCTGAGCATTTGTCCATTATTCTATGAGCGACGTAAATAACACACCCCTTTGTATGCTTGGTCATCTTCCACATTAATAACCACTTGGCGGGAAGCTTCCTCCCCATTTTCAAATTATGTGAAACAATGACGGCTAACGCTAAAGCCAAATCATTATCACATCCCGAGTAACGGGTGAAAAATCTAACTGATGGGGGATGATATCGCCCAGCTCTTACCAGCCTAAAAACCCTCCCCATTCCTTTTCATATTCCTCAAAAGTGAAAGGAGCGCTGGGAGGACAAAGCTAGGAGACGGCAGAAGGAACACAGACACACAGAGAGACATTTGGGCCCCCAGAGGCTTTCGTGGCGCATCCAATTAGCCACGACGGCCTGAGGCTAATGGAAATGTAGATAAGGTCATCGGAACAAATCTAGAGGCAGCGTACAGCAAGGAAATGGCAGCAGATGGAGACCGGAGTGCGTTAAGATGTTATCTGTCAGGAGGTTGCTTGGCCGCTTGGAACATCCGCTTCTTGCTGACCACGCTCAAAACGCACACAGTCACAGGCGAGGGAAATAACGGGGATAATTAGGTAATATACAACAAAAAAATGCAGAAAGTGTCTGTCAGCATGTGGCTTTGTAGCCTTGCTTTCCCCACTTCCGCTCGCTCCGGGTATTCCCGCTCGCTCCGGTATTTCACCTGTGGCGGTTCTGAATCCAAATCTGTTTCCTTCCATACCGAACATACATACACGCAGGGTTCCTCTCTGCGTGCCCTACTGCGGTACTCGAGGAACGGAAGCGGCCTCGTCCTGAAGAGATTGATTCCGTATGAATCGCATCAACGACCGTTGATGCAATGTGTTTAGCGTTCAGTCGTTAGCTCGCTACGACTGTCGAGGGAAGAGGATCGCCATGGCTTCACAGCTGGAATGGACGGAGGCTGCCGGAGTTACCCCTGCAATGAATGTGAGAATTGTTTTTACGAGTCTTAATGGGACCCCAAGGTGATGGCACGTGTCTGTCGTTGTGCACCCGTGTCTCTTGTGTATCACTGTATTTGTGTATGCTGAAATGAGGCGAGTGAAGTGGCCTAATGTTTATGTTTATTAGTTACACTTTTAGTAGGGCGCCGCGCGCCCTGTTTGGTTGTCAGGACAGCAGGTATTAATGTGGGAGTGAATTATAGAATTCTATATTAAGTACTGGATGTATTGTGGAAGCAGTTCAGGCCTCTTTTCCTCACCTAAACTTTCTTGATAGAGTTAAGAGATGTAGCAACCACGCAATGACAACTGGCAGCTACGAATGATTGCCATGTGTCCATCCACGTGTGGACAAACTCCAGCCAATGGCATATAGAGATAACATTGTGCAATTCAGCGGTTCAATTTGCTCAATTTGTATCAGGGCCCCTAATCTGTAGCAGGAAAACATTTATTTTCGCCACCATCACAAATGCCACCACAGGCTTGTACTGCTGCCACTAAACGGGATAGGCTTCATGGGCTCATGAGCAGCACACAACATGTGTGATGGTCTTCGGCTATTGCGGCCCATTCAAGCCAAAGCTTAAGTGGTGGAGTCTGAAATGACATTGGGCTGTTGTTCACCTATTTCTGTGGCCTTCCTCCATTCACAGTGTCTAGGGATTTCTTTCTGACTCACAGCATCACTAGTAGGCATTCATTACTTGTTTTTTGTTGCTGTTATATTTAGTTCTTTAGTAAATCTTTGCTAGAGAAGAGAAGCAACTTCATCAGACAACAGCCAACCACCGCCAAACGGGTATGGCACACTAGCGCGATGTTGTGTTTGTTAAGGTTTGTCGGGGGAGTGTGTAAGCACCCTAACACAGCATGTTGAAAGATAGATAGATAGATAGATAGATAGATAGATAGATAGATAGATAGATAGATAGATAGATAGATAGATAGATAGATAGATAGATAGATAGATAGATAGATAGTTTAAACCTCCACATTTCCTTCCTTTTATTAAGAAATGCAAATGAAGTGCACCAAGATGTGCTAAGAGACCGTTAGGGTAACTGTGAATCTGATAACAGTAATTAAACCATGGTAATTATGCATTGTATCTAACAAGTGATTCAACAGCTAACCGGATTTTAACTTGTGAGGGAGAATACAAAACTGCTTATCATTTGTGGGAGAGGCAGGAGAGAAATATGCAGCTTTATAAATATCTGCATTTTCCTATGCTCAGAAGACCCCGGGAACTTTATAATTAAAGAATATAAAAGAGCGGCAACAGTTTGTCGATATTTATCTCAAGCTGATTTTTGCCTAATGTCTGAGCTGCATTTAAATTGACATCTGTACAACTTCTCAATCTGGATACCCGGTTGCCAGGCGACGTGGCGCTGACGTAGTTTCTATTGCTCTGGTTACAGAACTCACAGGTTCCCTCTTGGCGTTGACAACTCGTTTGAGAAACGGAGAGGCACCGGCTCTCTTTTAACCTACGCAGTTACACCGCAAAACTGAAATCCCGCTCTTCGGTTTACAGTTGATAACAATGGTGCGAAGCAGGATGCATGCGCTTGTTTCAAATGAACCAAGATTTTGTATGTGATTTGTATGCACGGGTGCACACACACACACACACACACACACACACACACACACACACACACACACACACACACACACACACACACACACACACACACACACACACACACACACACACACACACACACACACACAAAGTGTCTTGTTTCAAATGTGGCTGAGCAATAGTAATAGCTAAGTAATTTCCCAAGTGTTATAAACTATTCAAAGCTACCCTGCAAAAGTTCCTCACACACATCCGCCACCCCCCCCCCCCCCCCTCCCCAAGTTCCACACAAATCGTATTTCCATTCCTCCCCTCCTTGCCTTATCCCTCAAGAGCCTATTTCTTTCCAGGGCCATGAGGTCTCACTCAAATAGCTTGCTCGGCTACTGGTCTGAGAGCCAAATCTGCCCACCTTATAGTGGGTAGTAGCCTTGCTGTATATAAATACCATCAATTTAGCAGCGGCCTATCCCACACTCTCTTGAGGTTAGGGGTGGAAACTGTCCAGCTTGATTATACAAAAGACACTGGAGAACACACACAGACCGCGAGAGAGAGAGAGAGAGAGAGAGAGAGAGAGAGAGAGAGAGAGAGAGAGAGAGAGAGAGAGAGAGAGAGAGAGAGAGAGAGAGAGAGAGAGAGAGAGAGAGAGAGAGAGAGAGAGAGTAGTTGTAGCATGTGCAAGCATTTTGAGCACAGCAGATTGTCGTCCGAAGACGCAGCGAGGTAAATCGTTCAAACGTTCGTTAAAAACGATTTACCTTGGATAATTTCACAGCCTACCTGCTGAATTAGTAAACAACATTGATCAGGCGTGGTGTGGCATTACAAATGGCTTCCGTTTACAAAATTGACAGATGGTTACATCTAGAGAGCGGTGGCGGTGCAGTAAAGGCTAGCTAATATGGATCGTGGCCAGGAGAACTGGCCGTGATTGCAAGCACTGCCATTGATTTCCTATGAATCGAATGTACCACACATTTGAGCAGCATGAAACGCACAACTCTGGAACAAACCCAAAAAGTATAAAACGAAAAAAAAATAATAAAAAACGGATTGCAAGCAGTCATAACAAAATGTTAAAGTAGGAGGAGAAAGGGAAAAGGGGTCGTATGGAGATGGTTTCCCCCTTTACACATTCCCTTCCTTTCTTCATTTCATATTTCAACAGGCTGGTAAGGCACAATAGGATTGTCAAAATCTCATCTCCGTCGCATTGTGTTCCGTATGAATCTGTCCTCTGGTTATGGTTTTCTTCATCTTTGAGTGGGAATCTTTAATATTGAGCAGGATTGGGAAGTGAAACTGTGTTACGCCAGCAGCGCTACAATACATAGATTGATATTCGGGTGATTTTCCTTCATCTTACGAAAGGCTGAGTTACTGTAAACTCCAGGGTATTCCATCTATTTTACAAAGAATAAACGGAAGTAGGCTTAGTAGTTACATAAAAGAACCGAAAAGGACGCAAATAGTGTGGAATACAAAATAAGAACAACAGTAGCCATGGCTTTTTGTTGTCATTTTTCAGTATCACATAGCACAACACGGTATTGGAGTAATCGGAGTACATAGAATTTAAAGCAAGTGTTTTGACACCTGTGTGAAATCTCATTGTTCCAAATGTTAATTGCAGTAACAATTTAACAATTACATTTACTAATTTGCCAGATGCTTTTTACCCAAAGCGACGCACAACAATTAAAACAGTTGTTTCCTTCCCCCTTGTGTTATGTTATATTACAGGAAATCTCTTCTCTACATATGGAGAGAAACATACGTATATATTAGGGATGCTCCGATCAGGGTTTTTGGGGGTGATCGCAGATCACCGGAATCAGAATCGGCCGATACCGATTGCCGATCACATAGTGGGTATGGGGCTATGGGGCTCTTCCACTTAAAGTTCCATATATTGTGTAGTATTATATATTTAATTACTATTTACAGCAATAAAAGTAACTCTTCTGAAATGCATTGCAGAAATATAATATATATCGCAATAATATAATATCACGTGACGCTACTCAACCAATCAAATCGCTGCAGTCAGTGAGCGAGCCGATTACACACGCACACACAACACAACACACACACGCACACGGAGAGAAACTGTTGGAGTAATTTCAAATGGAGTGCTCTAAAAACATAAAGGTAGACAGCAAGACCATGAACATGTTCGTGCTTCGAGAAAAGTCTCCTGTATTTTGCATGATCTGATCGGCTCTTCTGATCTGATCAGCCGTTTTTGAGAGCTCCGATTGATCGGTTTACAGTGAATATCGGCCGATAATTGATCGGCGGCCGATCGATCAGAGCATCCCTAGTATATAACAAGTCAAGTGATCCCAGAATGAGTTATTCGAGGGCCCACCCCTAAATAGACCAAACAAGAGAGGCAGACAAGAGATAAAGGAGTGCAGTGGATTCTGGTAAGTAGGCCAGTGCTGTCTTCCTGGGCATGCAGTCACACCAACTGTATAGCTGTAACATCAGGAAAGGAGGGGAAGGGCAAAGTGGCAAGGAGAAGTTTGTTCGTGCGAACAGCGAGAGCCAAAGGCCATTCTCCATTCAGAACAAGCACATCGCTCCAAAGGCACTCGTGGCTCAACAGGTCCAGCAGACAGTGCCATAAAGGCCCTTGGGGAGACCGACTGACGGAGAGGGATTGAGGACAATCTAGGTTTACAGACCCAGCTCAGCAGGGTTTTGAGTCAACCATTCCGAGCCCAATTTGCTAATTGACACAACACCTAAGGAAAGAGATAAATGTGACGGCTCAGCGCATTGGTCAAGCTAAAGTATGACAGGATTTTGACTTTGTGAAAGAGATTGATTCTCTACTTAAAAAGTCAATATGGTTAGGCAAAAGTATATGATCATTGAACATTTGTGGTTTTGTTGGTATGTACTGTGCAAAAAACAGTAACGTTCCGCTTGTCTTGTAAGGATTCACCTGCATCCTTTGGCTGAATGCCAAACTGAATTGTGTTGCAATCATACTTGTTCAACGACAATAAAGTTTGATCTAATCTAAACAAGCAGAGATTAGTCTTTTGTTAGCATTTGTCGTTAGCACAGACTATTCCATAAAACTAGGATAGGCACCTGCCTGATTTGCTGAAATGAGTACCATCAATGGCAGTGGTCATGACCTGTATGAGTTGTATTGACATCACCCTTTGATTAAATGGTGTTTGCTGTATTTGGTTGGTTCAGTATTTCAGTATTTGTTTTTTCTTCAGGATGCTACAGAGATTTGTTTTAACTTCAGTTATGATAAATAACCTTTTAGACAGTGGCAGTAGCAACCATTCTTAATTCATTTTTATATATATGTATTTTTTCCATTTTGAAAGAGGCTATCAGGCTATTACGAATACATGCTCACCAGTGCAGATGGGCGGTGCATTTTGGTTCCTCAATGAAACACGGCTCCAGCGACAGCAGCCACCTCCCTGGCCCCCATCCTCTCTTCGTCCGTGGAACAAATTGGCTGCCAGCCAGTGCGTCCGGCTCACTCCGCCCTTAATGAAGCCTGAGACAGAAAAGAAGGCCCTGTCAATTTGTTCTCAATATCCCAGGAGTATGTGTGTCCCAGCCCGCCCACTTCAGCCCTCCACACTACTAAAAAGAACTCTCGACCCATGTGGAAAGCAAAGAAACTGTTTAAAGATTTATATGTCTTGTGTTTACGATTATTTTTTTAGTACTGCAGAATAAAATATAAAAGTCCTCAATTGTGGAAAACGATCTGTGGGAGGGCCTGTTTAATAGTTTGGTTGGGAGCCTAATAGCTAGCAAACACCGCAGTGAACGACACACCGAGCCCGTTTGGTTTCTTATAAAGTGGCTTTCATGACAGAGATCTGCCAGACTTTCCCTTTTCTTTTGAATAGGCTATGCGCTACTGTACCCGGTTTTCCCCGTCTTTGAAGTCTTTCTTTGGCAGTTTAAAAGAGCTAAACAGGGTGCTTAAAGCAGGAATTGATGAGTGACGTTCACTGACAGGGTAACATAAAGACTGACACCGTAAGCTAAGGGCTTTTGTAACCTTTGACAAAGCATCTGCTGAGAGGCGACTGCAGTGCTCGCCCAAATAGCTTTTCTGACATTAGAGAAAACAATCTTCTATTTACCCTGTGATTTGTGTTAACCCCATCTCCAACAAACTGCTGGTTCAAACCAAGATTAATGAGTTAATTCGAACCATTCTGTGGCTGCCTTCCGTAAAAAAAATCGTGGATGTGGGTGTCATTATGTCTACCGAGAGGCTTTAGTGCCGTCTAGCATCCCTGACTTAAATGAGGTGACTTAATCTCAATTGTGGCAAGTAAACACAAAGCATTTGGATTAAATGTGAGGAGTGGGAAAATGCTTTACTAAATCAATCTTGCTTTAAGAACAGGAACATTGGATTTTAAGTGTGTACCAAAGGCCTATTTAGCCTTAAAGGCCCAACAATAGCAGCTGAGTTCTTCGTTCAGCGTGGCATTTAGCTGCAAAACACCAAAGTAAAAAAAGGCTGTTTCAAAAAAGGCTGTTTGAACATCACACTCACAACTGGTAGCATAACATGCCTTTAAATCTTCAGTGAATATCTTGGAAGATTCTGAGGTCAACAGCATGGTATAGTGTTTAACTGGGAGAGTCCATGGCCAACCTCAGCGACAGATGAAGCTTGGGAACAGATGAAAAGTGAAATCCGCACTGACCACATTAATATTTTGAATTCAACCACATTATTCCTTGTGATCATTCAAACTTTTATCTTTAGAGTAAAGATTTCCATAAAATGTGCTAGTGAAGTCTGATATCCTCACAAATGACCCTTATTAATATTGGGTTTCTTAAGCATGTTAACTACCCCACACCCCCCCCCAACCACTCACTTTTTTCCCTCGCTTGTTCTCTATGCTTTTTCATCGAGATGATTCAGGAATTTTAATCTCTTAGGCATTAGAAACCTTTCTTCCAAGCTTGGCTGGTGTGACGTACGGCAAGTGGCTGAGCGTTTCAAAAGCCCCCAATAGTTCTCATATGCTGCAGTAGCTTTTGCTGAATTCCAATAAGCGGTTTCTTTTTTTTAAATATAGTCGATTTCAGCTCATCATGTAATTACAAAGAATAGTTTTGGTTCCATTACCACTACCATATTTTATATTAATGGTTATATAATGGTATAGCTGTTAAGTCAGGTGACTTCATGAACTGTTCCAATTGAGTATAGTATGTTATCCTTTGCAGTGGCAAGGGAAGGGCTAATCAGCCACATACCAATTCTTGATTGTAATGAAAGACCCCTATTAATCCATGTCTATCGTTTTTCTCATGGGTTATTAATTATTCAAATTCAATACTAGGCTTTGGTAAAAGCTTCCCATCTTATTTGTACCTGAATTGGGTCTGCAAGGTACTCTATCAACCTCATTGTCAGTCACTACATCGACATCACCACCTACTCTTACTGTAACCGACTATGTACATGTTTTAGAATTGTGCAAAAAGCATTTTAAAAACATTTTCAAGTGCCAGTAGTGCAGCAGCATAATGAATACGGTGCAGTACAGTGCATTATGGTGCAGTGGCTGCAATGAGTCCAGAAAGTCCAGCAAAAGTATGATACTGTAATGCAATGGAATATGGATGACAATGTTATGATAGTGGCAGCACTCCTAGCAGTTCCGTAGGCAAAAAAGGTAGTTCTTGTGCGGATGCTGCGGAACCAGCGACCGGACTGTAGGGGGGAGAAGAGATGGTGCCCAGGGGGGTTGCCGTCAATTGTGATGGAGGTGGCCTTCTTCTGACATCTGGTTCTAAAGATCTCCTCAATGCATGGAAGTGCACACCCGGAGATATTTTCCGTCGTTCTCTCGACCCTCTGGATGGCTTTCTTGTGCTGTGCGGCGGTGTTGTCGTACCGCACACTGACGGCACTCGCCAGGACGCTCTCTAACAGTGACACGGTAGTTCACCAGCCACCGTTTGCCTATCCCGCTTTTCTTGAGGCACAGCAAGTGGCGCTGTGTGCCTTCTTCAACATGACCTCAGTGTTGCGGGTCCACGCCAGGTCCTCTGAGATCTGCAGTCCCAGGAAACAGAAGCAGCTGACGATTTCCACCAGTGTCCCGCCCAGGCTGATGATGTGCCGATGGAGTGGGTGCCCCGGTGGCTCCTGAAGTCCACGATGAGCTCCTTAGTCTTGCTGACATTCAGTGCAAGGCTGTTGTCCTTGCTTGACTAGAAGGGTATTTACCTAAAATACTGTTGAGAATACCTTCAATCTCCATAAAAAAGTAAGCCATTTCCAGGACATGAACAATACTCATACATAAGAAATTATCTGTTATCTGAATGGTAATTAGCCACAATCAGTCAATGTCCATTGTTAAAGAGCTTTCCTATGATACTTCTAATACCATGATCCCATGAAGTGCAACCGACTGGAACAGCCATGGCCAAGCCAGCAAGCACACAAAGGTGAAATCATATTTCCTATTTTAATGCTAAATATTGCCAATTTTTTAATCTGGTAATCTCATAATCTGGCAGCTTTGAAAACCACTGAGCCTTATACCAACAAAACATAACGAACATAATAAGTAACCATATCCAAATAGGCCAGATACCTTATTCCGTATTTTGGCGGCCCGACCAAACGCGACCGACCGCACACCGCACACTGTACCTGTAGGACGTGGATCTCTTTTCTGAATTGACCTCACTGTGACCTTAAAATGTTAAACTCAATATCGCCCCCTAGCGGCTAAGGTAAATTTCTCTATGCATGAACTTTAGTATAGGCTAACACAAATCTGTCTCTCAAGACGGACTTATATACATAACATATAACAACAGCAATTCGTGTCATTAAATATATTTTTTTTGCGTTATTTAGTAGTCAAATATGTCAATTGAATATACATGGCCATCTCTTAAGTCTTAACCTACATGCATATACATAGGAGGACAGCTACAGAAAACACTAAAACATATCAAAACAAAAGGAATTAATTATTGTTTCTTTTTAAGGACTGAAAACTGTGACATAATTCCAACCACGTTGTATGTGTGATATGATGTTTAACGGTTTTTAAGTGGACAACAGTGACGGTTATTTGAGAATCTCTTTGCGTGATTACGCTGGTTGGCCCTTGTATGGCCACTAGATGGCCCTTGTATGGCCACTAGATGGCCCTTGTATGGCCACTAGATGGCCCTTGTAACCAGTCGTGACCCAATGGTTATTAGATGCCATTAGATGATTAGATTCAAATGTGTTGTCAGTGCACAGCACAAGTACAGTACAGCGAAAATAATTGAGCATCTAACCAATGTTGCAGTAAAGTGCATGGTACTGCAATGGTCTACTAGGTATAAAAACAGTTCTAAGATTACTTATAGAGTATGTGTGAGATGTGTGCATACTAATAGGTGTCATCTACCCTGGGGTCGCTGGAGAATTGTCCCCACCACCTTTTTTAAATGGCCGATTTTGCGATGTTGTGAAAAATAGCACGCACCAAGAAATATTAACTCACAAACGAGAACTCTTTGATAATGGTTGAGGGCAATAAGACATTTATATATATATATATATATATATATATATAGAGAGAGATAGAGAGAGATAGAGAGAGAGATGAGAGAGAGAGAGAGAGAGAGAGAGAGAGAGAGAGAGAGAGAGAGAGAGAGAGAGAGAGAGAGAGAGAGAGAGAGAGAGAGAGAGAGAGAAGAATAACAATTCAGTTTCAGTCACAATCTCAATCTTCTAAATGTGTTCAATTTAACCGAAAACAAATGGAAGAGTGATGCACATAGTAAAAAAAAAAGAAGAGCTTCCTCTCTTAAAAATAATAGTTGTAAACACTCGCATGAAAAGGACAATATGTTCAGACAAATGAGGAAGTGCCATGCTCAGCAGTCTGTGTCGACTGTGTCATCAAAGTCCTCGTTGACGGTCTCACTCTAACTGATGATTTCGACACACACACACCAAACACACACACACACACACACACACACACACACACACACACACACACACACACACACACACACACACACACACACACACACACACACACACACGCTCGCACACACCGCTGTCCCTCTGCGGACATTTCAGGCTTGGCAATTAATGACAAATTCAGCGCACCAAGACAGCCACCAAAGTCACTTGGTAAGGGAATACACGTCAATCACGATATATTGGCCGACATAAATTGTTCACGGTGATGATGGATTCCCCTCCCAAGGCCTTGTAAAACATCTCAGAGTGGAGCAGTCTCTTTTTTTTCTCTCTTTCTTTTTTTCCCTTCACAGACACCCTTGCAACTCCGCCTGTGGGCTATGTGGGCACGGCATTACAAGGTTGCCTTTGTTTCTCTTGGCAGCTAACTCTAAGGCGGCGAGGATCCTTCCAAACAGGTCTGCGTTGGGAATAGGCAGGGGTGTTGGAGGAGTGCTCATGCCCGACGTGGCTTCCAGGCACAAGCTGAGCTCTAGCATGGATGGGGAGGGAGGGGGGGGGGGGTAACGTGATTTATGGGCTGAAGGGGAACGATAAAATAACAGGGCGGTCCAAATTATTCTTTGCACGGTAAAAGTAGGAGATGGAAAGAGAAAGAGGGAGATGTGGTGGGGGGGGGGGGGGAGAGAGAGAGGAGAGAGAGAGAGAGAGAGAGAGAGAGAGAGAGAGAGAGAGAGAGAGAGAGAGAGAGAGAGAGAGAGAGAGAGAGCGAGAGAGAGAGAGAGAGAGAGAGAGAGAGAGAGAGAGAAAGAGAGAGAGAGGTGGGGAGAGAGTGAGAAAGAGAGAGGGGGTAGGAGGTAAATGAGGGAGGGGGGGGGAAAACAATGGTAAATAATGGAGGGACTAGGGTTCGGTCGGTGCAGCCAGAGAGTCGCTGGCTGGAGGGCAGGGTGTGTGTGTGTGTGTGGTGTGTGTGTGTGTGTGTGTGTGTGTGTGTGTGTGTGTGTGTGTGTGTGTGTGTGTGTGTGTGTGTGTGTGTGTGTGTGTGTGTGTGTGTGTGTGTGTGTGTGTGTGTGTGTGTGTGCATGCAGGTGGTTTTTGCGTGGCCCAGCTGGGATAAGGGTTAGGCAAGTTTTGCACTGGCCACCACCCCCCCCCACACACACACACACACACACCCTCCCTAACTATGACACACAAGCATCCAATCCAACTTCCCACAACACATTATCACATAAACACAGTACTCTCTCTCTCTCTCTCTCTCTCTCTCTCTCTCTCTCTCTCTCTCTCTCTCTCTCTCTCTCTCTCTCTCTCTCTCTCTCTCTCTCTCTCTCTCTCTCTCTCTTTCTCTCACTCCCTCTCTCTCTGTCTCTCTCCTTTCACCCCTGGCTTTTATGGCCACCCGGTGTAAATCTCTGTCACACAAGCCGGTCAGCAACTCCACCCCCCACCCCCCCCTCCCCCCCCCCCCCACACCACACACACACACACACACACACACACACACACACACACACACACACACACACACACACACACTACACCCTAATAGAATTTAGGGAAAAGCCCCAGCCGGGAGAGGTGGGTGCACCACCTCTGGCCCGCAGGAGACCTCAGGAGAAATAGAGAAAGAAAAGAAGGTTTCAGGGTGCAGATCAAACAGAAGCGGTGGTCCGGAGTGAAACCTTAGCCATGGGAGCGGATGGCTGGACACTCCAGAGAGGGGGTGTGGGGGGGAGTGTGTGTGTGTGTGTGGGGGGGGGGGGGGGTTAGGAGACCCCCCTTAGATGAAAGGGTGCTCGTCCATCAATAAGTCATTAAAGCCGACATGCAGAGCCTAGATCCACACCATTCACCATAACAGTCACACACACACACACACACACACACACACACACACACACACACACACACACACACACACACACACACACACACACACACACACACACACACACACACACACACACACACACACACACACTCCTAACTTGGTGGGTGCTAATGCAGAAGCTTTGTTGAAAAAAATCAAAGGATGGGGTGGTAAGGAGTGAAAGATAGCGTGCATATCGAAATGCCAATCACATACGATGTGGCGATGAGCGCCACCTAGTGACCTTTGATGTAGTCAAAGTGTGTGAAGTGCGGAGCTATTCGGTTAATGTGCGTGTAATGAGCTTTTACCCCATAGGCGGTGACACTAAGCCATGTGTGTGTATATGAAATAGGATTTCATTCCAATAGACTAGAATAGATCTCAGGAGGAGCAGCACAAGTCGGATACGCGCATCATAAGAAGACTCCGGACGGAGGCCGTCACCGACGAGACTCCGTTTTACGACATAATGATTGGCAGTAGACACCCAAGGCAGAGACCTTTGCATATTTGTAGTTGTATTGTGTTGCTTAGGTGAAAAAAAAAAATACACGCTTGAGTGAACAAACATGTTTTGCGATTGGCTGTCGCCGAACAGCTGGGGAGGGCATTGAGGTCTGTGTGTGTGTGTGTGTGTGTGTGTGTGTGTGTGTGTGTGTGTGTGTGTGTGTGTGTGTGTGTGTGTGTGTGTGTGTGTGTGTGTGTGTGTGTGTGTGTGTGTGTGTGTGTGTGTGTGTGTGTGTGTGCGTGCGTGCGTGCGTGCGTCCGTGTGTGTTGTGTGTGTGTGTGTGTGTGTGTGTGTATATGTGTGCGTATGTGTGTGTGTGTGTGTGTGTGTGTGTGTGTGTGTGTGTGTGTGTGTGTGTGTGTGTGTGTGTGTGTGTGTGTGTGTGTGTAGTGTAGTGTAAGTGTGTGCGTATGTGTGTGCCCCTAAAAGACAATGTAATGTTATCACTTGTGGTGTCAACCTGCATATGTGGCCCTTATTCATCTTGGTTAACCAATGAGAATTATTAAGGTCTGGCAGAGGTCACGGCCACCATTGATGGATGTTTCCTGTGTCACATGTTTAACCCGGAGGAGAGTATATAACAACATTTGCTGGGTCATAAATTATAATCACTTAGCATGTAATGCACTAGCAACAATGAAATGGATTTAATGCAGGAAACTGTTATCTGTTATAATAAAATATTCAATTGGTTGCATATATATACTGTATATATATATATATATATATATATATATATATATATATATATATATATATACATAATCATTTATAGTGATTCACAACTGTAGCAGGTTAAAATGTTAGGTTGAAATGCTCGTGATCGTTAGAAGACCTAATTGCCACCTTTTCATGTGTGTGGAGCTTAGGGATGCTAATTATGTACGAGGTGATTCGGGACCAAACAAGACACTGGAGTCGTTCATCCAAATATCTCCCTTTTTTCCAACTGTCACTTGCGAGTCAATTCCACTAAGTATTAGGGTACTTGAGGTGCCTGTGATTGTCAGTGGTGTTGCGGGGTTAAAATCCACTAAACGGACAAAGGAACTGGGAAAAGGGCAAATCAAGAGGGTAAACGCCACGTACCCCTTTCACTGTGTCTCTGTAGAGCCTGTAAACGTCTTCCTGAGCATTCTCTCACTTATCGTAACACAGTTACGATAAGCCTAACTAAACTCTTCCATGATGCGTCATTAACATCAGGGCAGAACATATTTACTATTTTTTTTAGCTAATGATTGATTCACCGCTAAGATTTATTAACCCGGCAAGATTTACTCTCTAGACTAGAGCGAGAGTGAAAGTATCAACTAAGGTTGAACCGAGGAAACGCATTTTGTTCTTCATTATTTATAATGGTTGCGTGTCGTTTTACCTTCACATATGGCACAGTTACGGATGTAAACATAGCAATAACAAACAAAAACGTCGAATCAATAATACATTCCTACCCTTTAGTATTAGTAGAAGGGTGTACATCCCATGTTGTGCTGCAAAATTGTCTAATGTTGTGTATCATATCAGTAAAAACAAGGTGTAGTGTTAAAAGTTGGCCTTTTCTTGCCTAGTGAGCAGCTAATGGTGCAAAAAGTAACCCCAGCTGGAGCAGCAAGGATACAAAAGCTTCCAGACTGTGGAGGGTAGAGAGGGGGGTGGGGGGGGGGGGGGGCATTACGGACCCAGCATCCAGATGTGCCATCGGATTTGGCCAAGCATTGTCTGCCCCGACAAAGCCCTCTCCACGGGCCTCCACTCGTAGTGCATTCAGACATGCTGCGCTTTTTCTCCGCCCCTTATGTCTCTGTTCCTTTGTGCTTCTCTCTCTTTCTCTCCCTCTATCTCGCTATTTTTCTCTCTTGCTCTCTGTCTCTCTACCCCCCCCCCCCTCTCCCTCTCTCGCTATCTCTCTCTCTGCTCTATCTTTGCGTCTCTCTCTCTCTCTCTCTCTCTCTCTCTCTCTCTCTCTCTCCTCTCTCTCTCTCTCTCTCTCTCTCTCTCTCTCTCTCTCTCTCTCTCTCTCTCTCTCTCTCTCTCTCTCTCACATACGGACCCCATAGACAAACAAACATGATTATTCATGCAAAAACATGCACACAAACACACCCATGTATATGTGAGAAAAATACAAACCCCCAACCGACACCTACACAAACAAACAGTGTGGCAGGGGTTAAAACTCACAAAAACACCCGCACAAACAGAGATACACACGTGTACAGACACACACCCACACACACCCGTACACACACACACACACACACAAACTCACACACACACACACACACACACACACACACACACACACACACACACACACACACACACACACACACACACACACACACACACACACACACACACACACACACAGAACAAATATAAAGACGGATGAGACTGAGAGCAATGCATGAGTACAGCGGCTTCTTAGTGAAAGCATCTCACTTTGATATATATACACATGTATATATATACATGTGTACACACACACACACAAACACACACACACACACACAACACACACAAGTCACACAAACATTTGCCAAACAACAGAGGCTGTCCATCCCCCACTGCTCTCAAAGAAGGGGCCATCTGCCCCTAGAATCCGGGGCCTAACGATCAAATCAAAAGGGGCTGAGATGTGGCACGAGGTGTGGAGGGTTCGTCCAGTGTGCCTTCCTGGATGTGCTCATGGCAGACAGGGTCATGTGAGGAGGAGATGTCCAGCACTCTTTTGCAGAGGATTAGGCTGCCTGAACCCCCCCTTCTTCTGCAGCCCCGGTCACCTGTTGCTGTGACACGGCCTCACTCCCAGCGGGACTGTGGCCCCCGGAATCACGGCACAACATGTTTTTTTTTAGTTAGTGCGATCTTATGTGGCAATAAGACAAGGCTGATCCTCACACGCGACTATGACGTACAGGAAATAGCAGCAGCAGTGCTGGTGTGTGTCCATACGTGTTTGTGTTTTTGTCTGCGTGAATGCTGTTACTTGTACTTGTACTGTGTGTGTGTGTGTGTGTGTGCGTGTGTGTGTGTGTGTGTGTGTGTGTGTGTGTGTGTGTGTGTGTGGGGGGGGGGGGGGGGGGAGGTGGTCTGTGCTAGTGTGTGTGTGTGTGTGTGTGTGTGTGTGTGTGTGTGTGTGTGTGTGTGTGTGTGTGTGTGTGTGTGTGTGTGTGTGTGTGTGTGTGTGTGTGTGTGTGCCTGTGTGTGTGTGCCTGTGTGTGTGTGTGCCTGTGTGTGTGGGCGTGTCCACGTGCACGTGTGTGTCCGGGTGTGCATGTGTGCGATTGAATTCCCGCCTCAGCCCCTTTGGCTGTGGACATCTGTGACATCTATCAGAGGGGCTGACACCCAGCAGACGATATGGAGTTAGAGCGTTGGAGCACAGACAGATAGGGGCGCTGATGGTGTTGGTGGCAGTCCTGCTGTCGCCTCTGTTGTTGTCATCTATAGGGATGAGGTAGTCAGACAACAAGAGGCCAAGCTCAGTTCACTCTGAGTTCACACTGTTTTACCGGCAAGCCACCATGCATTTATATAATTACAACTCTGCTTCCTCTGTACTTTCTCTCTGCTCTGATCTTTTTTTCTATCTAATCTTGTTTGCTTCATCCTTCTTGTTATCTGTCCCTCTGAGTCAGGGTTAGTCCGGCGTGGGACAGGTTTGTTTTTACCTGGCTGATGCTGTGTTTTTGCAGCAGTAAAGCCGCAAATGAAAAATAAACATGCACACATCAAATATATTTGTATCTGCGTGCATGATTGGTTAGAATGCCACAGTTCACGACAGACTCGGTGGAAGCAACATATTGGTGTGTGTGTGTGTGCGACTGTGTGTGTGTGTGTGTGTGTGTGTGTGTGTGTGTGTGTGTGTGTGTGTGTGTGTGTGTGTGTGTGTGTGTGTGTGTGTGTGTGTGTGTACTGCAGATCAGTTTTGTGAGAGGTTCTGAATGGTTTGGAGTGGTATGAAAAGCCAGTGGACAAAAGGAAAAGTTTCTTATCTGAATCTATTCTTCTGCAAAGTCAACACAACACTTGGCAGGCTTGAAAAACAAAAACACAAGCTTGTTTGTGCCAAAGTACCGAGAAGATGCCAACAATATTAAAGGGTAGCGATGGGTTTAATAATCTGAGATTCCTACGAGACAGATCCGGCAGGGTGTTTTGCTCTAATGGTGACAGGAATTTACAAAGGATTTGGCTGAAGATTTGTCTGAAATTAAAAGATTATCTCCGAAATGAAAAGCAGTGAGTTGTTAAACCGCGATACCGATACAGCAGAAGAACGGGCAAAAAGCACTCTGCTGTCTAGTACTTTGGCTCTGCACAAATTCCAAACATCTCCCCCCCCCCCCCCCCCCCCCCCTTCCCCACGGAGGATTTAAAGTTGGCATTTTGAAACAGGAACCACCAGAGATGCGTAACCTCCCTTTAAATTGTCAAACTTTTAAAGGGGATGTGTAAAAAAAAAAAAACCCCGTAACTGATTTCCCCCGTTGAAAACCCTTTACTATCTTTCTATTGTCGTCAACAACACACAAAAAAACACCCTTGTGGCGACGTACGAAATAACCCCCGTGATTATAGCAGCACGATTTGTTCCCTCCATTATGGTGATGTCAGCAGCCTGCCCGTCGGGGTCAATCAAACGCCCAGAATCGCATTAATCATGAAACGCGAGAGCTGCTGCTGTACCTGTTTGAAGGGGGGCGGTGAGGTGGGAAAGGATAGAGAACAAGGGATGAGTCACTAATACCACGGCCGTGTCAAAGACCACAGACGATGTCAGGTGAGTAAGACTAATAAACAAGCTGAGCAGCCCAGGGGTGTTGGAGGTCAGGTCACAGGTGCAGGAGAAAGTCACGGGGTGTAAATTCACCTCTCTCTCTCTCTCTCTCTCTCTCTCTCTCTCTCTCTCTCTCTCTCTCTCTCTCTCTCTCTCTCTCTCTCTCTCTCTCTCTCTCTCTCTCTCTCTCTCTTTCTGTCTCTGTCTCTGTCTCTCTCTCTCTAGATTTAACAATGCTGGTGTTGAAAATGCCAACGGTGTCTTTAACGGTGTCTTCAAACTTTAAAACAACCCCAAACCCCAATCCAGTTCATTGCTGCAGAGGGCATTGACGAATATCATTTAAAAATCCTGAAATAAAACACGTTCAATACTCTGTACATACACATTCAATGCGGTGTGTTGATTCTATTTAGGAATAGTGATGATTGCAATATAATTGGCTCCCTGTCATTCTCTTGGTTGCACACACACAAGCATGTATGTCTTCATGTTGAATGTTGTCCTCACTCTTCGAAAAGCGGCAACATCGTTGTGCATAAGCCCATCAGTACGCCATTTCTAAACAAATATGCTTTCCTGAGGTAGTGTAGCAAGTGTAGTGGAGAAAGAGAGACGCATATAAAATAGGAAAATTGCATATTAAAGTACAAAATGTTATATAGTAATAATAATATTTAATAATATAACATAATATAATAATAATATAATCAAACGGTTACACAGTACGGTTACACACAAGGGTGTGTTTTGCAAGTAGTCATATACACACACACATATATATATATATACACTGTATACATATATGCATGTATATATATGTGTGTATATATTTAATATATGGCTCATGGAAAACATTGAACCAGATGGGATGGCCTGAGGCACGCGACGGAGGATCCCTCTAATTCTATTACTCTTTGACACACAGGAAAACATACATCACACACACACACACACCACACACACACACCACACACACACACACACACACACACACACACACACACACACACACACACACACACACACACACACACATCATAACAGTAAGGTGGCTTGTGTGCCATGGAAACACGTTATACACGCACACACACACCACACACACACACACACACACACACACACACACACACACACACACACACACACACACACACAAAGTGCACAGCCCAAGTAAGTTACAGACAGATGAGGCCAGTAGTCGTCCCAGAGGGACTCTCCTCTCCACAGATCCTAAGACAGTGCCTCCCCCCCCCCCCCCCCTCTCGCCTTCCCCAGGGGCAAAAGTTGCCGTGATAGATCAGACATTGATTTGATTTTCAAGTGAGGGTGAAAGGCAGCTGCCCATGCCCTCTGTCAGAGAGGTGAACGATGATTGAGGGATGAGTGTCTGGGGGGGGGGGGGGGGCATTGGTGGTGGTGAGGAGGGGGCAGGAAACTGTAAGTGTGCAAGCTGGGGCCCGTGGCAGACAATCCCCTTCTTGTCCAAAAGGGTTAAGAAATTGAGCTATTGCTTCACTGCAGACAGACAGAAGGCACCAGACAGAGAGAGAGAGAGAGAGAGAGAGAGAGAGAGAGAGAGAGAGAGAGAGAGAGAGAGAGAGAGAGAGAGAGAGAGAGAGAGAGAGAGAGAGAGAGAGAGAGAGAGAGAGAGAGAGAGAGAGAGAGAGAGAGAGAGGACGTTTCCCCCGCGTTCTCTACTCATCATGATAACGGCTGGTTGTGTAGTTGTATAGAAGGTCACAAGAAGTCCATTCATTTTGGATGAAAACAATCCAAGGTGTGCACCTTGGGAAACGCATGCAGTAAACTGTTTAGCTGTGTGGTACAATCAGAATCAGACGCCTTTATTGTCATTGCACTATCACAACAAAATTGTCGAGCAATCGTCACAACTCTCTCCTACAAACATCAATTGAACAACCAAAAAAACTGGTAAAACAAATATGGCATATGCAGTAGTGCAATTAGAAATGTATACACATACAAAAGGTGCAGTGTGAACAAACCTGAACCGGAACCGATGCTGAAGAAGACGAGGAAGAGTTGGATGGCGATGGCGAGGATATTACAATTATACCTGCCCCTGGTGTTGGTATGTATCATGTGTGGGTTTTTTTTAATTTTTAAATGGGAGTGGTCAGCGACACACATTCTTTTTGATCGTGAAATGTATATGTATTATAGTTTGGGTGGTCCAAATATGAAATTGAACCACAAAATGACACACATGGGTCTGTCGGGGAAGAAAGGTCATAGTACACAGGTGTTCACGTGATAAGTGAAGCGTACACGCACAGACACACAAGCCATGCCGGCGCTGTGGCGGCTGTCCAGATGTTATGGATGATAAGGCCAATGCTTACGAGCTCCCCTATAATGACGAGCTCCGTCAGATCCTCCACGCACCGTCTCTTCGTCTGGCCACCCGAGCCCAGAGCAAATATCCAGTGTCTCCCAACGGATGAAAGATAATAACGGCTCTAAACAATATTGGTTCCTTCCTAAACCTTTCTCTCTTTCTTTCTCTTTCTCTTTCTCTCTCTCTCTCTCTTTCTCTCCCCGTCTCTCTCTCTCTCTCTCTCTCTCTCTCTCTCTCTCTCTCTCTCTCTCTCTCTCTCACACACACTCTCTCTGGGTGTGTAAAACCTAGGCCTGTCTAGGGAATGGCAGAAGCGTTATTGTAACCGGCAAATCACATCCTAGACGCGGCTACACCATAAATC
>CM051015.1:10173394-10198394 GCA_027704905.1 Muraenolepis orangiensis | reverse complement strand
TTCCCTTTTCAATAACCATGCTGATTTTATTTTCTTATACCGTTCAAATATTGTGTTGGCTGCAGTAAAATGGTTACATAGTGCAGATTTACATGTACATGCCCCTGGCCAAAAAATGGCTTTCATTCTTTCTGTCTGGGTCTATTGGCTTCAGATGCAGACTACCACCTTGTGTTGTTAGATAAAAAAGTTTGGTAATATAAGCTCATGGGATAGATATCTCTCCCTTCCCCCAACTCACTCATCCCAGAAGACAAGACACGCACAGACCTTGGAGATTGGTGTGTGTGTGTGTGTGTGTGTGTGTGTGTGTGTGTGTGTGTGTGTGTGTGTGTGTGTGTGTGTGTGTGTGTGTGTGTGTGTGTGTGTGTGTGTGTGTGTGTGTGTGTGTGTGTGTGTGTGTGTGTGTGAGCCATGCGATATCGCCGATATCAAAGTTACACATTCCAACATGAATGCTGAAAATAACTGGGTGCTCAAACATGTTGGCGCATTCCAGTCCTTACTTGTCATGTAAAAACACACGAGATTCCAATGCTGCTTCCATTCCACACTGAACCCCCCAAAAAAGGGTTAAATAAAGCTTTACTCCTTAAAACAAAGTGAGAAAAGTATCCAATGGCAAACACTCATCTCAAACCAATAGTTCAGAGCTACAACATTACAGTTACTGCACTGTTCTGCACTGAACTGCACTGTATTCATGATGCACTACTGGCACTTTAAAATGCCTTTGGCATAATTCATCATACACATCATCCATCAGTCACTATATTGCTATCTTTATTGTCTGCAGTATTGTTATAGTATAGTGTTGTTTAAAGTATATAGTATAGGGAATGGGGGGTAAGCATTCCATTGCAAATAAAACATATTGTATCTTGTATCTTGTAGTACATTGTTTTGTTTATAGTGTTTGTTTATAGTATAACGTAGTATAGTGTTGTTCAGTATTGTATAGCATTGTATAGTTTAGTATAGTATTGTATTGTTGTATTAAATTCATACTGTGGGAGGGAATTGGTTGCAAATTGGTTGCAAATGAAACATCTTGAATCTTGAATCTATCAGAACTCTTTGAGCCTTGAGTACTTGTGACCCATCACTGACCCACCTCCACTGCAGTGACCCGGACCCGGAGGGCGGGCCTGCGCCTCGCTGCATAGCGGAGTGGGCCACCACTGCTTTCTTGACGCTATCTCGCAGCCATTCTTCTGACGCATTTCAATGCCCATTCTCCACCGAAGAGCACCCCCTCCCCCTCCCCCTCCACCCCTCCCCCCCTCCCCCTCCACCCCTCCCCCTCCCCTCACTGTTGTTCACACTGTTCTCTTAATTTGTACTTTAAGTCTGAGTGGAGCCTCAACAGTAACCGCGGCCCGCAGACCGCTTGGCTTCACACGCGACACTGAAGTTGAATTTAAGTTCAGATATTATAGGATTATATAATATATTATTAACTGTGAACTTGCTTGGTAACTCATTGGGGTTCTATGAATTAACATAATAATGAACTATTCCCAAAGGTATGTTAATGTGTGAACATTACCAAGAGTTCATGTTAGAACAAAAAGAGGAATCACGAATAAGTAGCCTATGATATATGGAAAGGAGGAAGATTTTCGTTGACGGTTGTCATTTTACGATCGTCGACAGAGAGCATGAGAATGATGACAGCATTGTTACGTGGATGGCGACAAAGGGTTGCCAAGGAACCCTATTTGTCTGTGTTGTAAGAGGGAAAAGATGGGATGTTGGACGTTAAACATAAGCTAAATCTACCACAGGGAAACAAACACAGAACATTTTCACTGTCGAGGTGCTTTGTGTGTTTTGCTTCAAGGTTAATAACCTACCTAGAATAATTTATAATGAATACTTTCTATACATTTCAAATGGCCATTCCGTATCATGAGCAACGACTCCAAAGGGCCCTGTGGCATTAAATAGTAGCAGTAAGAGAAAATATTGTATTAAACAATATTATAAATAGAATGGAGTTCCACAGACACTGCTAGTCTGACTGCTACAGCTAACAAACCAATTAAAATATATGCTACGAGTCTTTGAAACACAGTCTTCCAAAAACACAAATTTAGATGTAGATTCACACAGCCTGGCTTTTGTTAAGTTCAATGACTAGATATAAGGATCTCATGAGACCAGTACAATAGCCATGTCTCTTGCATACCTTGTCATCGGCTGAGCTCTTTTCAAGTGTTCAAGTGTTTTCAAGTGTGTTTCACTTTTCACCACTAAACCAAATCCTCATTGCCCTCTAAGTGGGCTCTCAGCAACAACAAAAACATCAATCTCTTTCCTCCCTATCTTTCATCTTCTTGTTTTTCCTAGATAGCTGTTAGCTTTACCGTTCTGAATATTAGGACACAAGCGTGTTGTAATTCTGCAGGTGATCCATAAGGAGAAGCAACTGATGCTGAATAGTGGACTGGTTTAACAGTTGTTTAGATATACAGAACAACAATTGGAAATCCATGAATTGATGCTATTATGATTGGATTCTTATCACTCTTATAATGTATAAGACAAAAAACATACACACACTAGGTTTATTCTGCTTTTTACTCACTTAAATGCAGGCTTCCCATTGCTCTATAATGTGTGCTTATGAAGTTTCAAGAACATACTTAGATGTCCTTGGCTTTCAAGGGCTAGCTATATAGGCCACATAACCTGCTATTAATCCAAAAGACAATTCAAAGCCTGAAGGTAGCCTAAAGACCTACTTATTTTGCACGCAACAGTTACAACGAGAAGTTTTCCCCTGTCGTGAGCAATTACATTATGTATAAGGAGATATATATTTTTCCCAGTAGTGAGCAATTGCATTATGTATAAAGGATTGTGGTGTGCTTTAAGCCAGATAAGGAACTACTGTTGGGTGCTGAATGTCTGTGATAAGAGCAGTATACCAATACAGTGGTCATTCTCTTGGGCAGGCACTGCACTGCATGCAGACCGAGAGAGACAGAGAGACACACACCAAGCGAGACAAAGCAGGAGTCATTTTTAAAGCAACCTTGATAAGACCTAAAATGCTAATTGAATTGATCCAAATCAAATCCACTTACCATTCTTAAAACGTGTGTCCTGCATGTTTGATGACTGGTAATAACTGGATTAAGCTCAATTTATTCTGGCCGGACTGTTTTGTTAAATTATTCAAAATTACCCCCACTTTACTATTGGGGTGATCGGTCACGTTTACAGATCCGGGGTTTATCCACCATGCTTTGCAGACGTCTAAAGGAGTCGGGTTTTTTTCTCCACAGATAAATCAGTGCAAGTGAATCTACTCCGAGTGGTCATTACTCGAAACCCCACTGCTATCGCATATCAAAGAGACGAGCGCGTCACGTGGTGCAGAGAGCTGCGTTGTCGCTGCGCTAAGAAGATCATAGTTATACAGAAGAAGTGTTGTGTGGCAAAACGCTGTCATCGCTAACTTAAGTGAAATAAGAGAGGGTGAGAGAGCAGTGTGGAGACCTACGGGATGGATTACCCTCTGAGGCGATACGGTGTTTGATACAAGTCCCCCCCGTGAGAGTGTTAAGTCCAATGGGGGGGGGGGCATTCGGCACTTGACAGCGCAGACATAACAACACTTGAAAAGTGACAAGACATGCATTCATTCATTATACATGAAAGAATGTCTGTAGAAATGCACATGCGTGATAGTGAAGCAAACTACACCAAAAGTCACTTTAAGAAAAGCACTCACACACATAACGGGATCTTTCAATAACAAGAAGTGTGACTACGGCTATACTGGTCCCCCGATGATGCAGGACTTTAGAGAGAGAGAGAGAGAGAGAGAGAGAGAGAGAGAGAGAGAGAGAGAGAGAGAGAGAGAGAGAGAGAGAGAGAGAGAGAGAAGAGTGTGTGTGTGTGTGTGTGTGTGTGTGTGTGTGTGTGTGTGTGTGTGTGTGTGTGTGTGTGTGGTGTGTGGGGTGTGGGTGTGGGGTGTGGGTGTGGTGTGTGTCTGTGTGTCTGTGTGTCTGTGTGTCTGAAGCATTGCTTTTATAACCTGCCCAGAATACCAACGTGTGGCTTGGCTTCCTGTAGTGAGCTCGTGAGTAACTGATGGGTTGTGGGCGGGGTCTGTAAGCTATCTATATATTAGTACCACCAGGGCTCACACACACCTTCTGTTGACGACTTGCAGACGCAGTAGGCCGAGGTTTCGTAAATAAACATTACAACGTGGTGACTTGGTGCGAAAATGGATTATTACGAAGATGTAAGTTTTTTTTCTTTTTTGTTATTTGATGCATTTAAAATGTCATGATTTGTTTTGCTTCTTTGTGATTCCTAATTGGGTTTTATATATCGGCACTAAATGTGCACTTACTGAAACTTCCAATGCTTTATTTCATTGTGGCCTAATTGTGTTGGGCCAGAGATATAAAAGTTTGGTAACGTTTTTGAGCGAACGGAATATCCTAATACACATAACATGTTCTCTCAATTGCTTGATTATTAGGTTAGCTTTAATCTGACGATTGTTTTTTTTTCTTCAGCATGTGGTGTTGAATATCTCAGACAACGCCTCGGACGATTCCTGGGACTTTGACACCGACCTAAAAGAGCGATGTGACAGGGACCTCAGCCAAGACTTCTACCGGATTTTCGTTCCAACCATGTATGGGATTATTTTCATTCTGGGGATCATTGGCAACGGACTGGTCCTGGTCGTCATGGGCTACCAAAAAAAGACCAGAAACATGACCGACAAATACCGGCTCCATCTCTCTGTGGCCGACCTCCTGTTCGTCCTCACGCTGCCCGTCTGGGCCGTGGACGCGGCCAGCAACTGGTACTTTGGGAACTTCCTCTGCGTGGCCGTGAACATGATCTACACCGTCAACCTGTACAGCAGCGTCCTCATCCTGGCCTTCATCAGCCTGGACCGGTACCTGGCGGTGGTGCGGGCCACCAACAGCCAGGCCACGAGGAAGCTGCTGGCGGACAAGGTGATCTACCTGGGGGTCTGGCTCCCCGCCGCGCTGCTCACCGTACCCGACCTGGTGTTCACCAAGGTCCGGGAGAAGGAAGGCACCGACTCGCTCTTCTCCGACGACCCCACGGTGACAACCAGGGTGATCTGCGAACGCATTTATCCCCAGGCGTCCAACACCATTTGGATAGTCGCGTTCAGCTTCCAGCACATTTTGGTGGGCTTCGTGTTGCCGGGTCTGGTCATCTTCACCTGCTACTGCATCATTATCATCAGGTTGTCTCGGGGTTCCAAGGGGCAGGCGCTGAAGAGGAAAGCCCTGAAGACCACCGTCATTCTCATCCTGTGCTTCTTCTGCTGCTGGCTGCCCTACTGCCTGGGCATCTTCGTGGACACGCTCGTCACGCTGAACGTCATCCCCCACAGCTGTGAGTTCGACCAAGGGGTGCGTAAGTGGATTACTATCACGGAGGCACTGGCTTACTTCCACTGCTGCCTCAACCCCATCCTCTACGCGTTCCTGGGAGTCAAGTTCAAGAAGTCGGCGAAAAGCGCGTTGACGCTGGGCAGTAAATCCAGTCAAAAGACCCTGATGAACAAGAAGCGAGGGCCCATCTCATCCGTGTCCGAGTCCGAGTCATCGAGCGTCCTGTCCAGTTAATAAACATTCTGTGTCGTGTAGTGTCATATAACTTGATATATCAGGAGAGAAGAACAACAAAAAACTAAGCTTTCATGTCATCGGACTTACTACAATTTGTACATATGTTTATATTTAAAAAAAAAAAAACGTTCAATGCTTTTTTTTTTATTACTGACTTAATGTAGCTATTGATGTCTCTTATGAGGGTGGTTATTTTAACGTTTGAAGTGTCATCGGCAGTGCCTGATTTCCATCCATTTGTCATGTATATCCACTGGCGCAATTGTAAATTATATTGCTCGATAGCAACCAGGAGTACTTTTCCAGCTGTCAGTTTGGTTTCTCTAATAGGGGAAGCGTTCAAACCCTTGTTTTTTTGTTCTAGGAGTGGTTGCTGCTTGAAAAATGTGTGTGTTTAAATGTGTACATATTTCTCTTTCATTTTTTTTTGCATTTGTGTGTTTGCACTTAAGATATGTGGTTATGTAAAAGCTATAATTTATTCCTGTCACTCACACTGGAAAAAAATATGCCTGCTGCTTCTTTTTTGATCGGTCCCTTGATTCCCACCATCATTTCAAATGTGTTTGCGTTTGTGTTTTGTTTTGTTGTTTTAACAATAAAATATCTTCCCGCCCCTTTAATGAGTGTGTGTGTGGTGTGCATTTCTACCCAACCATCTCCCCTTGCAGCAGTGCCCCGGGGTGGGGGGGTTGAGGGAGTTAGTGGGTGGGGGAAGGGTGGGTGTGTGTGTGTCTCTCTCTCTCTCTCTCTCTCTCTCTCTCTCTCTCTCTCTCTCTCTCTCTCTCTCTCTCTCTCTCTCTCTCTGTCTCTCTCTCGCTCTTGAAACACAAATGTATCTACCTGATCTGGGAGGAGAGACAGCAGGAGCCACGTAATTGCAAGAACATCTGTCCACTTTTACATCTTAAGCAGCCATGACACAAAAGCTGCGCTCATCATGGGGGACAAGCATCCATATGGCTCCTTAAAACACATAAATAACATACCAATCCTGTGTTTCTATTTTTTGGGGGTGGGGGAGGGGATGATATACTACCCTTGGGCACTAAACAAGTGTTTTCTTTATTCGCCCCGTGAATTGAATCCCAAATGGGTCAGTGGGTTAACCAGCCCCAGTCATGGAGCAATGGATGCAGTAAAACATTCAAATGGACATCATTCAAGAGGACCACAGTTGATACCAAACAAAGCGTTATAAATAATAATTATTAGTAATATATCCTTTACATGGGTTTTGGGGGTTATGTTTTACAAGCTCTAAATGTCCCAACTTGGGACATTTAGAGCTTGTAAAACATAACCCCCAAGTTAAAGTTACGGTTGGGACTCCCAACCGTAACTTTAACTTGACCCTACCAATGACGACGTGAAGAAGACATGACTGTATACTGTCAGAATAATACAGTTGGACTGATTATATATATATATATATGGGCATACATATACATATATATATCTATATATATATATAGATATATATATATATATATATATATATATATAATATATATATATATATATGTATCCTTCTTCATTCATTCATCATTAATCCATGGAGATGTGTTATAGTTCTGTGTGATGTTCATGTTGGAGACCAAAGGAAGCGGTAACAGTAGCGGTAACAGTAGCGGTAACAGTAGCAGTAACAGTAGCGGTAACAGTAGCAGTAACAGTAGCAGTAACATTGTGGTAAGAGGACTAAGGTTGTAGAGTAGATCCTCAACGTTGTGTTATTTGCCTCAATTCAAAGCCCAGAGGAGACATTACCATGTCTTTAGGCGTGGGACAAGGTGTTAAGTGGTCTTTTTTAAGGTATAAGGACATTTATAAAGAGAAAAAAAGTCTTGTTTCTTACAACCCGGCTCACAATGAACAGGATAGTAGCCGGGGTACTCGGCTTTTAGTTGTTAATGCTGTAGAATGATGTCGATATTAGCATAAGGGCTCTGCAGCCTCATTTGGCATTAATGAGGACAGTGGTATTAGCACATTACTCACAGTAAGTGCAATTTGAGTCCACTTCAACCCCTGCATTCTATGTGGCCTCAGGATACCTCGGAAAGAAAGGTTCACAGAGACCAGAATAAAGAACACATCAAAGATCACATTCACAAGGCCTTAGCACTAACTTCTCTTGGTGATTTATTTAATGTATTTGTTTATCTTGTTTTTTTTTATTGTGCATTCCCACACCCATACACACATAATTGACCCACATGACTCTACTATATACTTTCTATACATTGAAAGTTTTGTATGAAATTGTTTTATATACAAGTAAAAGTTACCCCACATAGATCTATGTGCCATTAATGATTGCATGTTTAACACAATCTCCTTGAGATATGAATGGACTGTTGAACAACTTGTGGACATATAGGTTATACTATATGTTAACTATACGGAAACATGAATACAATAAGCCAGGATAACTAGACAGTCTAACGAGACACTAACGTCATCCTATAGTGACATCACAGATGTGAATTAGTGTAGGCTTTTATCCAAAGTGACCTTAATTGTGGTGGACACTTAAGTGCACAGATTTTATGCTTTTGTGGCCCCACTGGGAATTGGAGGCCCTAACCTTTGTCGGTGCCATGCATCAATCATCCATTTGGACCAAATGGCGTGATTCTCCCAAATTGGCTTGGTTAACCAGCAGAGGAAGGAAAGGAACTTTTTTTTTTTTATTTGTAACTATTACTCTGTACTGGTACAGTTGTATACGTATGTAAGTAGAAACTGTTTAATAATGTTTAACGTTAAATGTTTTAAACATATAATTTTTATTTATAATTTTAATAATAATTTAAACATCACTGTGTTGTAAGACACACAGATGCCATGATGTGAATGTATAGTTTGTTCTCTGCCAGGTTAAAGGCCAAAGTCGTTTAAATGAACAGGAAAAGGTCTCGGCCTGTTAGTTAGTGGCAATGTGCTTCCTTCTTCTGTTAGCTCAAGGCTAAATCCTATCTGGGTCTCAATGACTTTGTTCCATTGACATACACGTATATTAAAAATGATGCTTGACAATAGGTGCAAACAGAAATCACAACTCTCCTTGGGATACTGCCGAATGAGAGACAAACTCAAAACAACTAAGTAACAACAAGTAGTTCCTGTTGGGCCTCTACCCAAAGAACAGCTGGACAAGGGCTTCCGGAAGCGTGGGTTGCTGTGTTCACCAAACAACATGCAAGAATGATCACGGCCAACTCCTGAAATGGATTTGCATGGACGGTGCTGCAAATGCCCCTTGGTGTGTGGGTGCATTTCAGAGTCGAGAAAGCAATTTCACGGTAAGTGTGTGGGACGGTAATAAAAGACCTCCCATAGTGTTTGTTTAAATTGGAGCAAGAGTGTGTGTGTGTGTGTGTGTGTGTGTGTGTGTGTGTGTGTGTGTGTGTGTGTGTGTGTGTGTGTGTGTGTGTGTGTGTGTGTGTGTGTGTGTGTGCGTGTGTGTGTGTGTGTCTGTGTGCGTGTGTGTGTGTGTGTGTGTGAGGGAGAGAGCAGTGCAGTGCATGTGGCGTGTGCATGTAAAAGTGTGAAACGAGTGAAATGTCATTTTAGACATAATAGTTAGTAGTATCAATGAATAAATGACCCTTTATGCCACATCCAGTCTTTCGCATTACAATTTTTATATATATTTATATATATATATTTATTTATATATATATATATATTTATTTATATATATTTATATATATATATATATATATATATATATATATATATATATATATATATATATATACAGTATATATTTATATATATACAGTATATATATATTTATATATATATATATATATATATACAGTATATATAATAACTATTTATTAGATTTGTTTACCTTTTGTGAAGTTTTATTTATACTGGGGTAGTGAATGAGTAACCATTCCATTGTACTTGTTACAAATGTAGAATCTTGTATCTTGATTGAAGTATATAATGCTATATTATATTAACGTCTATATTATATATTATATATTATACTTATATCTACTAATTATAATTGTATACCACTAAATAGTAATTTAACAAACTAGTGTATGCTTACTTACATCAAGTGTATGTTCATAAAGAATATAATGAACGTCAATAATACAAACGGAACATATACTTGGTTTGTTTCCAGCCGGAGACACACGGAGCACTTCAAGCATCGTGTGTGCATCAAGCATTTTCTTCCTCCCTTCCCCGTGCTCTGTGAAGTGTTGTGAACAGCTGATGAAGTGATCCTGCAGCAAACTTCCCAAGAAACGTTAACGTTCAAACAAAATCAGCTGACATGACTAACGAGGACGCCCAAGGGTAAGCACGGCCGAGTCGTATAACAATATCGTTAAATACAATAACAACATTGTCCCCACGATCATGTTTCTTGAAGCTAAGTAGCCAACACATGCTAACGTTCCAACCGGAAGGTTATTGCATCATCTTACTGTGCAAGCATTTATGTATTGAAACTACTCGACCCACAATAAGGGCAACGGAGGCACACACCTACTAGTTTGACCCATTGTTATGAACTTTGCTCACTAACGTGTGCAACCCACTCGGGAACACACTTTGGATTGATGTGGGTCGCCTTCGTTTAAGTATACACGTACAACACAGTTTGACCTATATAACTGAACGAAACAGTTATTGTGTTTAGACGTATGGCGTATTCACAAGACATGTTCGAACCTTTTACACATTCCTTTAGTTGTTGTTGTTATTAGCTGTCAAATTAGAACTTCGGTCGGTCTATGTGGAGCTGACGGGAATGGCTCATAATGGCTGAATGACCAGCTTTGCATATCCTACATGTTTGGGCTGTCAATGTGTATTATATAGATGTTTCGAATATAGGGTGATCATCACATCTGGCTGTAAAGAGTTTAGTAGGCCTACGTGGAGATGATCCCATGGATGAAGTGACAGCAAAGAGGTGTGGCCACGAAGTTGTGTGACAGGATGGTGGTATGCAGTCAGCTGCACCAGATCCATAGCTACCTATTTGCTTGAACAAGTTTATGTAGTAAAGCAATTATCAGTGAATGTGAATAATGCATTATATGAAACAACCAGTTCAGTTTGTTTAAGGCGGGGCACATTGTGCTTTTCATTAAAAGTGAAACATTTCTTTACTTAGAAGCTGTTTATGTGTAGTTAATTTGCATATGATGGCATTTACACTGGAAATACCACAGTAGAAGTATAACAACATTTGGCCCTATATGGCAAAACACTCGCATACAGAGTTTCTGAATGGAAGGGAGTGACGGGTCTGCATTGCGCTAAATTGTTCTGACCACCTTGTGTATTTACTTGTATAATGTGAGATTAATAATTAGACACAAACTGTCACTTTTACAGCCTTTGGGTGTTATGGTGCCAGGGTTTAATAGCTATCTATCTATCTATCTATCTATCTATCTATCTGTAGACCAGGATGTGAATATACCTGGTATATATTTCCTGTTTTCCACTGATTAGAGGAAATGCAGTTAATAATAAACATGTTGTTTGGGTTCTGATTTACGCTTGTTTGTTTGGTCCATGTCATTTCCTGTGACCAAGGTCCTGTACGTTTCCTCATCTAGACACCTGGTCATTAAGAAAAACACAACAGCAGGCCGGGTTTATCACTAACATACAAACAGGTTCTCCTTTCAGAACTCGGTGAATATTGGCAATTGTTTAATACAATTCCCATTTCCAGTTAGTGTTTGTACGCTTTGTACAAAAATGTTTTGGTTCACACACAATTATATCTTTACCTTTGGGGGACACCTTTCAATGCCCAGCCTTCAGCCATGTAAAGTGCTGTTAAGTACATACACACAGCTTGGCTCTTGCCTGAAGGAGTTCTACATCGATACCAACTTGGTTCTTTGGAGTTGCAAGAGAAAATTAGAGAATTGAAAGAGACAATATTTTGCTACATTTCATTCAATAGTTTATGTTTACAAGAGATACACTTGCGACTTGTGTTTTAACCAATGACGACTTGTGTTTTGTGTTATGTGTTAACACGTGTTTCGTGTTATGTGTTACTTGTGATAACGTGTTATCACAGTTAGATAATCCGTAGTGGATCGAACAGTTAGAGGTAGAGGTTAGATAGGGGCCGACCTTACCCAAGCCCGTGCACGTTCTGTCTGAGCCTGGCACAGGCCTGTCTCATTGACTGCATTATGGGCCTGAGCCTGGCTTGAAGCCGAAAAAGTTGTTTATAAAAAGGCTTTTTATAAGTAAACTCATTTGTAGTTGTTTGAATGACAACAATCTGTTCAGAATTGCGTGCAGGATCTTTATTCACACGCACTGTGTATTGTGTAACAATGTAATATAACATTGTACATTTGTTGGAACCTTATGTGTCGATCACAGTGATATTCTACATAAGGCTACCATGTTACAATACATTTGGTTCATCAGACCAAATGGCTTACTCCCCACCACAATTCTATAAAAAAAGTGATGTAAGAGATGTTATATCTTTGTCCCTAAATCAATATTTTCACACCCTGCCAGTTGTGCTTCCTGCTTGGGGGGCAGGGACAGGAAATGTCAGAAAAGTTGCAAAGGGACTTGGACTCAAGTGTGTGTGTGTGTGTGTGTGTGTGTGTGTGTGTGTGTGTGTGTGTGTGTGTGTGTGTGTGTGTGTGTGTGTGTGTGTGTGTGTGTGTGTGTGTGTGTGTGTGTGTGTGTGTGTGTGTGTGTGTGTGTGTGTGTGTGTGTGTGTGTGTGTGTGTGTGTGTGTGTGTGTGTGTGTGCGCGCGTGCGCTTTCACCTTCCTCCCAGGTCCACGGCAGAGGAGGCCCAGTCCAAGAAGGGCTTGAAGAAACAGCAGAAGGAGGCGGAGAAAGCTGCCAAGAAGGCGGAGAAGCAGGCCAAGCTGGTGAGTGGGTTAGCCCACTCTCTCGCTCCTCCCCTCCTTTCTCATCTGTGTTCCCTTGGAGAGAGAGTCACACAGACACACACACACTGTGGCGTGCCATGTTTGTTGGGCACCGCAGGACAAAGTGTGGGGGGGCAGAGTCCGGAGGGATATGCACCCATTGTTTCTGTATTTGTGTCCTTAGGGTCGTGTTTATGTCCACCCAAACAAAGAGCCATTTTCTTTAAAGCTTCTGAGGTGCCCAAAATAAAAGGTCAACGTTGCTACCGCTTTTCACACACTCGTGGCGGCCAAAATAATAAGAGTTCAGGGAACCGGACCGGTTTCTTTTGTCTGCTTTGATCTCTCAAGACGCAAGTGGATTTTATTGCCTCTAGAGCAATAGGCGATGTGAACTCTCGTCTCAATTGCCTTTGCTGGCCCCCGGTCAACCTGTTTAACTCATCCAACAGGTGTATTATTCTGCCTCTACTTGGTAGTTACGACCTCACAGCCTTTCCAATAGTGTTCAATATTCTAAGAATAGTTTTCTAGGTGATTGTTCAGTCATTATGTCATTTCCATTGGTTTTGATGTTATCTAATCAATCGAGAATGATTTTAAACGGGTTAGTTTAAAGTAAACAATTGACCCAGTACGACTGGAAATATAGACAAAACAACACCTGAAGCCTTTAGTTCCCAGCACATTTGATGACGTTAAGTGAGTTAAAATCACTTGGTACGGCTCGTTTGCTGTTGGTTCTGTTTTTCACTTTCACTTTGGGTGAACGGGGCAACTACACGGGGGTAGTTGCTGTTGCTGCTTGCATTATGAATATTTCATGCATATTTAAATGAATCTTGGTATCATCTGTCACGAAAGGTAATTACTTCTGTCTGCGGTGGGTGGCTCCTCTTGCATTAAGGAAACTGCGGGGCCTTAACTACCCTAAGAATACGGCCCATGGTAGTTGCATGTCTCAAGCCATTTATTTAATTTATTTCAATTTTGAAATATCTTTTTTCCTTAAGTTGAATTCAAAGTTATTTTCAAGACGATGGACGGAAATGGGGCCTGACTGTTGAAGTCTTCACGTTCATGTTGGAGTGAAAGGCGAACGTTCTCCCATCGCGAGTCATTTCCTGGGTACTTTACAGCCTGCATCGTTAAAAACTCCCACATCCCCCCCCCCCCCCCCTCTTTGTTTCAGGCCGCTGAGCAGCAGGGCACAGAGGAAGATGTAAGTAAACCCTGAAAAGAGGCCTTGCAGACTCACTCGCTTGCTCTGTCTCTCTCAAGTCTCCCCCCCTCCCAATCCCTCTTCTCGTCCACATTCACACCTCTCTGATGGTTTGTATGCAAATGTTCCGGCCCGGTACCGAACTGTGCCTTTCTCCACCTCCGTAGGACTATTTCCTCCCTAAGCCCTTGATGGGCCTCATTATCTGCCCTTGTCTCCAGCGTTACTGGAGACGGTAGGCGGGAGGAGTAATTGGTGTGGAGGCGCTTCTCACAACACCTCGCGCCTTCTCACAACACCTCTGGTCTTCTCGGGCCTTAATGGACCTCGGTCACAAATCAGACAACTCTCCCGCCCCAGAATAAATAAATAATAAAATGCAAAAAAAAACAGTTCTATCCATTCCCTCATTCATGCTTTTGTGTTCTCTTCCCAACTAAGGATAGTTTTATGAATGGAGCCGCTTTTGCTTTGCAAACATGTTCACGTTGGTTAGAGTGCTTTCCTTCATTCGCCCAGTAGCTTTGACAGGAGACGCTACGTGCTCTCTATTCTATGTCTCTATTTTACAAGAAAGGGAATCATTTTAATACAAACCCAATAACTGTAACTAGATCGTTTAGACTATAATTCTCACAATGACATATAATTTCCCGTTTTCCCTCTGACCATAATGGTAGTTGGCCGACCTCACCAATACACTTTAGTGATTGAGTGATATATATATTTTTGAACTAAATGAATTTAATAACCACTAGTGTTCTTCTTCCTTCAGGACTTTGCCAAGGACCAGTACGGCAACTCTGTTATGATCCAGTCTCAGGAGAAACTGGGTGAGGAGCAGGACCTACAATCAGCGCCTGTGTGTGTGTGTGTGTGTGGGCGCCTGTGTGTGTGCGCAGGGTCCGCTGCAACAGAGAAACAATTTGCCAAGTGACTAATAGGTTGATGATGGCCCCCGGGGGCCGACGTGCTCGGGGTGCCGCCGTGTTGTCTGGCTGCTGTTCGGGGCCCTTCCCCTTACCTGCATGCCCAAACCATGGACAGACAGACAGAGTGTAAGGGGGGGTGGTGCTAGGTGTGTGTGTGTGTGGGAGGAGAGGGGGACTGTTTGTGAAGGCTGTGTTCTTCTTAGCCAAGCTTTTTTTTTTCTTCACTCCCTCCCCCCCCCCCCCCCGAGACAGCGCGCCGCTGTGTCTGCTAGCATGATAAGGGTGTTGAGAACGGCTTCTGACTGACACGTCTGAAACCGGAGTCACTTTGTGTGTGTGTGTGTGTGTGTGTGTGTGTGTGTGTGTGTGTGGTGTGTGTGTGTGTGTGTGTGTGTGTGTGTGTGTGTGTGTGTGTGTGTGTGTGTGTGTGTGTGTGTGTGTGTGTGTGTGTGTGTGTGTGTGTGTGTGTGTGTGTGTGTGAGATCTCCAGCCACCTCCCGGATCATATTTTTTTGGCTGCAATTTGAGCAGATGTGTATATATATATATATATATATAAACGATATGTGCGTGTAAATTTTTTTTGGGTGTGTTGATGGCAAGGATGGCGTGTGTGTTGTGTGCGGGGGGGTTTGTGTGTGTTTGCGTGCATGGGCTTGCACATTAGTTAGCATTCCGTTCTGCGAGCAAGTGCAGCAGTAAGCAAAAGGGGGTGGGGGGCACATCTTTAGCCACCAGCAGCTCCATCGTGTGTGTGTGTGTGTGTGTGTGTGTGTGTGTGTGTGTGTGTGTGTGTGTGTGTGTGTGTGTGTGTGTGTGTGTGTGGTGTGTGTGTGTGTGTGTGTGTGTGTGTGTGTGTGTGTGTGTGTGTGTGTGTGTGTGTGTGTGTGTGTGTGTGTGTGTGTGTGTGTGTGTGTGTGTGTGTGTGTGTGTGTGTGTGTGAGAGCATCTGGAGGATTTTGAATCCTCTTTATTGGTCACATACATGCACACACTGCTAAGCCAAGTTCCAACAGACTGAGCTACTGCTTTATAAGCAGTGAATAATGTAATGTGTGGGCCGTGACAGACAGGGAGCTGCACCGCATCCAGGACCTGACGCCAGAGAAGGCAGACAAGCTGATCTGGCTCCGTGCCAGAGTCCACACCAGCAGAGCCAAAGGTGAGACCACGCACACACCCATCCTCATTGTCTACCTGTGTTTCTTTTGGTTTTCTTGCTTAGCCTATTAACCTCTGCATCCCCTTTAAACTCTCGCACAAGACGCAGTTGGGGCCCTAGAACAGACGCCCACTGCTTTTGCTAAATCCTGCTCTGCCAAGGTCCGCCAAGTCGAGCTCCCCTCGGGCCACAATGTAGAATGGGTTCTAGAAAATTGCTTTATTTGTTCGGCACACCGAAAGTCAGCGTCGCAAAAGAAAAAGGCTCTTCCCTAAACACACAAAACAGTGAATACAAAAAAAAACACCTTAAAAGTAGGGGAAAAAAAGGAGTTTACTCTGACAGCTGAGTAATACATATGTTTTGTTTATCAATGTATCCCAATCGTCTAGTTTCCGTAAATCACACCATCCTATTTAATGTGCAGGCTTACCTTGTTCCAGGCTTTTGCACCTTTTTGGTGTGTACGTGTATAGAAAATGCAGATAATGTAAACAATAGTCTTATTTGCGATAAATGTGAATCATCATTATATAGTCAAATAATTATACGGTTCTCTTAAATGTAATCACGGTTCTCTTAGTTCATATATAACAAGGGGATACCACTTCCAACTTTATTTTTAGTTGGAAGATTTAAAATAACATTATTCATTAACTATACACAACCCCCCCCCCCCCAATTCCCTTCCCGTCTGTTTCTGAGTTGAACGAAAAACCTCCAGGGTGCATTTTGATATCATTGCTCGGTTGTCAAATACGACAGGCCGAAAACACGGTCTGGGGGATCAAATGTGGCCGTGGGTCCCAGCTACTGGCGGGCACCAAGCCGCCGCTCTCCATCTGAATACAATGAACCCCTTGAGCTTCATCTGGCAGCGAAGCGCACGCGCACGCACGCACGCGCGCGCACACGCTGCTGACAATGTGTTGAGGAGCACGACAGCAGATATGTGATGAGGCCTCATCTCCTTGCCACAGCACACAGCCTCAGTCACCCCTCCGGTGTCTCTCTCCCCGCTCCCAAGAAGCTGGGGCTGTTTTTTTGTTTCAAGAGTAGAATAATAACATTTGGGTACGCATGCCCACACACACACACACACACACACACACACACACACGCACACGCAAAACGGCCCTGGGGAACTGGCTGAAGTGCCTCTAGTGTTTGCCCATTATTCTTTATGCTGTTTACATTGTGTGTGTGTGTGTGTGTGTGTGAGAGCGAGAGAGAGAGCGAGAGATTTAATGGTAGCTCTAACTTCCTTCCAATTACAGCCTCCTTCAAAGAGGCACAACCGCTAAGCACAGTATGGACACACTCTACCTGTGGGAACCGGTAGACCCGACCAGAGACGGGGCACAGCTTCTTCAACTGTTCTCAGACCCCCCCCCCCCCCCCTCCCACGCGGGATGACCAAAACACTGCTTCTATTTGGAAAGAGCCCATTAGCCTGTGTTTTGACTGGGAACATTAGAAAACGCAGACCCGGTGACAGCCGTTGTTGTGGTCGTTTGTTTTTCCAGGGAAGCAGTGTTTCTTGGTCCTGCGTCAACAGCAGTTCAACGTGCAGGCCCTGGTGGCTGTGGGAGACCGTGCCAGCAAGCAGATGGTCAAGTTCGCCGCAAAGTGAGTAAACGGAGACCGCGCTTCCTGTAAGACGAGGGGGGGGGGGGGGGGGGGAATACAATGGTGGGAAAACCCTGCATCCTAATGGCCCTCTGCGGTCCGTTTTCACACATACTGTGGACGTGTGTGAGGTGGGAAGGAGGGAGGGCGGGCGGGCGGGCGAGGGCGAAGGGAGGAATCGATCACTTTGCACAGGACAACAAAAAATCCGGCGGCTGAGAAGGCGGGACCAGGGAGGGTTGTAATGGAGCGCTTCCTGTTGGAATGGAAGCAGTGGCCGGGTTTGGGGAAGGGCAGAGGGAAAAACGTTCAAAGCCAGGCTATTGTGAACGATGGATAAGGGTCGGACGGAAGTCCATTACTAGTGTACTGTATGAATGGAGTGGGCTATGACCAAGGAATGATAAAGACATTCTGGGGCCGAGCCAGTAGAGACGCCCTGTGCTTGTTTGTGTTTAAAAAAAAAAAAAAAAATTATAATAATTCCTTGAAACGACTAACAACTCTTTGAGTCGGGAAGAGCTCCTCACTCACTGCTTCTCTTTTCTTCCGCTAAATATCAAAATAAACAACTCGCACGCTCGCTTGCTACATCCTGGCAGGTTCATCCTACATCCTAGCATCCTGGCATCCTTGTTGAGGGTTCACAGGGAGCCAAGCTGGTACAAAGAGGAAGGTATTTTAAACCAGGCCAATGCCGCTGTGTTCCAGACGGGGCCAGGTCCCAACCACAGGCTAAAGCGGCTGACCTGGGTCGACCCTGTTTCAATATGATCCGTTTCACTGATAACCCGACCCACGACTTCCTCATCCCGTGGCTTTCATGCTCCGTATGTTGAAAACCACTCTTTTTTTTGTGTGGTGTAGAATGGTTTAAACTAAAGAAAATTCAACCTTTCAATTTAGACGTTGCGGCACACATGTCAACCGAGTGGTTTTCAAATATCCTCTTGTGTCATTATTATCACCCTAAAATACTATGGTATTGGCTCTACTAGCTGTGGTGTTTTGAGCGTTTTTTTTGACTTTCACCATTTCAAACCAACAAATACTGAGCGCCACTTCCTCATTCCGACCTTGAGAAATGCACAAAGTCGTTGGCGGTGACGCTGCGCACAGCCAACCCGAGACATTACAACCCCACCACCACCACCACCACCCACCACCCAACACCCAACAACCTCTTTCCACACAACAGAAATATCCCAATCACAAGACTACGCACGTTTTGATCACAAGACTTTCTTGTGATCCTTCTTGTGATCACACACACACACACACACACACACACACACACACACACACACACACACACACACACACACACACACACACACCACACACACACACACACACACACACACACACACACACACACACACACACACACACACACACACACATTTGAATATACGTATATATCTTAATGTCATATATATGGTGTCACAGATATTTCCATATTTTTTTTACGCTCATTAAAAAGTGATTTACATTTCTATTTCTAATAGTCAAGTGGGAGGACGTCTTCTTTCTCTGAGATGTTGTATCAGGGAAATAGACCGTACACTTGAGTGAGATGACAATGTATCTGTATTATTATTATTATTATTATTAGAACTAGTTGGTTTAATTATTGTCAGCCTCCCTCATGTGAGTTCACTGTGCCAGCATTCTGTCTCCAGTTAATAAGTGGGCTCCACTGTCAAGCCCCTGAGTTAGCGTTGTGTGGAGGATATTAATGCTGGCATTTATTTGTCTAGCTGATCGACTGAACGACTCACAGGGGGGAGAGGAGAGGAGGGGAGAGGAGGGGACAGGGGGGACAGGGGGGAGGTGATCAAACTGATCCTCGTTTGTTCTTCTTGTAATGAGGAGGAGTCACATTCGGGCCTCATAGCGCGGCGGCCCCTCGCAGCCCACGGCTAAGGATGAAACACAAATACATAATTACACATTTGGTCCCACGCCGCTCCTTGGCCAAAAGAACACCGTTTCACGGAAGAAGTGTCCTGTGTTTTGCAGCGCTGGCCCCCCGGCTAAGAATTTCGTTAGTTGACCAAAAGCAATCCAGCCTGACTATTAGTCAACTAGTCGTAAATGTTGGAGATTTTTTTCTGAATTTGAACAAATGTGGTATGCTCAACGAGTGTGGTGTTAAATCCTAATCTCCTGATTTATATTTAGTTTCAATACACAAATTGAATAGATGGTCAAAATCTCAATTTTTTTTACTTTACTTTAGCTGTGCGCAAAATAATTTTGTGATATTTTCCACCAATTGACACGTGTTATTAGGTTGTGTAAATTGTAATGCTTTTTATGTACTTTTTATGCACAGTCTATGTGCGTTACATGGCTTTTTACTGTTGTGTAGAGCTAGTGGTATACACTTTATTATTTGTTTAATGTTGTAATGTTATGTCCATTGGTGGACATTTTATCTCCGCGAACTCACAATGGTGATGGCGTCTTTTAGTTACACGTCTTCAGTTCACCTAGTCAGATCGCTGAAATGAAGCGGCGCTGTGCTGCTTTAAATTTCACTTCCAATGATTGTCGGGAGGCTCCTGGCAGGGGGTCACTTTTTGTCAAATTTGTCGAAGGCGGGGGAACTCCACCTACCCGGCCGGCCACGCAACGTTGGCTTTTGTGTGTCAAACCTCGGGACGCAGGCCACGAGCCCCACGGCTAACTGTATTGCGGTTCACCAACGCGAGGCATAAGTCCTTCTAGTACAGTGTGGTATGACTAGAAGCATACCACACTGTAGCCACCGCCCTGTTGCATCCGCTGGTAGTGGAGGTGGTGGCAGTAAGGGTTGAAAAGCCACCAGCCACCAACCAGTGTGCACACATTTCATGCCACAAGCAAGTGTTGCCATGGCATTGGCATATCCGGTCCATACACTGATTTGTGTGTGTGTGTGTGTGACACTATCTGTGTGATTCGTGGAAACTTGTGCGTAGCTGTGTACGAGTGTCTCCTGCAGTCAACACGGTACACCTGGTGTGATCTTGCAAAGGAAGTCCCCCTTCTTAACCGTTGTGCAGTACTAAAATAAAACAACGACAAACAATCAAAAGCCCTACACGAGAGCTTTGGAGGTTGAATACAATCATACATCTCGGGGCTGGGCAGTAATAATTAAATATTATCACAAAATGATATCAACTTATCGTGATACCCAGTTTCATATTTGAATGAATTACCATGACAAGATATGCCCTTAATATTATCTAAATATATGTGGCTTGAAACCGAGAGAAAGGTCAACTATTTTTTAGTCAGTTTTCCCTTAGAATATTCTTCAATGTAGTGACCCTCAGTTCAAAATGGTATTTATATATTGAAGCTGTTGTATTTATCAATATTGTGTGAAACTTTCCATGATGATCGCGATAATAATAATAATCGCCCAGCCCTAGTACATCTGTAATCATACGGATGCTGCGATGTCCATCCGTTGATTTTAAATATACAGAGGGCGTCCACCGAGGCCGCGCTGTTCCTCCAGTGTGTGTTTACATGTGCCCCCATCCTCCCCCAGCGTCAACAAGGAGAGCATCGTGGACGTGGAGGCCGTGGTGAAGAAGGTGGAGCAGAAGATCGAGAGCTGCACCCAGCAGGAGGTGGAGCTTCACGTGGAGAAGGTGCGACCCTAACCAAAGAGTAGTACACCACCTGCACCCGCTTGTCACCTCTGTGCATACGCACATTCTCTCTCTGCATGCACGCCTTTTGATGTGGGGAGGAGAGGAACATTTTTTTTTTTTTGTTATGTCTCAAGTGAGAAAAGAGAAAGTGTGAACTTGATACATCTATGTGGTAACACCCCCACCCCCCCCCCCCCTGAGTTTATGGCCCTGTTACATTTTATTTCTTGTTTGGTTTTGTTGTTTGTGTCTAGCCGCAAGGGTGCACCTGTCCCTGAACTGTTCTCTGTTGGACACACACACTCTCTCTCTCTCTCTCTCTCTCTCACTCTCACTCTCACTCTCACACACACAGAAAGAGGTTCACTCTGCTTGGCCAAAGTCCGGACATTCTGGTGCTTTCCAGATCCTCCCAACTAAGAAACGGAAAGTCCAGAAAAAAACATGAACATTGCTAAATGCCCCCAATACGATCGTTGGGCTTCTTCCCAGATATATCTTTGTATACATTAATCCAGTCCAAAAACCCCAGAGCACACGGCATAGAGTGCATACCTCCACCATACTGAATAGTCCCCTGTGGTGCCAAAATCGACTGTTGGCCCATAAGTAATCTATCCAATCCTTTCAATCATCCTTTTACCTTCCTTCAGATCTTTGTCGTCAGCCAGGCGGAGGCGCGTCTGCCCCTGCAGCTGGAGGATGCGGCCCGGCCGGAGGTCGAAGGAGACGAGGTGAGGCGTCCGGTGGACGACAAAAAGCCGCTTACCGAACCACGCATGCTATGCAATCGAACGGGGGAGAGGGTGTGGCTTTTACAGACGGTGTGGCTTTTACAGACGGTGTGGCTTTTACAGACGGTGTGGCTTTTACAGACGGTGTGGCTTTTACAGACGGTGTGGCTTTTACAGACGGTGTGGCTTTTACAGACGGTGCTTCCGAAAATCAATGTCACTGATTGATTCATTGACCTATTGTTCCTGTGACGGCTATATAAGGATGTGTGTGTTGTGAGACAGGACTTTGTCCTGGTTGTTATTTATGTTTTGTTTTCTTCCTCTATTTGGATGTTTACATGTTGTAAGAATATCACTAAAGCCTGCCAAATGGGGGAATGAATCGAGTCAGAATAGGCTATTTTTCCATTTAAAAAAAGTATTTTTCCCCCCCGCTGGAAAGTAGGGCTTTTCATTAAACGGGGCTTTGAATGCAGTAGAAACGACCAAATAGAATCTGGTGCTGCATGACCAGCGAAGAACAGTTGTAACAACGGCGAACAAATCTATATTAATTCGAACAACTATGAGACTTATAATGAAACGATGAAAGCACATCCCCTTCACCGATACACACACCTCGGGGCTAACCGACTGTGAGGGGTGGGCCCTAATGATGTTGTAGCAGTGGCTCATCTCTGAGCTGTGTAGTAGTCCCTCAGACAGCTGCCTAGTGTGCCCCTCCGTGTTGACACAGTAAGCCAAAGCCCTGCAGCTGCGGGGAGGCCCCAGCGGCTGTGAGTCCCGTCACTCACAGGCCGGCACCTGCCGTCTCGGAGTGCCCCCCCCCCCCCCCCCCCCCCCACACACCTTCCACTCCCTTCTTGTTCTGCAGCTTCCTTTGGTCGGTGCTTTGAGTCCACCCCGCTATGGCCCCCCTCCCTGAGCAGGGCCGGACGTACCGATGGGCAGTACCCCCAGCCAGCTCTCGCGGGGGGGGGGGGGCAGTTGTACTTCCTGCTGTGATGAAACATTTAGAGTTAACCCGGGATGACTGCTTTATTTATTATGCTGCTCCTGGCCGCCATTTTCAATTGTATCCCATGTATGCTGCCACATTCAATTAAATCTTATGTTGGGCATTAATAATTGGGTTGGTAAGGAGCCATATTATATGCTTAGAGTATATGGACTGCATTTATATAGCGCTTTTCTTACCAGTGCGGCCACTTGAAGCGAGCTCCAGAGCACTCCAGAGCTATTGCCGCCATATCATATACGTTTTGTTTGAAATATTTTGTGTTCGTTTTAATGACTTATTTGTTTTTCATTGTAGCATTGTCATCTGCATTTAGGATGTTGTTGTCACACTTATAACTTTCTGTTGCTCACATGATAGTCATACCAGTATAACAGAGAAAAGCATTTCTCCGCATTTCATAGGATGTTGGGATTTCCCGTTTATATATATATATATATATACACTTACTTATACTTCACTGAGAGTACCCTCATTTAGACTCACTTCCTTTGCATTTTAGCATTTCCATCAGCATTTATGATAGTGTTGACAATAACGCTTTGTCACAATAATAAAGTATTGTTGACCACATAGATATAAGTCATACCAGTATAACATGATTTTATTTGTTTATATAAACAAAAACAGGTTTTTAAAACTGTCGATATTCTTTTTTCCTTCCCTCCTCAGGATGGCAGGGCAACCGTGAACCAGGACACCCGGCTGGACAACCGGGTGATTGACCTCAGGGTGAGCCTCCTTCCCCCCCCCCCCCCCCCACCCCTCCTACAACCCTCACTCAGACTCAGAGCTCTATGGGCCTTAAAAAAAAATCTAATTCTGGAGGATTGAATCCTCTTTATTGGTCACATACATGTACATTTCACTGTACACACACAGTGAAATGTGTTTCTGTGCATTTTACCCATCCTAGTATTATGAGCAGTGGGCCGCTATTTAATATATACAGCGCCCGGTGAGCAGTGTATGGGGTCTGGTGCCTTGCTCAAGGGCACCTTGGCAGTGGGCCATGTGTTTCGGGGACTTGAACTGGCGACCTTCCGGGCACCCAAGCCAAGTCCCAACAGTCTGAGCTGTCCTGCCGCCCTGTTCTTCACCCCCGAGCCCCGACCTTCCTGGGTCCATACTGGCCAAACCCACCCGGCTTGCGTTTGATACCAAGGTGAATAAGCCCTGAAAGGCCTGCAAACGCGCCATTGCCTGCGTGCCGATGCGGTGTGTCGATCACAAGAGGCTTGGGGGTGCCATTTATTTAATGTATATATATATTTTTTAAATGTATTTTATTTGTCAGGTATAATTGACGCTCACTTTTGGGTCTCCATTGACGCCGCTATTCCACCCATCGCAATTACAAAGGACACCACGTACATCCGCCCCTATGTAACGCTAATAACATGCTATTATCTGCCAACGGGCATCATTCAGTTTTATTGGAGCATTTCTGAATGGCCAACCATTTATCGTTCACCCACCATCTCGGTGAAGTGGAGTGTGACGTTATTTGTTTTTGTTTTTTTTTGTTTTCCCTTTTAAACGTGTCGATTTTTTGACTAGACTAGTTCAGGGATTCATTTTTAGCATGTAGACCCACAGGGCAGACCAGATCAGAAAGTGAATACAAGGAGAAGGAGCTAGCCACGGCATTCAGTTCCTCTTCAGGCAGGTTCTCTGGGACCTCTTGGGTTACAGTCCCAAGCACACTCACGGTGACGGGTGAACTACAACTACAGAGAGACTCCCATTGTTACACACACACACACACACACACACACACACACACACACACACACACACACACACACACACACACACACACACACACACACACACACACACACAGCGAGACTGTAGCATACGTTACCCCCGGGTATCTGCTCCTGTGGCGTCGTCGCGACAGCTGTTTGTGCGGCCAACGCCACGGTTGTCTTTGAGCTCTCTGGGCCTGTTATCACCTCTGCACTTCAGAGCCTGGCGCAGCCATAAAGACGCTTCTCACACACAAGTCCCTCGGCCCTTTCCTTGTGTCGTATTTTTGGGTTGTTTGCTTTTAATTTCAGGACTTGTGATAATGAGCGGCTTTGAACGTACCCTCCCCCTT
>CM051015.1:10163394-10168394 GCA_027704905.1 Muraenolepis orangiensis | reverse complement strand
GTCTCGCTTTTTGGTCATGGATGGCATTCAGCAGAAAATGTTCGAGATTTAAAGTGTGTGTGTGTGTGTGTTGCCCCCCCTCCCAGCGGCCAGTGAGGGTGGCGCCAACGTCTTCACCGTGTCGTACTTCAAAACCAGCGCCTACCTGGCCCAGTCCCCCCAGCTCTACAAGCAGATGTGCATCTGCGCTGACTTCGACAAGGTGTTCTGCGTGGGCCCAGGTAAGAATAACCTTTACCCCCTCCCCCACCTCAAGGTCATCCCATATAAACCTTGTTTACCCTCCCCCCCCCCTTTCCCTTTAAGGGCACGTGGTCCCTTTCTTCGCTCGGTGTTCAGCGCTATTAAACTCCACAGGTCAGGGCACACAGGAGAAGATCTTACAAAGCACACCGAGCCTGCTGTGCCGCAGCGTGTAGTACATGGAGCTGTGGCTCTGCCCGCCTGTGCGGCTCTTTAAGGAGCCCCAAGACCGCCTGGCGCGCCAAAAATAACATCAAACACCATTTCACTCGGAAATAAATGATGCGATATTCACTTGGGAACCCCTTGCGTTGTGTGTGTGTGTGTGTGTGTGTGTGTGTGTGTGTGTCTTTTTTATTTATTGTGTTGTATGAAAAACCGGAGTTCACACATGTCTCTCACAGAAAGCATTGCACCGTGCTCTTGAACCTTTGCACACACACGGCCCATTGACGGCAGCAGATGAAAGACAGCCCGATCAAAAGAATCCTTTTACCCCATCCACGCGTATAACACAGAGATGGCAGCAGGAGGAGGAGGAGGAGGAGGAGGAGGAGGAGGAGGAGGAGGAGGAGGAGTGCAGAACCACGGCTGGCTGTCTTGTACAATATCTGTGCAACTGATATTGGTGTCACGTTATGGCAGCTTCAATGATAAATCCCACACATGTTTAATCAGTGGACGATGCTTGATTTTATCTAAGTCCCTGTAGCCGGAATCCCTCCACTTTTAAATGATGACACAAAATAACGTGAAGTATGTTCTTTAATGTAGGCTAGCAAGCGGTGCCCTCCCCATATCCTTCGCAAGTGTATAACATAGTAATGTTATCATATAAATTGTTAATATACAGCATCTGCACAGATGCCACCAAACAACCGTAGTTCGAACCATAGTTGTATATCATCAGTATTCATGTCAGTTCGCTGTGTTACAATCTATAGTTGACGCGTCTTGGCGTTTATTCTCGGCTAGTCTGTGTGTTTTTAATGTATTTTCCCCCTGGCTTGCTCCACCAGTCTTCAGAGCGGAGGACTCCAACACCCACCGCCACCTGACGGAGTTTGTGGGTCTGGATATCGAGATGGCTTTCAACTACCACTACCACGAGGTCATCGACTCCATCACAGAAACCATGGTGCAGATCTTCAAGGGCCTCCGAGACCGGTGAGCGGACCCACTCCTTTGTTTGAAAAAAATAAAAAGGTTTTGCGGTTTTGCGATCGGAAGTCAAAACACAAATCCAATTCCCACTAAGTCAAGTGCAATCAGCCTGTTTTTTTTTTTTTAGCCGATTCATCCCTGCGCTTCTGATAAATTCTAAACTATATATATTCATACAAGTGACACTAATCCCTGATCTTAGTGGGAAGTCACATGGCGATCACTTTGAATCAGGAGTGCAAATAGAAAACATAGCGAGGGCTCCATTTCTGTTATCCTTTTTAGGAAAGAGTGTTACAGCTCTCAACTTTTAGTTGAGAAATATTTATCAATATTTATGAACTTGGGGGTCTCTCCTTTAGCTTGTCAGACAATCCCAACCATTAGGAAGCAGCACCTTGTTGTCTGGTTTAAGTGGAGGATGTCTTCTTTGCTGTGAAGTCTAGTACAGCAAGCATAAAATCTAGACATGGCCTTGTTGCCCCCTAGTGGTCATACAGGATGTAACATATAAAAGCATGCAGGGTACTTGCCAAGCAAAGCAAGTCTCGTGATTTAATGCAACGTTTAATGTAATTTCCCTTATTGCATCAGTAGGGCTTCATAATTACATGCACATTCCCATCATATTCATTCCATAATCCCTAATCTATGTGGACGGTGGCGTTGTGCTCAGATTCCAGACGGAGATCCAGGCGGTCAACAAGCAGTACCCCAGCGAGCCCTTCAGGTTCCTGGAGCCCACCCTGCGGCTGGAGTACACGGAGGGTGTGGCCATGCTGCGGCAGGCCGGCGTGGAGATGGGCGACGAGGACGACCTCAGGTCAGAACTGCTGCCACTGCCGCCGGTCGGAGTGACGAGGTCACCTGGCGACGTCGTGTCTGGTGTCCTCGGGTGACCCAGCCACTCTCGAGGCTGCAGTCATTCGCTCCGGTCAAAACACACACAAAATCAGCTGTGGCTCAAAACATTCAGGGTTGTTTTTTTTCTGGACTGTACAGCTCAATTTAGACCACTCATTTTTAGACCCTTTTCATGGAATTAATCTCAATTACGTAATTGATCGAGCTGTTTGTCTTAAGAAGTTAATGTTGTGTTCGTTGGAAAGTTGATGATATTTTGTCTTGTTTTCCCACAGCACACCAAATGAGAAGCTACTTGGCCGCCTTGTGAAGGAGAAGGTACAGATCCAGTGTCTGCTCTGCTTCACGTTGTGCTCGTATACATCCTTCTTCTTAGTACCAACCAATGTTCCTCTTCTTACATTTCTTTACAGTACGACACAGACTTCTATGTGCTGGACAAGTACCCGCTGTCTGTGAGACCGTTCTATACCATGCCTGATCCCAGCAACCCTGTGAGTCATCTCTCGCTCTCTCGCTCTCTGTCTGTGTGTGTGTGTGTGTGTGTGTGTGTGTGTGGGGTGAATACCTATTGAATGTTATTGTTCTTCCTTCTTTTACCCCTTGGCCAGAAATACTCCAACTCTTACGACATGTTCATGAGGGGGGAGGAGATCCTGTCCGGTGCCCAGAGGGTCCACGATGCTCAGCTGCTGACGGAGCGAGCCGTCCACCACCAGATCGGTAACTAGACCCGCCTCAGAACCTTAAGATGCAATTTGATGAAGTTGACCAAACAGTGAAATAATTGTCAAGAGTTCCTTGCTTGAAACTCTGCATCAGTTGCTGGGCAACATTGAACAAAACCGCTCCATCAAACCCACAAGAGTTGCCTTCATATCCTTATGCAACTTACGATGAAGACGTAGGAATGCGGTTTTGTCATATACTGTCAATGGGACGGGGACGGGCATGGTAGTGTGCGAATTGACATGCCTCCATCACAGTGTCTAAAGCGTGTCACCGTGTTGTTTTTTATGTGTGACTTCAGATCTTGAGAAGATCAAGGCCTACATCGACTCCTTCCGGTACGGCGCTCCTCCTCATGGTGGCGGTGGAATCGGTAAGCAGAGCTCCTCGTTTTTAGCTGCGGGATCGGTTGTGTCTCCACCAAAGTTGACAAAGTTCTCTCTGTGTGTGTCCCTCAGGCCTGGAGAGAGTGTGCATGTTGTACCTGGGCCTCCACAACATCCGCCAGACCTCCATGTTCCCCCGCGACCCCAAGCGCCTGACCCCTTGAGCGGCAATCCTCATCTGCTCCCCCCCCCCCCCCCCCACTGCTGGACAAACTTACACCCGTCTTCAATGCTGAAATCAATTGCGACCATACACGGAGGGAAATCAATTTTTAGCTTATAGGGAACTAGTGCCACTCGGACTCAGAAGTGCCACTGTAACTTTACCGTCATCAGAACCAATAATGAGTAATGTGTGCATTTGCTTTGATTAACCCAGCCAAGAGTCTGATTCCTCACTACAATTAGCACCTTCACACAAAGGGAAGTATGAGGTGACGTTCCACGTTTATGATTGGAATTATAGAGTTCTGTTTAGACGGCTCTCCTTGAGGTACGTTCACATGGATCAATCTGATGTCTTGATATGAGCAATTCTTTCTTTCATTAATTAATAAGAATAATGTTTGTCTGGGGACCTTTTTTTTATTTTTCTAAAAATGAGTTCTAAAGATGACATCACAGTACACATCAGTCACTACCACCTCCACAACTGTACGGACTAATGACTGCGGTCCGAAGACGTGTATTTCTGATGGTTACTACTAATGTTTTACTACTTATAAAATGCAATCCATGAATGCTGTTTTTTGTCCGTCATTGATTTATTCATGTTGTTTTCGAAAGTGCGTCTTGAGGTGAACACAGAATTGGTCGCCATGTTGTGGTTTAGGTTTGGTTTGAGCGATGAAGACCACCCGCCTTTCACTTTGGTTCACAATTGTGTTCAAATTGCCCTTTTCTCCTCAGACCAAAATTGGTTGAGGGAGGAAGAAGCGTCCCTGAGTTGGATAGTCCTTGGGCCATTGTTGTTTATTCTTGGACATTTCAGTGCAGTAGTGGCATAAGTGTAACAGCAGTACTAGTGATATTGTATAATGATAGTGATATAGTATAGTGATATTATAACATTTTATTGACTCCTGAATGTATGTGTATGACCAAGATGGGTGGTCCAGTGAGATACCACTTCTAAAAAAAGTCTTACTTTTAAATTAATTGAATTGTATAATCAAAAGTAACTTTAGGTTACACACGCACAGGGCCTACAATATCTACACTAAACTGGTTTAGACAGCGAAAGGAGTAATCAAGGATGTTTTAATGTTAAAGCCTACAAAATCAAGCATATTCGATAACACTCGTAACAATACTGATCTGGTCCCAACATGGTACATACGTTGATGATGACTGTGTATTGGGGAATGTACTGCGTCATGAGATCAGATTTCCATCAAGATCTGACTAGAAATTGATGCCATCTTGTCCACACATTCATTAACACACCGAGAGTTCTGTTCTCTGCACATCTTGCTTTGTAATAGATTAGATTCTAAATGATTGTCAGTGCACAGTACAGCGAAAATAATTTAGCATCTAACCAGTGCAAATGTTGCAGTAAAGTGCATGGTAATATATTATTTACAGTTTAGAGTTGCTAAAAGACAGTCCACT
>CM051015.1:10033394-10158394 GCA_027704905.1 Muraenolepis orangiensis | reverse complement strand
ACGAAATGGCAAAATTGGCAATATCGTTTTCCTTTTGCACTGAGGTCGGTTAGCTTAGCGTTATTGTGGCTTATACTTTGTGTCTACAGCCGGTCAACTAAAACTTCCCATGTTTGTGTCATTAATTAACAACGTTTTGTTCAGGTACACACTGTACACCAAGACAAGACTGGGCTACTTGTTCTACAAGAGGCAGATCAAGAAAGCCCGTGAACAGTACCCCACGGGACACACCACAGGCCAGCCCATGGTGATGAACGGTATGCAACAGCTGTGCAAAGCATGCTCTGTTACTTCACCTTTTGTAGCTTGAATGTCGTGGGTTTACAGGTGTGTGTGTGTGTGTGTGTGTGTGTGTGTGTGTGTGTGTGTGTGTGTGTGTGTGTGTGTGTGTGTGTGTGTGTGTGTGTGTGTGTGTGTGTGTGTGTGTGTGTGTGTGTGTGTGTGTGTGGGTATTGCGTGTCCTCGTTAGGTATCAAAATAGTTCCCGTGCCAGTGCTGTCGGACAACTATAGCTATCTTGTGATTGACACGAGCTCCGGTGAGGCAGTGGCGGTCGACCCAGCAGATCCACAAGCTGTACAGGTGACCACTTCATACCACTTGGTTACCGAAATGGAAATGGAATGCTTGAGAGGTGACCAATAACTAAGTCCATAGTACATACATTATAAATACAGTAGCTTTTGTTGTACAGTACTATTCTATACAGTTGTGTTTTGTCTTCATGGCCACCGATCAGGTCAATGACATGTAAACATTGTGTCCACAAACGTATCTACGCCACAACATGTGTGTTATACTTATACTGCTTAAACCAGATCCAAGCGTTGAAAATGAACTGATGTAGAGCAATGATGATGAATGAATGAACACGTTCTCCAACACATTCAAAACAAGAACCAATGTACTGCCATCTCCCTCTTATGTCCGCAGGAGTTGGATTGCAACTTGACTAGCCAAAGCAACATCGATACAAAAGACTGATGCAATTCATACGACAGGCTTCGTAACATTGTTGTACATGAGCATGTCTCTCTGTTACTCCTCAGGCAGCCATCTTGGAGGAACAGGCCACCTTAAAAGCCATCCTCTGCACACACAAACACTGGTGAGACAAAGTTCTTATGAGTGCATTTCAGCAAACCAAGGTCCTAGTGTGCAGTAGCTCAGGAGGTAGAGCGGTTGTCTCACAACCGGTAGGTTGCTGGTTTGATTCCCCGGCTCCTCCTAGCAAAAGGGTCGAGGTGTCGTTGAGCAAGACACCCTAAATGTGTGGCTGACTCCGCCGTCGGTAGATGAATGTGTGTATGAATGTGAGACATGACGCTTTGGATAAAAGCGTTATCTAAAAAGCTGTCCATTTGCCATTTTCCATTACTACTGAGCAGTTTGCTACGGTTATGTGATATGAAGCTATATTCAGCATTCCATGTACTGTGCATGAATTCCATGTTTATAGAGTCTCTCTGACGTGAGACACTGCCGTTGGTTTGTTCCTTCCAGGGATCACAGCGGAGGGAACAACGCACTGAAGAAAATCCACAGCTGCCGGGTTTATGGAAACGCCGCGGACAACATTCCCGGCCTGACACAGTGAGTCCATGTTGAGACCAAACAAACTCCTGCGTCGGTCAGTCTGTCAATCGGCAACCTGTTGACCAGCCTACTGCACACGGCAGGCAGTTCTTCATGGGTAACTTACTTGGATCCCGAGGGGGACCTTGACCCTGACTTGGTCACCCATGCTCATGACACCTACATACACCCAACAGCACAGTCCAACAGATCATAACGTCAAGTCATTCAACTATCTATCATTTTAATGGATTGCTTCGATCAGGGTTTTTCATAGGTTTATGCTTATGTTCACATCCTCGCACCATTTTTCGTCAAGCATTGCCAATTACTATTTTAGGAATGTGTTTCTAATTCAGGCAAGGAACATCTAGCATGAAAGGACACATATCACATTGGTGCCAGTTGGCTGGATAGTCTTCAAAGGCAACAGACAACAAACTGGTCTTCAACATCAGACTCGGGATGCAGAGGGGTTTTGCGTGTCAGTTTCTCCAATTACCACGAAAATGCTAAGCAGCGACAGGAATTAGGGTTGCATGTTAATCAATGATATAGTGATAGTATAGTTGTTGTTTTTGCGCCGTTTCAATCAATACTGCAACGCTAACTGTGTAAATATCAATAAAGCACATGCTGTATGTATGTAATTACAAAAGCTGCCATGTGGGAATGTAGGTTGTAGTCCACACACTCTCTAATTGCAAGTGACTAGGTCAATATGATCTGACATCATTATTATAACATTAGGCACCAATAAGATGGAGATGATGATCCGGATGAGAGCTGTAGAATAGGGATACTTGTGCATTGAGGTTGTTCTGAGCATGTATAAGCATCCTTCTAATTGTACTTGGTCAATAGCCATGCTTTGCACACCTATCTCTATTTTATGTTCCTCTCAAGTTAGCTGTGTGTGTGTGTGTGTGTGTGTGTGTGTGTGTGTGTGTGTGTGTGTGTGTGTGTGTGTGTGTGTGTGTGTGTGTGTGTGTGTGTGTGTGTGTGTGTGTGTGTGTGTGTGTGTGTGTGTGTGTGTGTGTGTGTGTGTGTGTGTGTGTGTGTGTGTGTGTGTGTGTGTGTGCAGCCCCCTCTCCCACAAGGACACGTTGACCGTGGGTCGCATGCACTTCAAGGCCTTGTTGACACCCGGACACACGGTGGGCCACATGGTCTACCTCCTGGAAGGCCGGCCCAACGGGACTCCCCCCAGCCTCTTCTCCGGGGACCTGGTGTTCCTGTCAGGATCTGGTGAGCATTGCACACCCACCGCTCACGGCTCTCTTTTCTTTATACACAACAGCTTGATTCTTTGAGTCAGGCTGTGCCTCGTCCCCAGTTCCAAGGATCTGGAGAAACCAATGTGTCGGCCAGGGCATCCAGCCAGCAGCACTAGTTTAGTGCAGTTAGCTAATGTCACACTTCCTGCTTCCGGAACGTTAAAAATCGCCGAGCAGTGCACTTCTACTTCCGGTAGTTACCCCAGATACATGACAAACTATGTCCGCCTCCTCTCGTCGCTGTTATTGTAGTGTACCGGCTGCTCAACATCTAAACAGAGACAGCCCTACCTCAGTTTCCACCATTTTCCCAAAGACAAACTCCTCCGCAAGTCTTGTGTGAGGCTGATAAGAAGGATGAAGGTCCCTCGTTTCATGTTCTCAGGGGTAGCGCGTATGTCTGCAGTTTGCACTTTGACAAGGAGAGCATATACGTCTCCAAAAGTGGGTGGAATAGGCTAATAATGTCGGGTATGTGTGTGATTAAAAGCACTGGTCCTGACCCCCACACACACTCCATCTCTCATCCGAATAGAGCCACATAATGTCGGGTATGTGTATGATTAAAAGCACTGGCCCTGACCCCCACACACACTCCATCCGAATAGAGCCACATAATGTCGGGGAATTGTATGATTCGGATTTAGACTTCTTCACTGTAGTGTTCATTCACTAGTTGAACCACATAGTCTTGACCGACTTTTGGAAGGTTATGCAGCGATGTTGTCCAGCGCTAAATGTCCGCCATGGTGAATGCATTAACCGGAACTTGGGACACACTGCTTCCGCGATTTTTAACGGGTACTTCCGGATTTCAACTGTAACGTGATATAGGCTTATATATAATGTTGTTATACATGTACATTTTCACGTTTTACCGTTTTGATCATAGTTCGATAAATTGTTCTAGTCCTATGAAGGAATAATACAAAAATAGTGAACATGGTCATCGATGACCAGCCTGGGACTACGGGCTGTTCGGTAAACCACCAGAATTCTACCAGAGCTAAACGGTGTTAAGGCTGCCCACAAGGAGACTGAGCTCTCTTCCTGCTAATAGGGGAAGTACTTTCTGGAAGCTTTTTGATGCTTGGATAAAAAAACGCTCCTGCCAATATCTGAAGAAGCCTACATTCTTTAGGTTCAATTCATCTTCAGTAATCTTTTCCAATTCTCAACATCTATTTAGATAAGAGACAAACACTGACGTGTTCATGAAGTGTAACGCCGTTCCGGTCTGTTTTTCGCAGGAAGAATGTTTGAAGGCAGCCCGACAACCATGTTGTCATCGCTGGACACCGTGGGCGGCCTGAGTGACGATACTCTGCTGTGGCCTGGTAGGTCCATCGTCATTCAGCCTGTTAACCAGTGCATCATGCATGTATGTGTTTGGGAAAGTCTGCTTGGTTATATAATAAATAAATAAAAATTGAAGCTAAATTATCTGCGATGTACTCTCTTCTGCGTGTGCGTGTGTGTGTGTGTGCACGCCCAGGTCATGAGTACTCCGAGGACAACCTGCTGTTTGCTGCCGTGGTGGAGCCAAGCAACGCTGCCAGGGAGAGCAAGTACCACTGGGTGATGCAGCAGCGGGGACTGAAGCTGTGCACGGTAAGCGGCCCTCGTGACAGGGAACAAAACAACGTGGGTGCTTTAAGCTGGCTGATGTTCTACATGAGTTTTAAATGAGCTCCCGGAGTCACGGCTGTGCTTCAGGGGAGCCACCGCGTAATCCAAGTGTCTTTCTGGCTCTGGCTCTCTCTAAACCCTTTTTTTATAGATACCTGCATGTAATCCGGCTTAAAACCCCTTTTTTTAAACAGCCCAAACAACGCAGTCTACAACCAGTCAAAATTACATTATTCGGTACCGTTTTCCTCAAGCAGCTAATGTTCCCTCCACATGCGATATCTGCCGGCCGTTATCAACAGGCCTGTGGTTTATCCGCTCGTCCTTGTTCCTCCAGTGTCCGTCTACGATCGGAGACGAGAAGGCGTACAACCCCTTCCTGCGGCTGCATTCCCCCGAGCTGCAGCGGGCCCTGGGCCTCCAGCAGCTCCAGGACGAGGACTATACCGAGTTCAGGGCCCGCGTTCTGGTGGAGCTGCGGAAACACAAGGACCTCTACAACCGGCGATAGTGCCACAAGCCTGGGGCACCTGAGCACAAAGGGGACCACAGAGATATGGGGAAAGAGTCCAAATAATAATAATAATAATAATAATAATAATGATAATAATATAACACACTCTTAGATGACTGATGCCACGGTCAACACGAGAAGATGTTATTTGAACATGACTTTAGTTCGCATGTACAGCATGCTGTTATTTTTCTAGTCGTGACCCGAATTCTAATTCTTGTTGGTAAACACTGGGGGGCGGGGGGGGCACAATTTAAACAAACTGTGTTTTGCTGTGAATTCTGAATATCACACAGATTTGATGGAACATTCATGGTACTGCTTACAATAACCTAAAGCGTTTATTTGATGTGCAATTCCCAAATTGTCAATTTTGTACTTTGCATAAAAGTCGGGGTGTTAAAGCACCCTTTCCCCCCCCCCCCCCCTTGTAAATAGATTACATTCTAGCTTATCCTAAAGGTGACTTGAGTTAAGAGCAGCCTTATCTGTGGCCCAGTGTTTGTACGGTAATGTAAAGATAAGGTCATCTGTATAGTAAGTAACGATAAGGTTACTTGTATGTGAAAACCAAAAGTGGAGTCACCACCTTGCTGGTACCTTGCACCCTGGTGGTTCCAGGGTGTCCAAAAAAAAACAACCAAATGTTTATGTGAATGTTTTTGCTAGTCACCTAGGAGGAGTTTGAAGCGATGTCTTGTGTGTATTCATATGAGCTTCTATTGAGGTATGATACAGAGAACATCTGTGATTTAGTACTGTCTCAAATTCCATGGTTTGTTTTCCAGGAAAATAGTGCCCACGATAATTCATGACTGATAGTAAATTGGTAGCCGTCTTTTAAAACTGTCTGAAATGGCTTTGTCTCCCGTGTTTCATAATACCTCATTGTATGTCGATTGTGTGTACGGTAATATTTTTGACAAATGTTTTATAAAGTTTGAAGCTTCCTAAGAATCTACGTTTTTGACTGTTATAAATGAATGCATTGTCAGTCATTTACAATTCCAAGCACTCGACTCCCTTGTGTTGGGATGTGTTGCTTAACGGGCATTATTTAAAATGGTACAATGTACCTGACCTACGGTCTCAGGTCGGCTCAAAACCAATGTAGACGGTTCAAATTCATTAAAGTTTGACCTGAGTTGTTCTCATAATGCCTTTGTAGTTTGTACCATAGATGAACAGGCAACCAGCTGATCTGGTTGGCTTTCTAGTCCAGGGGTCTCCAACCCTTTTAAGCCCAGGGTCCCCCTGGTGGATTGAGAAACAGCACAGAGATAAAATGCATGTTGCATGCATTTAGTCCCAGGCCCATAGGTCTAATAGTAGATTCACAATGCCTTGTTAACTTCTTAATATATTCAGCTTTGATGCTTGGTAATAAGCCGTGTTAACGTAATTCAAGTCAATGCATCAGGCTCAAACTTTTCCATTGTACGATGACTGACCCCTGGTGTGTGGCAGCATGAGGGTCTGTCTATATCCATGACCCTGGACGCTCCCTGTGGCGCAAACACCGACTTGGAAGGTTTTGGAGTGAAACGTGGGAGTGAGGTGATGGCAAGAATTGGTTTTCTGCATTAATCATGTTTACCTCCACGCTCCGCAGTGCCTCCACGCACCCTGTCTCCGCCAGCAACACTGAGGGGGGTCCAAGTGGGTTGAATTAGCCCCCCTGAACATTGGCAGGTTGTGACTTGTCCTTAAAACAGTGAAATATAGACTATATTGTTAAATGTCTTCTTCTGTTGTAACATTTCTGAATCAGCAACGCAATAATTTCAGCTCCTGGGGGTAAAATGGTAAGTATACGTGACACAGAAGTGAGTGAAAGTGTGTTGTGAGTAGAAGTGTGTTTGTGTTATATATCTGTGCGAGCATCTACGTTTGTGTGCCTGTGTGTGTATCTGTCAATCCTGTGTTTGGGAATATACTGTACGTCCTTGAGTCTGTATGTGTGTGTGTGTGTGTGTGTGTGTGTGTGTGTGTGTGTGTCTTTGATTGTGTGTGTGTGTGTGTGTGTGTGTGTGTGTGTGTGTGTGTGTGTGTGTGTGTGTGTGTGTGTGTGTGTGTGTGTGTGTGTGCGTGCGTGCGTGCGTGCGTGCGTGCGTGCACGTTTCTCTGTGTGTTGTAAGTTGTAAGACAGCCGCCTCCAGCTTGGCACGTGGCGGTAAGCATGACGTCATGTCAGTGTCCCCCTGTGTGGGTTTTACAGTAAAAACCAACCCCAAAGGAACAAAGACACTATTATCCCTGTTCTGTCCCTCCATCCCTCCTTCCCATGTATCCATGTATCCTTCCTTTTATCCATACCATGTGTCCATCTGTCCATGGCTTCTTCCTTCCACCGCCTCAGCCTGCTGTGTTGGGTGGGTGACCATGTGGAGTTGAGTTACTTTCCAGCGGGCCACACAACAAGGCCTGCAAGTCTGGACAATAAAACCAGCGCTGCCCCCCAACAGCGGGATTGACGTGTGTGAGGGGTGTCCGTGTGAGTGTGGACGAAAGAAATTGTAGTCAAGCCACTTATGGACCAGATGTGGCACCCTTGCCAGAACAGCATTTGACTCTTTCCATATCTGGGTTTCATTTGGCTCGGTTGTTCAGTTCATAGAGTTCATTGAGCAATATATAATACATAATGCGATGTAAATCAAATGTTAATGACTTTTATTTGCTCAATATATATATTTTCGTTTGTGTACTGTTATCGATTGCAGACCCTCGGCCCGGGCCTAATTTCCCTGTACTGTACTGAGCAGGAGCAAGTAGGCCTTACTCAACGTGTTGGTTATTTAGAGCTATAATAATAATAGTTGCGCTAATATGTGTCCACCTTTATCTCTTTTGTGTTTTACTTACCTGGTTTTAACGTTTTAGGTTGCACTTATACACCCAACACACCAAAGTATAACTCATTACTTTCAGTTCATTTGGGATAATTTGATAGCGACTTCATCGTTACTCTATAAACAAGAAGCCAAAGCGTTATTCAATAGTATTTGAGTCTAAAGGTACTCCAGTAATGTGTGTGTGTGTGTGTGTGTGTGGCTAAATGCAGGGTACATCAAAGAGAGTGTAGGTCTACCATGTGGCCAAGAGGTCTGTTCTGGTGGGATGATCCTTGCTCTCATATATCATTCATCATTTGTATCATTTGTCTCGACCCAAATGATTTTTTTTTTGTATTCAACAGTGATGTCGCTGTTCTCATGGCAATGTAGCCTACATTATATCAGTGAACATTTGTGTTTGATTTACTTGTGTTTTACAACCAGAGGCTATAGACCCACTCAAAGCTGCAAGCAATTAGAGAGAGGTTTGGGGAAATGATGACAAATGTGCCTTTTAAACGTCGCCTATATGACAATTATGTGCCTGAGGCTGACTTTCCATGCGTTGCTTCAAATGGGTTGTGGACACAGGGAGCATTTAGGAGGCACAGCTCACTTCCTCTCTTTAGATCTGGAACCAATTCAGTAGCAATTATACCAAGCACTTTTGATATGGGAGCACTTTAATTTAGGAATGATGTGTTGGAAATCCAAAGCTATTTAATAGCTTCTAGTCTTTTGTTTAGCTCACCCATCGAGGCCATGCACTTCACATATGCGTAAATATCTAAAAAGATTGTTCCAAAATTGCCTCTGCCATTAAAGATGGACTGGAGGTTTGTTTTTCTGTCTGTCTCTCTGTTTGTCTGTTTGTTTGTTTGTTTGTCTGATAACAAGACAACTCAAAAAGTTGTTGGTGGTTAGACTACTTATGGGCCAGTAGAGGAACAGTTGATACGATTTGGGGCAGATCTGGATCTTAATTCGGATCTAGGATTTTTTTTAAATATTTTTTTTTAAGGATTCTTTCGCATGAGGTAGATAGGTCAATACATCATATTGTGTAATATTTCACAAATTGATTATGAATGAAACTCTGTCCTTCTCAGTGGCTCAGTGTAAACTAGATTTTAAAAACATTAAAATCATCGATGACAGTGTTTGTTGGGTGGGGTGGCAGACACCTCTTTTCTGGGAAATACGAGCAAGACCCCCCCAGACATAACCAGTGTTGAGCAACGACGCTCCCTGTCGAGTCGCTATAAAGACGCTGCTGCTGCCAGACGGAGAGCACTGCGCTGCGGACGGAGCGCGTCAACATCTGGTTTGGAGAGAGGAGTGGACCGTTACACACCGCGGCCCGAGGATGCGCGTCTTTGCTGTCCTTTGGACATTCGGGTTCCTATTGAACGAGGCGTATTCGTGGGGATTCCAAAACGGAGTATTCCATAACTCAATATGGCTGGGTAAATATTGCTTGTTCCTTTGATACATGCCGTATATTTGTTTTTGGTTTCGTTATACGAGAAATTATATATTTGTATGTAAGTATTGTATTGTATTGTATTGTATTGTATGTATGTAAAAAATTGGGAGGTTCAACTTGTTGTTAATCATAAATTGGTTGAGAACGTTTGGGATGATTTGGAAACAGGCTATTCCACACGACTTTTGACAGAAAAAAAGAAAGAAACGTCGAGCCAAATAAACGAGAGAGAGAGATATCATTGAAGTTATCATTGGTCTCTCAGTGAGTTATGTCTGGTATGGCATGACTCTACAATACCATGAAGAGTAGGCTGACTACAAAGTTACCCTCAATATTGAGTAACACAACACTGCTTTTGGACTCATGATGAAAACGTGTTTTTTTATCAACTCTTCTCTATGTAGAGTCATGCCATACCAGAACAGGCTGACTGAAAGTCCGATGATAACTTCAATGAAAACTCTCTCTCATTCATTTGGCCTCTTTATTTGTTTCTGTCAAAAGCCAAGTCGTGTGGAGCTCTTGATATGTGTATCATCTTCCCCTAGATACAGATCATGGTTGTTGACGCACTGCCACTGGCAGTGCGTCAACAACCATGATCTGTGACAGTATTTCTCTCGGTTCATGACAGGGATTACACTGTTTTATGACAAGCCTAACATGAGTGTGTCTCTCTCTCTCTCTCTCTCTCTCTCCCCCTTGCTCTTCCTCCCTTCTCTTTCTCCCCCATCTCCCCCTCTCTCTCCCTCTCTTTCTACCCCCTCTCTCTCTCTCCCCCTCTCTCTTTCTCCACTTTCTCTCTTGCTCTCTCCCCCTTTCTCCCCCTTCCCTCTCTCTGACAGAGCAAGCAGCTGGGGTATACCACAGGGAATCTCGTAAAGGCAGATACCAGCTGACATATAAAGATGCCAAAGCTGTCTGCAAATTTGAAGGAGGGAATCTGGCCACCTATGAACAACTGGAGGCCGCACGCCAAATAGGTCAGTGTTTTGTAGACACACACACACACACACACACACACACACACACACACACACACACACACACACACACACACACACACACACACACACACACACACACACACACACACACACACACACACACACACAAACACACACACATCTTGAGATTCTAAAATGGTCCAAATTGGTCCCTTGATACCACATTGTCACCAAATTGGTTGAATGTTTAACAAGAAACATGGATTGAGGTTTTTTTTCCCATGTGTTCACACGGTGGTCACCCTGTGAGCTCCAAGCATCTTAAACTGTAACATATGTTCCACCAGGATAGGTAGTATATTGCTTTGAGCCCAGCGGAACGCCTTTAAAGTGTGTCAAGGGGGAGTCCAACACTTGCTCGGAGAGATTCACAAAGCTGGTTCTCCTCGGCCCACCCCCCCCCCCCCCCCCCTTTACCCCCCACCACCACCAGCTGGCGTCATGGTTGTCCCAGGAGGTCCTCCTCTCTTTTAAATCTCTGCTCCGTAACCAGGGGCTCTCTGAGACACAGGAGGTGTATTATGCTGGTTTGGACTTGGTTAAAATGACAATACCATACGTGCAATACATACAAACAGAGTCCCAGTGTCGTGCACAACACAGGGATTGTGTTCCCGCGCCACTGCACAAAACAGATGAATCGTTCTTCTAATGGCTTTGTGGTGTGTCCGTTGTCATCACTTTTATGAAGGGTATTTCTCACGGTCGTTCCAGGGTTCCATGTGTGCTCGGCGGGCTGGTTCGACAAGGGTCGCGTCGGCTACCCCATCGTCAAGGCCGGCGTCCACTGCGGCTTCGGCAAAATCGGCATCGTGGACTACGGCTACAGGCTTAACAAGAGCGAGAGGTGGGACGTGTACTGCTACAACCCAGACAGTGAGTATACATGCGGTCGCGTCTCTATGAGGCATGCGTGTGGAAATCCTGGGTGGTGGTGTGTGTGTGTGGTGGGGGGAAGGGAGGGTGGAGTCTCTGTGTGGGTGCCTGAGTATCTGAGTCAGACACAGACGTCAGAGGCGAGGCCGAGTACTCCGGGATGGTAATTGATGGCCTCGAACATGTGTTGAAAAATGTACCCGACTTCAGCCGCCCAGTTCCATTAAAGAATACTGTCCCCCAGGAAAGAGTGTTGCCCCGGCCATTATCTTGGGATCTAAATGTCAGGGTCTTTCTCCCACCGTGTGAGTTATCGCCCCCTCTGACCCAGAATAACCACAGGAAGGGATGTAGCCGTCACTGCCATCACTTTGTCTCCCTGTGAGTCAGCAAAAAAGTTGTGGTTGAGCTTTTCCCTCCTGTTGCAATGATCTCATTAAAACACAAGCAAGGTCCGTGTTTACGTAGTAAACCCTAACACTGACCTAATAGAGGCTAGAGATGTAAATACAATAGCACAATAGTACAGACAATCCTGCAAATGCATGGTTCATGTTAAAATGTCAAAATCAAATGATGTTTAAAGTTGTTGATAGTTCCATTTTTGCTGGTCCTATTCATTAAACAATTACGATTCAAGAAGTGTTGCATGAAATAAAGACTGCATGGTTTAAAAAGTTAAAAAGTTTTTATTATTATTATCTAATCACACCAGTTGTGATGTCAACTTAAGTGGATAGCACATGTAATTATTACCAGAGATTTTCCAAGTGGTGCTTAAGTAGCTATCAGATAACACTACCATCCACTGCTCATCATAAAATATCCCAAAGAAAGAGAGTGAATTTTGAAAATAAATGTGCAAAAGACGTTGGATATCAGTGCCCAGAATGTGTTTTCGTTATTCATTCTAAAAGTTCAACGGTTTCCAAAGGATTAAGTACCAATGGCTCTCAAAAGGCTTTCTCACTATGAAGTAAGGAAGGCTTTGCGGCCGAGGCAACGATAAGCTATTGATTAGATATCATCTTAATTACCTCTGTAACATTATTGTTTTTTATTGACTTGGCCTCACCTTCAAACATTCTTCTGTAGCGCTTTGAGCATATTGTCTTTACTTTGTCAAGGAAACATTTGGATCGATATCTGTAGTTGACTGTTATATTTGTAGCTGTTGAAAGGCAGAGGTGTCTAGTTATGGAAAAATAATAGAACGTTGTTTACCAATCAGGATCTTGCATTCAACAATGCTGTGGTATATGTCCACTGGTATATTGCCCTTTTGTCCATTTAAAAGTCGATACATAGAGGCACACGCTTTTTAAAGAGTAACAACACACTAGACTACGTGTTTGCTGACATCTAAAGGTCAAAAGCGGATGAAATTGCGCCAGACTATTGATACTGTGTGTTAAGGGTGGTAGCCTCGAACATCGAGATCAGCAAGATACTGCATACCATTAAAACAAGCTCCTCCATTATAGAATGTTTGTACTTTTCACCATGCATAAACAAATATTATTTAACCAACTGTAACGGTCGACGCTACCACTAGCCATTAAAATGGCTGCTTGAGGGCTCCTCCCGAAGATAAGACCCAAGGTGAATGAGGAATCCGGTTTATTGCAAGAGTATGACTGGTGAACAGAGCAGATGGTACATGCTAGAGCTCTTCCTCGAGTGTGTGTGGTGGTGGTTGCTGGTTTAACCTGTGGGCCTTGAGTTACACTGACCCACAGGTGTGCAGCCTCACCCAGCCATAGAGTAATCAGTCTGACTCAGGCCAGTTGACCACAAACCACAAACACACACTATCATTGGATTTTCAAACACACACACACACACACACACACACACACACACACACACACACACACACACACACACACACACACACACACACACAGTGTTTCAGCACTAACTCTAGGCTACGTGTCACACAGGCAAGGAGTGTGGTGGAGTTCTGACAGAACAGCAGAAGATCATCCAGTCCCCGGGGTATCCTGAGGAGTACCAGGACGAGCAGATCTGCTACTGGCACATCCGCGTGCGTTATGGCCAGCGGATCCACCTGCACTTCCTGGATTTTGACCTGGAAGACGATACCTCGTGTATGGCAGACTTCCTGGAAGTCTACGACAGCTACGACGACATCACAGGCTTCGCTGGGAGGTAATTGGCTCTGCCGTTCGTAGAGACCGAGGGCCGATTAGGGAGTTGACCATTTTCACAGAGGTGTCATTGTTAGGACCAACACAGGTGGTCCTAACATTCATTATGGATCTGCTCCTTGTTTGGACCAGGGCACGGTACTGGACTTAACTGGGGACCATTTCACAGAGCTGTCATAGCAGGGTAAACACAGGCAAACACATGTATGTCAGTCATCAGCAATGTGTGTATCGTCACTAGTTTAGGCAATCACACACACTACAAACAACAAACAAATTGTGAGGATTGAAACCTCTTTATTGGTCACATACATGAAGACATATAGTGAAACGTGTTCTCTGCATTTAACCCATCCTAGTATTAGGAGCAGTGGGCAGCTATTTGTACAGCGCCCGGGGAGCAGTTAGGGTTAGGGTCTTCCTCAAGGACACCTCGACAGTTTTTGCTAGGAGGAGCCGGGGATCGAACCAGCAACCTTCCGGTTGTGATGCGACCGCTCTACCTCCTGAGCTAGACTGCCGCCCTAGTCTGGATATATTTGTTTTCAAATGTATCCGACGATGACAGCTCTGGGAAAGGAGTCTATTGGGAATGATAGACAAGCAAAGAAAAATAATAACACTATAGTACCATAATATACCTGCCATACCATACTATATATTATTTTCAAATTCTTGTTAAAAATATTTAATCTTGTCTTTCTGCAGGTTCTGTGGTGATTACTTACCAGATGACATAATCAGCAATGGTGAGAAGTTTGATTATTTATCCAAGCACTGATTTAACTGTTGACTGTAATGTCCCTTAGGTAGACAACAGGATACTTCTTTACATACAAACAGGTTTGGTTTTAAACATGCAAAGACTTGTATTAAGGCCTACCGTATTGAAGGAATTTATCTCTTGTCTTAAATGATTATTGGATGTTTAGGGATGGGCACAACTCACATTTTGGTGGTATGGACGATTAATCAATTAATATTTGTTTGCAGATATTCATAAAGTTGAATTGGAATTGGGTTGATTGGAAGGCAAAAAACAAGCACTGAAGCAAATAGTTACTTATTCAAGTGTTCATTCTCATAGCTACCCAGTCAGTTTAAGCTGAAGCACTGCGAACAGTCTCTCAGCATGCCTTTTCCAATCGATACAGCGCTACAGAACTGTTAATGCGCGACATAAGTTTCACTAAATTTTAAGTATTCGTAAAAAAAAAATGCTAGATAGACAATAGACGATGGATGAAAAAAATATATAAATAAAAATGACCGACCGGCCGAACAACTTCGGCCGCCGTGAACGAATTATCGATGAATGGCTTATTCTGACCCACCCCTGATGAATGTGAAGCATGGGTTGTGTTTGCAATTAGCGGGTGGCACACTTTGGTGAAAAACACCTGATTTTGTTTTATCCTCGCAGGAAATGTGATGACGTTGAAGTTCCTCTCCGACGCGTCGGTGATAGCAGGCGGCTTCCAGATGCAGTACATCGCCATCAACGCCTCATCGCCTCACCTCCAGAACCACACCGCTGACCTCCTGACCTGAAGCTCACTACTGACACCACTGTACGACAGCCCTGCTCCTTGTGTAGTGATAACTTCATGACGTTCTTGCTGTAACTCTTTCAACTGCTTTCATATAAAACTGTGATATTACAATTATTTTCCATTGTTTTATTTAATTTGGGGATTGTTTTGGTAAGCTTTTTATTTTATTTTAAATAGCCTACTTGAACATTAATAGTCGCAAAATACAATGCAAGTGTTAATCTACAGAGCCCCTAAAGTATCTTGTGCACAAGATAAACATATATTAACTTTTGGGACTTTAGGGGCTCCTTATTCATCAGTTCTGCTGTGGATTATTTCATTTTGTTAATTAGATTTTGATTTGATATGTGTTTAACTACAATTAACAAAGTCGACATTTGTTCATGGGACGTTTTTACCAGTTGAGCCACAATGACCAGATGCAAACAATATCCAGTGTTACAATGCAAGTATTATTCAAGAAAAATGCGTTTATGATTAAAAACATGACCTCTTATAATGATGAGGATGATGATGATTACGAGGAGGAGACGAAGAAGAAGCAGAACAGCAACAACAGCAACAACAACAACAACAACAACAACACTATTCACTACTATAATACTATTAATATACCATACAATTAATATTTTTGGATTTCAGAAGGGCTCAATTATTTTGTGGTTCATGATCCATGCATTGTTGCACACTCCTGTTCTCAAAAGTTATAATACAAGTTGTCTTAAAATGTGTCCTATATTATCTTCTACGCTATTCCTTAAAAGGCAAAGTGGGCGGTCCCGGATGTGACATCACAGGGTCATAGTTGATTTCATACGTCGGCGTGGTAGTTTGGCGCCTGCAATTTCGCGGGGAGCAATACACATAGCAGTGGCAGCATCACCACAGGCTGGATAAAACATTAAGTAAACACCGGATTGTGACAATAATACCACGCCAAGTTGGACCGATTGCTTGTGTCCTGCTTGCGTTGATGTTATTGCTCACTATTTCAGCCATCAGTGCTCCATCCAAAAAATAACGAGGTGAGGAAGTCGTTATGTGGCGAATGTGCTTTACTGAGCGAGTTTAGAGTGTCACAATTGGCCCCCATGGACCTGAAATGTTCATATTTCTAATCCTGATCCGAATTTATAACGGCTATGGATGGTTTGAGCAAACTGGTGCGTTTGTGCTAGACCCTATTGTGTGTGTGTTTATTTAAGCATTGGTCACTCTTATGGGTGCATGTCTGAGGTCTGGTTGTGCATGCATGTATTGTCGTGATGCTACTTCTAGCAGTAGGAGAGTAGTCCACCTAATCACTCCAAACGTATATCTAATTATATTCCTTTATATTCCATTACATTAGCGTACCAAATGACGTACATCTGAAGCGAGAACCCTGCCAGAACTGCTCCAGTGAACACTGAATGTACACGTTTTAGCCTTTTTTGTCGCAAGTCCATCTGTGTAAAATGTAGCTTTACAACCACCAAGTTGGCATTGGTTCATGGCTTTGGTAAACTCAATATGACATTCCACAATGACAGTCACAATCGTTAACGCTTAAATTGTGGCTGAATGGTTGGTATCATTATGCAAAGTATATTGAACCTTTACGGAACCTAAATAAATATATAAATATTAGTATTAATACTGCATTTGTACACTTGATGTCTTTTTGGTCAGGCATTCTATTGTATTGCTTTCCTCCTCAATCCTTTTGTGGTGCTTGATGATGTTGACAACGACCTAAGCCAGTTAAATGTTTTACTTTGTCTTTCCAGCTCCTTGCGTGGGAATGCGTTCCCATAACTAATACATTCCCCCCCCCATCTCTCTCCAGCCTGTTGTCGGTGAGAATGATGGCCACGGTTGGGCCGGCGAGCGGCTCCAGCCTGTTACCCTTACTGGAGTCTCTGGAGGACAGTGCCGCGGGAGAGCCAGAGCAGACAGATGTCTACCTCACCATTGCCAGGTAGGTAGTTCCATAGCAACCTGGAGGGGCTGTGGTGCTGCAGGGTAACGTTGTAGTTCGGGTGTTCGACTTTCCATCCGAAAGGCTGAGCCCCAATCTTTGGTAGTCTGGCAGGGCCAGCCTTTCCCATGTGTAAAGTCTGGGACACAGCGTTGACTAACTGTGTTAAGAACCGCCTACCTGTCAGGAATATGTCTAGATTGACATGCGAGTGTGATCCATCACGGACTATATGCCAGCAACAGAACTTCTATAAAAGCATGTCTGTGGTGAAGCAAATGTTATTTAATATCTATTTTTTGCTCAGTGGTTTACAAAAGAAGAGATAAAGTGGCGGGCTAAATATACCCATGGCTGTAAAAATAAGAATAAACCAGATTCGCCAGGATTACTCGGCTTTGCTTTATGTATGGGACATTTAGGACAACTTGCATGGTGCTGTAATGCTAATAAACAGAAGAGGCCAAGACTTACCTGTAGGCATCCTTGAGCAAGATGCTCAACCTAATCACATTACTTTTTTTATTTGCTATTTGCAACAGGTACAATGGAATGCATGTCTCTATTTACGGCAACTTGTTTTGGGATAAAAGTATTTGCTAAATGACTAGATGGTGATTATGGTAAATAATAGACTAACCTTTTGCAGCCGTCTCAGTGGAGAGGAAGGTCGTCAGTTTCTCCCTGCAGTGGAGAAGCACTTTTCCCGCCTAGGCAAGGCCATTCTGGTAAGTCACTGCGTGCAGGGTGGCCTTCAACCATGTCTCTTGTCATGCCATTCCATGCTCAACATTATCTCACACAATTATGTTACACAAAATACTTGTTTATTTGTTTCCCCACAATTTATATTCTACATCTGTGTTCCATCTTGAGCAGTGCAAAAGTGCGTTCATTAAGTCCTTTGGGATTACTAAAGAAGTCTGACTTGGATGGAAACTTGATGACTCCATTTATTATTTGTTTCTCTAGACGCACATCACTGGTCCTAACCCTGAGCTGAGCCAGGCAGCCCTGCAAGCCCTGGGCTTCTGTGTGTACCACGCACACGTGGTCTCCGGAATTCCCGGTAAACTGACACACGACACCGAGTCATCTCAATTTGAATTGGGCAGGTTTAGGATTTATTTGGATATAGTTTCAAAAGGTTGACACTCTGCTCCCATAAAGAACACTTTGTATTCAAGTTTCTTTATTTATTTATTCGGTTTTCCACCGCAGAAAACTTGGCTGGAGAGATCTTATCGGTACTTTGTTCCCTGGTGGTGAACTCGTCCGATAAAAACTCCTGCACCAGGGCCTTATGGGTCATCTCCAAACAGAGCTTTCCATCTGAGGTTGTGGGCAAAAAGGTGAGTCTCCACCACTTATGTACATATTGGGAAATGTACTTCTCAAGCTGGTGGATATTGTCACATGACATGTCGGTAGAGGGCGGTCCCTTGATATTGGAATATGGATCATTCTGTGTGTACTGATGTACCTGTTTCTGTTGGCAACCCCAGGTGAGCTCCATACTGGACATGCTGGAGCATATGTTGACCAAACAGAACATCCAGTCAGTGGTGATGGAGCACGAAGCCTTGAATGTGATCATCAGGTAACGCGTGCATGAGTGAAACTTTATATATTCTTAATTGACGTGCCGGATAATCTAGACAGTAAGTCGGCCTTAAAAAAATGCTGGGTATCCGGGACCTCTCCATATACAGAACATAGATACACAATCAGTTAGTGCGACTGACTCTGACTCGCTTGAAATACAAGTAATGATGTTTATTCAGTCTCTGAATCACTGAGGTTAGGTTGTCACCGTGACATTTGGGCAGAACACAAAAAAGATTTTCCTGTGGGACCTCACACTTTTAAACTGGTACTCACTAGTTGGCATTTTAGTTATAATATATTCCCATCAAATACAATCCATTTGTTGTTTTAGTGACTTTGGGTAGCTCTCTCCTTACCTTATGATGATGCTTCTGTTAAAAAAGGAGCTATGGTCTGTTTTTGTTGAGCTTTCGTTGATGCTAAATATGTGTGCATAATTGTTTCAAAAAATGTTTTAAGGACTGTCCCAGTCTGTCTTGGAGACTTTTTCAAATGGCGTCATTCAGTTCCAGATAACGACGATTGTTGTCTTCGTCATCGTCCTCTTCCTTGTGTGTGTGTGTGTGCGCCCAGGCTGCTGGAGCAGGCCCCGGTCCAGATGGGCGTGGGCGCAGTGCGGTGGTCCAAGCTGGTCATCCCCCTGGTGATCCACTCGGCCTCCAAGGTGCGTCTCCGGGCGGCGGCGGCCATGGAGCTGGGCCTGCCTCTGCTGCTGGAGAGACAGATGGAGGTCGCTGCCGTCATCGAGCCCATGATCTCCACGGTAAACGAGTGCTCTTTTTATTTGATGTTCATCATGACGTGTCTTTATGTCCGACTTAGTGACACACATAGTGATGTGTAGTCAATCTTGCATACTTGCATATATGTATTAGATGTGCTTACGTTTCTCTCTTCGCCTGCTGTGCCGTGACAGAAACTCGTACCCGAACTTCAGAAACTTTTTTCGTCCAAGAACGAAGTGAACGTGCTCAAACTCTGGCCTTTGTTCGTAAGACTCCTGGGAAAGGTAAGACACCCTCTTGAATGTTGTACTTTTGAATGTTGTACTTTGAGCTGCTGAGAGACCTGGGGAAACCCAACATGGCAACCCAACATGGCATTCTTCCAAAGGCTGTATTTCTAGTCCTGCTCCTTGTTTCTCCGACAGCATCTTCACAAAGGAGGCCCCTTCATCAACTCTCTGCTGCAACTTGAGGAGCTGGGCTTCCGCAGCTCCTCGCCCAACGTCAAGAAGATCGCCTTCATCGCCTGGAAGAGCCTCATAGACAACTTTGCCCTCAACCCCGGTGAGCAGGAGCGAGGACCACTAGTCAAAGTATTTTATTTGAAACTTGATCCAATCGCTAGCCTCCAGCTCCAATGGACATTAATATTGTGTCTGCTGCCCAGTTCCAATACCCAATTCTTTAAGGGGTCATATAATACTACTAGGTGTGAGTGTTATTAGCCATTACAGGCTATGTCTCCAAATTGTCATGTGACTTTAATCTCTTTTCTTTAGTCTACCAGTTGGTAGTGTCTGGGTAGGCTGGTAGACGGATCTGTCCATCGTAGACCTGAGTGGACACTCCCACCGTGTGATGTCCCCAAGTAACAGCCAATTACAGTCACATGACGGTTATAAGACTACCTATAATGGCTCATCATACTGACTATGTATGGACTTTCATGGACTTCATGTTAAGTGTTTCATGTTCCGTCATTTGTCATGTACCGACAAACGGGGTCATCTTTTGATCTGTCATTTTGAAAAAATAAAATGTTGACACTATGGCTTGGATGCTTTAGGCCACAACTAACACCACTAACATCAGTGTCCTGTTGTTTAGTTGAGGAGTAGACTAGGGCTTAACAATTGAATAAATCACAACATTACATATTGTGATGGAAATCACAATATGGTCAGGTGCGACTTAATGATGGTCAAATGTTTTGCTTGGTACAGACCACTTATCCCAAATTGTGATTTAGAAATGAAAAATTACCATGAATAGCGACTCATATCTCAATCACAATGTCGCAATATGATTTATTATTTTTGTTGCTCTAGAGTAGACCATTTGAACTTAATTATGGTTTAGGCCGACTCATCTGGTCTCCGTGTGATCTCCCCCCTCTCTCGCTGCAGAGATCCTGTGCAACGGCAAGCGCATGAAGCTGCTGCTCCAGCCGCTGCTCTCCATCCACGTGCGCACGGAAACCTTGCAGCTCAGCCGGCTGGAGGTGTGGTGGTACCTGGTGGTCCGGCTTGGGCCCAACCTGGGCCCCTACTTTGAGCAGGTCAGAGGGGCGCACCCCCTTTTCTCTCTCACTCACAAACACGGTTTTATTGTAAAGCACTTTAAAATAATGTTTGCCGTCTGTGATTATCTGGCTGGCAGGTGTCCATACCCCTGTTGCAGAACACCATCGGAGCCGACTCCCCCTCACCCCTCCAGACTGGGACACCAGCTAGAGGCATGGGGCAGAACGGCGCCCTGTGCCCTCCCACTCCAAAGACCGGTACGTCTGCATGTTCTCTGTACCTGCCGGGCTCCTACTGTCTTAGAAGAGGGTGCTGTGGAAAACTCTACATTCTGATTAGGGATCAACAAATAATCCAAATATTATCGAAATCTCAACGTTTTATGATATTTTTTGTTGCCCTGATTCTGATCGGCTCGATTTGCTGTAAAGTGTTCAAACGTGCAAAATATGACCAGATTTTCACTCAGATTTTTGAGCCAATCCGAAATGGCCAGTACACATTAGATGGCAATCTAAGCCCCTTTTAAAGTACTGTATATCGGGGCCTTGATATCCCAACAGATATTTCTATGTATTAATGTATTCCTCAATCCTTTCCCCCTAGGCGCTCCAACATGCTTCAACAGCCCGGCCACCACACCACGTATGAACCTCAACACCAGCACCAGCAGCAGCACCAGCAGCAGCACCTCCAAGCCCGGCCAGTTCCCTCCCGTCCAGCTGCTGGGCCTGGAGATGCTGCTGCATTACCTCCTGGGACCGGAGGTCACCGCCACGGCAGCCGCCAGCAAGCTGCAGCTGTCCCTCGGTGAGGGAGTCTACCTTTTCTGAAGGATGCTGCTAGAGGGGCCATTTTGTTTTTATTTCCGCCTTTAAAAAAAAAAAAAATTATTATTTGTTTTGTACATGCACATTTATTTAATTTGTTTAAGGATTTGAAAAAGCATTATTATCATTATAATGTTTACGTTGGCTGTGCTTGACATTGTTTTTAACTGTTCATTTGTTTTCCTCCAGAGCCCCTGACTCACCCCTTACTGTCCAGTGGTTCTACCTTCGTCAAGTACGCGGCCCCACTCATCTCCAACCTTAGGGACAGCTTCATCACCATCGGCGCTGACGCACCAGGTAAGACGCCACGCGTTGAACTCTATTTACCGCCGGCTTTAATTCTTCAAATCTAAATATGACCCTTGATGTTGACCTCACTTCCTCTGCAGATTCCCTCCTGGCTGCCATCTGGAGGAGCCTGGTCAGTTTGGTCAGCTCTACAGTAGAGTCTGGTAAGGGTTTCCTGACCAAAGACAACTTGCAATCTCCATGGGTCTCCTCAATGAATTGACTGGGAACCAAACTCCCAACCTCCTTCCACTCTACTCTCTTATACGTTTGTATGTGAGGACTTTTTAATGCGTGCATGCGCGTGTGTGTGGCGGCTGCTCACGTGTGGGTGGGCTCTTGACCAAACCGTGGGTCTACACCCAGCAGCGCCACACAGAGTGCAGCAAGGTGGGCCTGTGTTGCGGACGAGGCCCTGTGAGACCCCAGCCTCGCCCCGGTCTCCTGGCCCCCACCATACATAATCATAATCAGTTTAAGTCGGAGCAACGCAGTGATGACCAGTAAACTCTGAGGGGCCCCCCTGAGGCCCCAGTGATGACCATGTACTGTTGAAACGCTACTTATTTTATTTATTTATTAACCATTTACATTTTATCGCATGCATTTATTGACCTTGAAATTGATCATTGTTAATTTACATATACTACCTGTCGGTTCAAAAGGTATCTTACTCTTACAATAGTGCAATATAAATAACATGTATTATTACTCTGGGAGGGGGGAAACCTACAGGTAGGAATTTTGGTTCCGAACCCAGAACCTGGACTGTGGCTCTCTGGTTGGCCCTGATAACACCTGTGTGTTCTTGTATCAGGGGCTAGTGGTAAGAAGGAGCGCCAGGGCTCTGAAGTGCTGACTCTGACCCTACAGGCCCTGGAGGCCATAGTCTACTCTGAGGCGCTTCCAGCCAGCAGAGTCCTGGTAAGACCTGACCCTGTTTGTGTGCGTCCTTCTCTTGGTTACGTACAATTATCTTGTTTTGTCTTTCCATCCGTGTCCCGGTTTCTTGTGCGATATCCCTGTGGTGTCTAAACCGCCCCCCCTCGTCCTCTGCTCTCTGCAGGTCCTCTTGGAGATCACTGTGAAAGGCATCCACCCCAAGGTCCTAGGCTCCGCCTCTTTCCAAGTGGGGAAGATGGACGTGCTCAATGTAAGAGCCTCTCGGGTGTGTGTGTGACTATTTGTTTACTGTGTGTGTGTGTGTGTGTGTGTGTGTGTTCTAACACTTTTGTTGTCTCTCCTTCACAGGGCACCCCAGCGCTCTTCCTCATCCTCCTCCTCTACAACAGCAGCATGCTGTCTGCCTATGCTGAAGATGAGAGGTGATGATGTCAATGATGTCTATGTCATCTACATTGTTTATATTCTCTCTACTTGGAGTAGACAATCCACCGGTTTCCTGCTGAGAACCATGGCCTCAGATTTAGAGGCGCTGATCATAATTCCAGCCGCTTCACACTCCGCTGCAAACCGATCTAGTGAGTGCTGAAGGTCAAACACTGACGCAAACAGGACCACATCATCTGCAAACAGCAGCGACGCAATCCTGAGCCCACCATACTGAAACCCCTCCCTCCATGACTACGCCTTGAAATCCTGTCCATGAATATCACAAACAGGATGGGTGACAAAGCGCAGCCCTGACGGAGGCCAACACCCACTGAGAACAGGCCGACTTACGACAGAGAATCCAGACACAGCTCTTGCTTTGGGAGTACAGAGACTGGATGGCCCTCGGTAGTGACCCCCGCAGCACCCCCCACAGTATTTCCCGGGGGACCCGATCATATGCCTTCTCCAAATCCACAAAGCACATGTAGACCGGATGGGCATACTCCCAAGCCCCCTCCAGGATCCTTGCAAGAGTGAAAAGCTGGTCTGTTGTTCCACAACCAGGGCGGAATCCGCATTGTTCCTCTTCAATCTGATGTTCGACTATCGGCCGAACCCTCCGTTCCAGCACCTTGGAGTAGACTTTCCCAGGGAGGCTGAGTAATGATATACCTCTGTAATTGGCACACACCCTCTGGTCCCCCTTTTTGAACAGGGGTACAACCACCCCCCCCACCCCCAGGAGTTTGCCACTCCTCAGGCACTGTCCGAGACTTCCACTCAATGTTGAAAAGATGTGTTATCCATGACACGTCTTTTCATCCCTCAACACCCAGAGCCTTTAGCATTTCTGGACCGATCTAACTGTGGAGATATTTGAATACCGCATTGACTTCCTCCAGGGAGATTGATGTTTGCCGTCCATCATCCTCCATCTCTGCCTCTACCGTAGAGGGTGGGTTAGTTGGGTTAAGGAGTTCCTCAAAGTGCTCCTTCCACCGCTCAATCACCTCCTCAGTTGAGGTCAGCAATGTCCCACCCTTACTGTACACAGCTTGGCTGGATCCACGCTTCCCCCTCCTGAGGCGCTGGACAGTTTGCCAGAAACGCTTTGGTGCCGACTGAAAGTCCTTCTCCATGGCTTCTCTGAATTCCTCCCACACCCGCTGCTTTGCCTTCGCTACGGCTGAGGCTGCCGTCCTCTTGGCCTGTCGATACCTCGCAACGGAGTCCGGAGTCTCACAGGCTAACATAGCCCAGAAGGCGTCCTTCTTCAGTCGCCTGGCTTCCCTGACCACCTGTGTCCACCACGAAGTCTGAGGGTTGCCGCCCCTTGAGGCACCAATGACCTTGAGGCCACAGCTCTCAACCGCTGCTTCAGCAAAAGAAGCTTTGAACAATGACCACTCATTGGTGCAATGCCCCCAGCCTCCACAGAGAGGGCCCCGGGCTTCCTTCCTCCTCACTTCTTCTTGTTTTTGTTCATTGAAGTCTTTGAACCATTCTTGGTCTGGTCTCAGGGGAGGGACCAATCTGCCATGGGAGACCCTACGACACGGCTCTCGGGTTCACAGGGACACCCAAACCTCTCCACCACGATAAGGTGATGGTTCCCGGAGTGGGTCGTTTATAATATTGTTGTTGAAATTCATACTGCGGGAGGGGATGGGGAGTAAGCAATCCATTGTACTTGTTACAAATGGCATTAAAAACATCTTGAATCTTGATAAATTGGTCCATTACCATTTGTAGTCTCTCCCGGCTGGACGACTGCAACTTCCTCCTTGCTGGCACCGTCTGCCATCAGGCCCCTGGAGCTCATTCAGAAAGCTGCAGCTCGCCTGGTTCAACCAACCCAAGTTCTCCCACACATCTACCCTTCTTCGGTCTCTACACTGGCTACCTGTAGCTGCTCCCATCCAGTTCAAGACCTTGGTGCTAGCCTACAAGGCAGTAAAATAACAGCTCCATCCTACCTCCAGGCAATGGTCAAGCCCTACATCCCTGCCCGTCCACTTCGCTCTACTTCTTCGGGCTGTCTGCTTGCCCCTTCGCTTAAGGGCCCTTGTGGCCGATCTACACGGTCACGGCTGTTCTCAGTCCTGGCCCCAATTTGGTGGAATAAAATTCCCACGGATGTCAGGACTGCAGAGGCACTGCTCATCTTCCGCCGCAGGCTGAAAACTCCTCACTTCAGGAAACACTACCCGGAGCCTTTCACCTAGTGCATACTCTTATCACTTTTTACTAGCATCTTACTTAGTAGATTGTCTAAGTACATTGTTAGGTAGATATTGTTCTATATTGTTTGCCAACTTATTGTAATTTTACCTGAACTTACTGTACTTACTGCACTGGCTCAGTTCTTGGAGACTTCTGGTGACTAGTTGTTCTCTTACCTACCTTTGTTGCATGCACTATTGTAAGTCACTTTGGGTAAGTCTGCTAAATGACTACAATATAATGTAATGTGGTTTTAATTTTTTTTGGTTTTTCCTGTCCCCAGGTTCTTCCACTGTTTGAACACGCTGGTGGGCTTTGGCCTGGGGGGCCCCACGTCGCCTCTGGTGTTTGTCGAGGCGGTGCTGGGGGCCGCCGCTCGCAACGCCTCCTCCGTGGCCAACAAGGAGCACCTTTGGCGGATGTGGAGCGCCGTGGTGACGCCACTCACCGACACCATCATGCAGGTACGAGGCGCCAACTGTTTTTGTCCATGAAAATCCACTGTCTGACCGTTGCTTTTAGGAACTGTATGTGGACATGTATTTCTATGAATTTTTTCAAATAGTCCTACTTGTGAGTGAGTTTCTTTTCGTTGTCCTTCGATTTCCACAGTCCAATGAAGTCAACCAAGGCGACGCCCTGGAGCACAACTTCAGTGCGGTCCACTGCTCCCTGATGTTCCCCGTCAGCCACCTCCTGATGGGCGCCCCTCTCCACCAGGTCTGTTCTGGTTTCATACTGGTTTCTGGTTTCGCCTAGTTGTCGTGTCGACATAGCCATGACAGGCTCCCCCGCACGGTGTGCCTTGCTCAGATCCATACAGATCAGAATGCCCTTATTGTCATGGTACTAGTATAACCCAATTGTTTATTGTCCTCAAGGACAATAGCAAACAATACAAAATATAATGTCAAGAAAACTAAACCAAATACAGTATACAAGTTACAAAATTGCCATTAAAAAAAAAAAGATTTAATGTATACATATTGCAGTGGCCCTATAACTGCTCACCCTGTCCTCGCCGTACATCTAACCATCGATTTGACCCGCCCTCCGTAGATGACCCAGAAGTCTTTGCTGCTCACGTGGTCCAAGCTGTACAAGGTGTTCGCCCGCTGCTCGGCCCTGGTGCCCGCAGCCGAGGAGAACATCTGCTGCCAGGAGCTCTGCGTCAAGCTGGCCGCCGTCCTCGACCCAGAAGCCCTGGCTGTGAGTAGTGGGCGGGGGGATGGCTGGGATACACATAGTGTATTCGCATTTAAAAGGGCTGTTGTCGATTTGTAGACTTCAGAGACTTTGCTGGTTGTAATGGTTGGGCGACTATTCCAGGTCCCCTCCACCTTGGATGCCGTCTCCAGTGTTCTCCGGGTCATGGTGGAGTGTGTGGACTTCTCTCCATTCACACCCCAGTTTCAGCAAAAGACCAAGTGTGAGTTGGGTTCATGCCGTCGGTTCTATCGGTTAGAGCAGGGGTTCCCAACCGCCGGGCCGCGGACCGGTACCGGGCCGTCGAGGTGTTACTGCCGGGCCGCAAAACAGCTGTGTTTTATCATCATATTTGACTCAAATTATTTGAGTATAGGTGAACGGCGGGCGGTATAATCTATATATATATAGTATAATCTATATATATATAGATATAGATATATCTATATATATATCTATATATATATATCTATATAGATATATATATAGATTATATAGCAGTGTATATATGGGCCGTATAATCTATATATATATAGATTAAATATATATCGGCGGCATAACGAGAGACTTTCAGTTGCACACGCTACTAAAGAGACAACGCGCTAGTGACGTGTCGGTCGAACGAGCCGGGTTTGTTACGGATGCTCCGCGTACATGCGCGTTTATACTGAAATCAAGCCCTGCCGTTTTGTTAGGGGTGTGTGTTGACAACCGGTCCGCGAGATGTTTTTCATGTATCTGCCGGTCCGTGGCACAAAAAAGGTTGGGAACCCCTGGGTTAGAGTACTTTGTTCATCCCAAAGGAAAATGCTCTACTCTAGATGGAAAATAATACTAATAGAATATAAAATCCAGGTAAAAATATAAACAAAAATGTACATTTGGGAATTTACATGGGACTTGTATTCAAATGTATATTGGATGTACATTTTTGTGTAGTGTGGGTTTTTCTATAAAAGTAAAGTGCCTCAAATGCTGTGATATTGCACAGTACTACACAAACTGTAAATGTAACTGTATACTTGTTTTTTTATAACTACCACCAGCCCCTCACACTCCACACAACTGGACAAGCAAGAGGAGACAGGCCCTTGGGAACCTGGCCGTCTTCCAGACACTCCTGGTGCAGGCACTGGAGGCCTTCCTGGTCGCCGAGGGCCCCACAGAAGCCACTGGGCCGGCGCTGGTCTCCATCCTGTCCACGCTGTTCACCAGCCTGACCCTGGCCACGCCCCTGCAGGAGGCGCTGGGCTCCCTGGCCCAGCCTCTCGGCCTTCTCTACAGACGGGCCACCGGCGACACCCCTGCCTTCTCCTCACAGCTGTTGACAAAGGTGGGTGGGTTGAAGAGTGGAAGTATTATGACCGCATTGTTCTTTTCTGTTATGATAAAGCACTCCGACTCCTCTTTCTGTAAAACGTGGGTAATCACAATCAAAGCGAGTATTAAGTACTACATTTTGTGTGTCAGTCACTTTATTGTTATTTTTGTGTATACTATAAACAACACTATACAATACCGTGTAACGTCTATAGTGTATAGCGTAGTAAGCATTCCGTTGTACTTGTTGCAAATGGCAATTCAAATTTTGAATCTATAGTTGGAGAAGCTCCTGGTGGAGTTGCTGGGCTGCCTGCAGAGTCGCTCCACGCTGGCCTACGACGACCAGCTGCTGGCCTCCCTCGCCCCGCTGCTCTGCGTCGCCTTCCTACACAAAAACAAGCAGCTCCGCACACAGGCCACACACTTCTGGAACGGCACCTTTGCCAAGTCGTCCAGGCTCACTTACCCCGAGGAGCTGAAGTAGGACCCTCTCTCTCTGTCTCTCTCTCTCTCTCTCTCTCTCTCGCCCCTTCTTTTTCTTCCAGTGGTACGACATGTTTAACATGCATGGTTTCAATCGGTTAACGTCTTAATCGGTTTCCTTCTCACAGGCCGGTCCTGAGCCAGGTCAAGCAGAAGACCCCCATCATTCTGCCGGGTTTTGAGTTCGTCATGGTGTCTGATGAGCACAGCGGGCAGTATTCGGTGGGTGGCACGAAACTTTTACGTTTACCTCAAAGTTGTCCTCTGTTTTTTCAGTAGCTGCTTTTTACCGTCTTTGTGATGGGACTTTGGTTGTTCTTGGCTGTAGAGTGAGTGCTCTCAGTTGGAGACCAAGCTGAGTGGCGTGCAGATGTCCTCCGTGGGGAAGAGGAACTCGTTGTTGGGCAGGGCTGCGGAGCTGAAGGACCAGAGGTCCATGACCCTCTCCAAGCCGGTCTCTGTAAGAATGGGAACATGAGTTTAAATTTTTTAGAATGGTAGTTTACTATGTGGCTTAGATTAATCATCATTTTCTTGGCCCAGATGACCAAGCTGGACTTTGGATCACCCAAGGCCCCCCGCCGGGGAGTTCTGGAGGATGAAGCATCCATCGACTTTGTTTTCATTCCTCCGGAAAACAAGGAGCGTGTGCTGACAGAGCACCAAAAGGAGGTCAAGAGGACCAAAAGGTGCATCACGTGTATCTCCTCCCGTTTTTCCCCTTTTAATTATATATTGTGTGTATAAGACGCAGTGTATCTAACAGAGCCGTTGTTTTGTGTTTTTTCAACCAGAGTTGACATCCCTGCCATGTACAACAACCTGGATGCTTCCCTGGACACCACCGCCTTCACCCAGTACACCCAGAGTCAAGACAATTCCACGTAAGTTCGCGCAAACTACAAATCCAAAATTTGACTCCCTTGTAGATGCTTGGGTTAAAACCCAAACCTTTTTTCCACCCTCAGAGAGCCATTTTCTACGGAACAAACAAACCGTGCCGAGAAAGAGTCCCCTATTAAGGTACTAAAATCCTAGCCCATGGTATAATCAAGAATTGCTGACAGAAATGCCACTAGACTGATTTTGTAGTAAATCTAATGATGGTAATTTCATAATCTTGGTTATAAGCCAATGCTTAGAGCAACTAACCGGAATCCGATAACATTTCCACTGAAGTTGCAAGATCTTTTCATTTAAAAACAAAGCTTTGGCAAGATCCATCTATTGATCAAAATTGTCCTACCACATCTTCACTATAAAAAATAAAAAAATCCTGATTAACGTTCCAGGTTGAGGAAGAGTCCGACATTCTGTCGAAGGACACCCAGGACTACCGCAGTCCCAACACTGCAGACACCGAGCAGGAAGAGGTGATCCTGGAGTCGGCTGACGTGTCCATGGAGGATGCTCACGCCGACTCGGCTACAGAAGAGCCAGAACCCAAAGATGTTGCCGACGTATCTGGCTCCTCTGATCTAGTGTCGGGCACGCCACAGAAGCACAACAGCCGGCGGCAGTCTTTTATCACCCTGGAGAAATATGCAGAAGGCCAGGCTGGCAGTCCCATCCAGGCGACAAAGTTCACTGGCCACCTTGCACGCACCGTCAAAAGCAAAGCTAGTGCCACCAAGAGTGCTACGTCCTCCCCAAGTGACGATGAGCCAGAACAGTTGGTGACCCACCATCCCGCATCATCTGTCTCTGACAAAAAGAGTAGGAAGCCAGTGGCAAAGCCTGCCAAGAAGCCATCCAGTAGAGGAACAGAAGACGAGGATGATGTTATCCCTGACACCCAGACCAGGGATGAGAGCACAACCGGAAAGGCTTGGACGAAGAAAGAAATGTCTGGTGCCAGTCAAGAGGATGAAACAACTGATGAAGCTTTAGAAGATTCACAGAATTCCCAAGGCACCCCTGAAGATGCGTGCAGACGATCTGGCCGCCCAAGTGTGCGGCCTCGGTTACCAGGGAAACGGCCCGAGGATTGGGAGGAGAAGTACAACCAGACAAATAATAAATTCCCCTTGAAGGGCAGCAGTAATTCTCTTGAGGCAAGCCAAGAAGACAACCAGACCCCACAAAGCAGGTCTGGCAGGCGGAGGTCAGGGAGGAAGAGCACACAGAAAGACAAGAACAAGTTGGACAGCTACTCGCAGGATGAGGAGGAGGAGGAAGAGGAGCGGGAGCAGCCCCGTAGGAGAAGCACTAGAGGAGCTAAGCTGAGCCAAACCGACTCGCAGATAGACACACAGTCTGACACAGATAGCCAGACCTTGGAAAGGAGGAGGAGGAGGGCAGTTGCCACAGAGACTGAAAAGTCTCCCAGGCCCAACCTGACGGGAAGAGGCTCTGCAGTGGTGAAACAGGAGCCACAGCCATTAGACAATTCTCAAGAGTCGCCACACTCGCAGAATGAAAGCCAGTGCCAGAAAATGGCTGATGCAAACACTACAGTCCTCCGTAACTCTGAGGAGTTTGAGCCTGAGAACCAGGTTTGGAATGATGGTGCAGAGGCTGCTGCACCCAAGGTGGCAGCGGCACCAGAGGAAAAAAACGCTGCTGCTCCTGCTGCTGCCTCACCCGAGGCGACGGGGACTGCCTCACCCGAGGCGACGGGGTCTGCCTCACCCGAGGCGACGGGGTCTGCCTCACCCGAGGCGACGGGGACTGCCTCACCCGAGGCGACGGGGACTGCCTCACCCGAGGCGACGGGGACTGCCTCACCCGAGGCGACGGGGTCTGCCTCACCCGAGGCGACGGGGTCTGCCTCACCCGAGGCGACGGGGTCTGCCTCACCCGAGGCGACGGGGTCTGCTGCTGCTCCTTCTGCACCCCAGGTGGCTGCTGCTGCTTTTCCACCTGAGGAAGCGGCGGCGGCGGCTGCTGCTGCCCCCGGGGTGGCTCCATTGTCTACCCATGCCAAGTGCCAGCCCCAAGGCCAAATGGGCAGAAGGAGCACTGTGGTCAGTGGCTCACAGGAGTCGGCTACTGACGAGGTCAAGGAAAGTGGCGACTCTATCAGTCAAGGAGACTCTATCAGTCAAGGAGACTCTCAAGTGTTCACTCCCTCTTCTTCCTACAGCCCACTGCAAAGCAAAGTCAGGCGGAGAGGCAGGCCCTCCTTGCAGGACAAACGCAGACTCGCTGCCGAAGCTCCGGTGACTCCTACTGCTAGCAGACCCAGGACGAGAGGAAACAAGGAGTTGGATGTGTCCCCCCTCTCTGAAGGCCGGAGCAGGTATTCAACACGGTCATCCCACAAGGAGACTGAGTCGGATTCCTCTCCGACTACGGAGACTATATGCATGCATACTCCGACAAGGAGGCGCAGACCGACTGTACAGAACACTTCTGAAAGTTCTCAAAGGGAAGGCTCACCGGGCACACCCACATTAAGCCCCATGAAAACTCTGGGAGTGCTTAGGGACGCAGTAATCTCTGTTTCAAGAGTGCCATTGGTTTTTAAAAACATGGAGAGCAAACAATGGGAGGCAGACACCAACATGGGTAAGACTGTTTCCTCTGTAGTAGACTTTACCCCACTCCCAGAGAAAGCGGGAACAGAGAATGAAAAGCCCATTGCACCCAACACTGAAGTGAAGTGCAGCCAGTTTCCAATAGCGGCATCTAAAAAAGATGACCAGCAGAGGCATTCTCAAGCAAAGCTTGAGCCCTTGGACCATGGTCTGGATTATGAGACTACTGACGGAAACAAAGACCCTTCCCAGGAGAGTCTTCTACTGCCACGTGGTCCCTCTGTGTCCACCGCACCCACAAATGCATTCACTGACACTATTGATTTGTCCTCCCCTCAAATGGACGGTAGTTCCACACCAACATCATCTGGCGAGGCCACTGCAAACCTGACCTTACAGGAGTCCTCGGAGGAAAAGGTTCAACATGTGGCTCAGCTGGCAGAAGAGGTTGTTCCTGAAGAACCACAGGCGGACTCTTCAGAACCTTCCGGGGGAGTACCGGCAGAGGGCAAAGATGGCGAGGGTGCTGGCGTAACCCCTTCCGAAGTTCACAAGGTAGAATCTCAAAATACCCTCGATGAACCTCTCGTTGAAGAGGAGGTGGGCCAGATCCCCTCCCTGGAAGTGGAGTCGGCCGAAGTCAAGCAGAGTGTCCAGAAGGAAGTCGGGGCAGCACAAGCTATTCAATCTCCTCAAGAAATAGAAAAGGTGGCGGAACAAGATGCATCCACTGTAATGGAGTGTGAAGAAGAAGACACTCAAATTGACAAGGATGAAGCAGAAACACTGGCCCTGCCTCCAGTTGATTCATTGGCTGGTGGACCCACAGCCATGTTGCCTTCGGAGCTTGCCGCCAAGGAGGACCATCAGGCTTCTCCTGAAAAGCACAGGACATCAGAGTTTTTGATGGGGTCAGAAATTGCTCAAAGCCCCAGCAGCAGGACCAGGGGGACGTGGTCTCCCTCTGCATCCCCCTCTACCAGCATCCTCAAGAGGGCACAGAAGAGGGCGTTGGAGGAGGACACCATCTCCCCTCTGATCAAGGTATCTGCCCTGCCGTGTTTGCTCAATTCAGTTTTTTTTAAAGTGTCTCACTTGTCTTTAGTATATGCTATAACCAGATTCATTGGGGTGGGAAAAACACATTTATAACCAGTTCAGTCATGTTTTTACAGTCCAGACGTGTGTCATTCGCCAACCCCATCCAACACCAGGAGCTGGCCGACGACATTGACCGACGCAGCCCTGTCATCAGAACCAGCTCGCCGAAACGCGTCAAAACCAACAGCGGCATCCCACAGCCTAAGGTCATTATCGGAAGAAGCACTAACATTTACAGAACGCAGCTACAAACTGGGATTTCCGTTGGTATAGTTGTTGAATCATGTAATTTTTTTTTACTCGCCCAAATGGCCAATTTCAGCCCCAGCACTAACTTGGATCAATGGTGTGTTACAGTATGTCACTACACCCACCAAGGGGCTGCTGATCCTCAGTCCAAGGAATCTCCACAGCTCCGGATTCAAGAGGTCCAAGAAATGTCTGGTACGTTTGTTACTGCGGTCAACTACAGGGGGGGGGGGCAGGACAGACACACAATAGACGTATTATATATAATGTATATTGATTTATTTATTTACTTATGTATAATTTTGTATTTGTTTGTAGATTGTGAGGGTGAAAACATTGACTCCCTTTGTAACAAACAAATTAAAAATACCAAAATATATATAGAACAAAAAAAGTCTATGGGGTGAATGTGTGTGTGACTTTCTAACTTTCTGCCCTCGGCTCTGCACCAGATCTCGGAGATGAGTAAGGAGCCCAGGGCCATCCCCAAGGACTGCATCTACCCTGCATTGGTTAGCTGCTCCACACCCATAGAGGCTGTGCTTCCTCAGATTTCCTCTAGTATTTGGTGAGGAAATGTATTGCTTGGTTGTCACAGTGTGACCCACTGTGGCATGTTTTAAAGGCTACAGCCATGCATATTTTCTATGTTGCCATCTGAGCGATCAGACATGTGCATTTAGCATGTAGCATTTAGCGTGCCTATGCTTTATTCTTAATGTGTCCTTTTAAATTTTTTTTTATTGTTTTACCTACGTTTTCTTGTGACTCTCCGTTTTACCCCTGCTAGGCCCCGTGGGTTTTGCCAGTTGTTGAGGGCCAAAAACATTAAGACTGTCGGTGACCTGAGTTCACTCAAGCCCAGCGACATAAAGACTTTGCCCATTCGCTCGCCAAAGATCACCAACGTCAAGAAGGCACTTAAGTTATATGAGCAACAGGTATGCATTTTTTTTTTTAAGCGTAATCTTATGCTCCAATGAAAAGGCAGCACTTCTTAACTGTGCGTTGATCTAACTGGGTTTTTTTCAGATTTTAAGACGGCATCACTGAGAACTGTTTTTTGAACAAACTTTTCTAAAAGGTTAGAGGTCAGTTTTGGGCTTCTATCACTTAAGCATGGAGGATTGCACCGCTGACATTTTGTATACAAAACTAGTCTTGTCGTTTTCCCCCTCGGACACGCAAGTGGAAACACGCATTGCTTAGCAGACATCTCAAAGTGGATGTCGATGCACCACCTAAAGCTCATCCTGGACAAGACTGAGCTAGTGTTCCCGGCAAAGGGCTGTCACCATTGATGATGCTGTGGTGACACCTACTCGGTCCGCAAGGAATCTGGGTGTGACCCGGGACAACCAACTGTCGTTCTCGGTAAACATTACATCGGTGAGACGCTCCTGCAGATTCCTCCTCTACAACATCAGGAGGTTTCAGCCTTTTCTCCCTGAAAAGGCTGCGCATGTGCTCATCCAGGCTCTTGTCATCTCCCGGCTGGACTACGGCAACTCCCTCCTTGCTGGCGCCCCGGCATTTGCAGCTCGCCTGGTGTTCAACCGACCAAAGTTCTCCCACAAGTTCTACCATACTTCGGTCTCTACACTGGCTACCTGTAGCTGCTCCATCCAGTTCAAGACCTTTGTGCTAGCCTACAAGGCAGTAAAAGGAACAGCTCCTTCCTACCTCCAGGCAATGGTTAAGCCCTACATCCCTGCTCATCCACTTTGCTCTGCTTCTTCGGGCCGTCTGCTTGCCCAGTCGCTTAGGGGCCCTGGTGGCCGATCTACGCGGTCACGGCTCTTCTCTGTCCTGGCCCCAATTTGGTGGAATAATCTTCCCACGGATTTTAGGACTGCAGAGTCATTGCCCATCTTCCACCGCAGGCTGAAAACTTATCTCTTCAGGAAACATTACCCGGATCCTTCCTCCTAGCGCATCCTCTTATCACTTTTTACTAGTGTCTTACTAAGTAGATTGTTAGGTAGATATTGTTCTATATTGTTTGCCAATTTATTGTACTTTTACTTGAACTTATTGTATTTTTACCTGAGCACTGGTTCAGTTCTTAGACTTTTTAGAAATAAAATGCACTAGTCTGACGAGTCTTATCTTACCTTCCTTTGTTGAAACACATTATTGTATGTCGCTTTGGATAAAAGCGTCTGCTAAATGACTAATGTAATGTCTATTTGACCTTCTCCAGCGTAAGTTACGAGAAGGCGGGGACGAGTTGAAGAGCTTTGAGGAGATGGAGAAGGTGATGATCATGAACTCTGAACGAGAGGAGGCAAATGGTTCACTAAACCAGGAAGAGGACGACAAAACCTCCAACGAACCCCTAGGTGTGGTGGTGTTGTTGTTGGACATGGGCTAGAAAGAAAAACACTGTCATGAATGTTAAACTAGTCCAGTGGAATCTCAGCACCTCCACATTTTGAAGACGTTCATATATTTTGTATTTTTTTGGTATTGTTCAGCCACAGAGTTGGTGGAGGAACCAGTGTCTGCAGAGCAGCCTCCGGAGCAAGAGGAGCACCAGCCGAGTGTTGAGCAAGCCCCCGGCAGGCAGCTCCCCCCCAGTGGGCCGCTCTCCCCCAGTGGGCTGCTCTCCCAGGTGGACGCTCTGAGTTCCAGGGCCAGCATGGAGGAGATGGGACTCTGCACGGCCGAGCAGCTGGGGCAGCTGCATGACAGCCTGGGTACCGTGATGAGGAACGTGGTGCTGGAGCTCCAGAGCCGCTTGTGTCTCGCGGACAGCAAGCGCTGACAGGCCGACAGGAAGCAGCGTGGACACCAGACTAGTGGATCTGAAATCGGATCGCCGGAGAGGGAAATCGTTTTTATTGGTTTTAGAGTTGACACAGCTATTGGATACTGTAAATATTTTGTAGTCAGTAACCACGAAAACGGGTTGAAAAGTCCGAGTTCAAATTGCACTTTGTTCCCCCACAACCAGTCTACGAAGTTCCTAAACTAGACCAACTGACATTTTACCAGACAAGCTTTTCACAACACAATTTTAGATTTTTGTATTTCTGCATTTGGTGCATTATTAGTGTATATATATTATAGGTTACACCTTATAGGTAACCACCTCACTGTCACTCCCACTTCACCAGTGCTTGTGTACATTTCTTGCTAGACTTTTGCAATTTGACTTTCCCGTTTCTTTTTAACATTTGCCCTGCTTATTTCCCTTTTTTAAAAAGTCTTAAATGATGGACGTTACTGTCTGACTTGTATTTGTTTCCGATGCATCAATAAAATACTTTAATGTGGATGTATTGTATCTGTTGACTTTATAAATTGTACTCATTTAGCATGAGGCATTTACAATGTTTAACTCTACATTACATAAATCGAATCAGACAGGTGTTCAAAGTGTGTGTGTGGGTGGGTGTGAATGAAGACACCGAACATTGCAGGAGCTTGGTGTGCTTTATTCACTAATGATTACAGGGTTCATTGAACTCGACAAAACACACGTTTACTACTCGTGGCCAGCCCAGTACAGGAGGGAAGAGTGAGGCTTGTCTCATAGAACTCTTCAGGACTGGTATCATCGTGGAGGAGAGAGATGGAGAGGCCATGTTTATATAGATTTATTTTGTAATCATCTCAATGTGCCATGTTTCTCCATAGATATGGCTTTGACAGTGTGAGCCCAGTTCATCTGAAGCTATTACAGATTTGACAAACATAGGTTTCATATATATTAAATAAGGTGGTCAATTTACAATATTGTAAATACAAGTAACAATATGCCGGTAACGTTAGTGATATTTTGGTATTCCAAGACGGGTCGTGTCATCTTTGTACCGCTATAGTCTTATCCTATCATATACATTTGGTCTGTATATATTCAGTATTTATATAGATGTTCTGTCCATTCAGGTGCTTATATCAAGTCAGATCCACAGGTAACAAGGGAAAAAGCCATACAAGCGCAAATAATTAAACTGACTTACAACACAACAATTATATAGCGAGCAGATCCTAGAACAAAACAATCGCGTTGCACTAAAACCACAGTGCCGCAAGCACAATGAGCGGGATTGACCAATCAGCTTTCCCCCTGTGGCTGTTTCACGCCCACTCCTGGGAGGTGGATGAGGGTTTGTGGGCGGGGCCTCTGCGTTTAAACTGCCTCCACGTAGTTGGCCGGCAGCATGCCGGTCTTGCTTGTGCGCTGCACCGTGCCGTACATCCAGCCCTCGTCAATGGACTGCACGTTGACGATGACGTCGCCGTCCTTGAAGGACACCTCGTCGCTGTCGGCCGCGCCGTAGTCGTACATGGCGCGCACGGTTTTCTGAGGACGTTATATTATGTTATATCTCTAGTTAGTTCACACATCTTCTTTTAAAAATGTTTTTTTTGTGTGTTGTAAAAGTTTTTTTCCTGCAAATTTATTCAGGCTATTAATGCAGACTATTTAAAGTTCTGCTTTTAGATTTAGCTCTGGGTCCTAATTACCGAGCTCTGCTGTGGGTCTAGCAATGTTGGGTCATGGACCTTCAATAAACAATGGTTTTGTTTTGTAAACCATATTTTGATGTCATGCATTATTTTATCCTACCTTTTCAGCTTCTATATATCTTTTCACATAATACCTGAAAAACGAAAACTATAATAACCCTGGTGTGTGTGTGTGTGTGTGTGTGTGTGTGTGTGTGTGTGTGTGTGTGTGTGTGTGTGTGTGTGTGTGTGTGTGTGTGTGTGTGTGTGTGTGTGTGTGTGTGTGTGTGTGTGTGTGGTACTGACCCCGGTGGTAGAAGGGTGAGATGGGATGGAGGAGACGGTCGTCTGCTGGGTGGCCACTGAGGAGGACCTCTGCTGCAGCTCAACAGTCTTAGTATGCTGGTAGCCTGCAGGTAGACACACACACACACACACACACACACACACACACACACACACACACACACACACACACACACACACACACACACACACACACACACACACACACACACACACACACACACACACACACACACACACACACACACAGTCAGCTACACACTCTCACCACTGACTCACTCTATGTTCAGTCAATGTTCACCCCATAGCCTTTTTTGTTCTATGTATATGTATATTTTGGTATTTTTCATTTGTTTGTTACAAAGGGAGTCAATGTTTTCACCCTCACAAACTACAAACAAATACTAAAAAATACAAAATTATACATAATAAGTAAATAAATATACATTATATATGATACATCTATTGTGTGTCTGTTTATTATGTATTAAGTACATATACTAATGTGTGTGTATATATATATATATAGAGACTTTTTAATATACATAGACATATATATATAAATAGATATATTTATTTATATATATATATATATATATATAAAAAAAATCTAATGATATATGTAAGATAAATAACATCGATAGAGGAATCATTTATTATTATAATTTGAATTGAAGTAACTCCGGTGGTAAATGCTAGCGTCCTCACCGACAGAGGAGGTTCCAAAGCCGTTGCTGTAGAGGGACATGTGGTGCTCTCCCTCCTGGGACGGCTCAGACTTCTCGTCGGCCGGGCCACTCATGGCGCTGGTGGAGCGGGAGTGCTCCTTGCTGCGACGCTGGGCATGGACTGAGGAGACCGGACGTGGCAGGCAAGGCGTTTATAAAGGTGTACTCAATCAAAGTTTTTTTTTTTTATATTAATATTTCAAATTTGATTCATTTTGACGTTGGCTTGGGCAATGGAGACTAATCTTGTAAGATGCCACTGCAAACCTTTCTATGTTTTCTGATTGTTATTGAATAGACACAACTTTCAACCTGTTGCATGCTTTTTAACTAACCCTGAGAGGTGAGAGGTGCATCTCTAAGAGTGTCCCGCGTCCCGGGGTTGTTGCTCACCTGACATCATGTGCAGACTCCTGGACTGGATGTTGTCCTCAGCAGGGTCATAGTCAAACACAGAGCCAGGGTTGGTGCGCCACACACGCAGGTCTGACACCACGCACGCGCACACACACAGACAGACACACACACACACACAATAATAAATGTAATATGTGTATATTATGAAGTGGCATTTTAATATTGTATACATATAGACTATAGAATATTGTAATAATATAATACAGAGTTTTACAATTGCCAGCAGACCTTAAAATAACAGCTGAGACCTCTGTCCATTCATTGTAGGAAAATATGTGAAAACATCGGAAAAACATCACGATGCCAATTTAACTGTCAAAATATTTGAATATTTTCACAGAAAAGCTGATGTCTGTCCGGCAACTCGTTTTTAAGAGTTAAGAGTTGGGGGAACTGATGCCTGTCAATGTAGACAATTCGATTGACTATGTGTGCGTGTGTTAATCTCATTACCGGTGGTGGTCTCTTGGTCATGCTCGACGGCCCGCCTCCTCTCCATCTCCACCACGCGTCTCTGGATGCCGCGGTAGTTGATGTCGCTGAACTCCTGGGTGTTCTTCTTCACACGCTCCATCACAGGGTCGGTCACGGTCGCTGTGAAGCTCCCCTTGGTCTTCTCAAATTCCTGGTGGTATCTCACCTGCAGAAACACACACACACACACCACACACACACACACACACACACACACACACACACACACACACACACACACACCACACACACACACACACACACACACACACCACACACACACACACACACACACACACACACAGGACGGATGTGAGGACTCATGTTGGCATGGAAACTGAGATTGCGATCACCAAAATGTCAAAACTCCCAACTTTTTGGGGGGGATTTGATGAAGCCAACAATCTGTGCTCATCTATGTCTATAGGGAGGGTAAGACAAAGTACACCGGCCATTGCCACATTGCTAAAACCAAACAAAACAAGTTGACTCACTGATGAAATATTGCGCTGGCTCTCCCTAACGCGCCTCATCTCGGGGGTGTCCAGGACGAAGGCAGCCTTACCCTGGACCTGCTTGCGGAAGCTGTCCGAATACAGCACCTGGGGGATGGCAGCGGAACGGAGATTAAGACCACATCTGAGGACCTCTGGATCTCCAGAAGGACCCTTCCCTCTTCACACAGGTGACTTTGTAGCGGCCACCACACGAGAAGGCAACAATACCGTGGAAACAAGGGGGGGGGGGGGGGGTGGCAAATCTAACAGCGACTACACAAAAAAACAGGCGACTACAACAGGCTGCTACCAGCGACGCTACGGGGATAACCTGAGACACATTAGACGGGGGAAGGGTGAAGCATTGAGAGACGTACACGCAGAATAACAGTGCGCTCCAATCAAATTCACACTAACGTGGAGACAATGGGGGTGAGAGAGTAGTTTCGGACAGCACAAGAGGTTAGTGTTGATGGTGTGTAAAGATTAAATACACAAAAGAGATATTCACAGAGTTAATGTGATTAACTGGTGCCAAAAGGACGCATGGGTTAGCAACGGGGGTTAACTTGGGGTACTACTGGAGGGTGGCTAAGGAAAGGGAGGGGGGGGCCAGCAGTGTTCTCGAGGTGGGCAGCATAGACCCTTGGGTAGGTTCTGGAGGTACCGAGCTAATCTGTTCTTGGTTCCGTTTGGCTCGCTCCATCTCGGGAGTGAACACCACGGGGGTTCCCTTGGCTGAAACGTCCTTATACAACACCTACAGGACACAAGCATAGTGTCCCCGAGGGGACAGTCAGAGCGCAGAAGACATTCACAGATAGAGCACACTCACATAGGACGGCCTTCAGAGACTTGGATTTGGGCTGCTAGCGCAGCCTGTTCCGGAAGCTTATAAAAAACAACTTCTGTAGTTGCCTGGGTATATTTCCAGTGAATTTACATTTCTGTTGATTTTACTTTAGCCTCTTTTGCGGCCTTTTTGCTGCCTTATCCATGTCTGAGAAATTGGTCCTATCGGGGCAAATCTTGCCCTGGTTCTCAGGATAGAACCCACAACCCAGTTCTCCAGGAGAAGGAGACACTGAGGGTCGGTGGATCTCTACATCAACAGTGGAGAGAGGGATCACACACACACACACACGCACAAACACACGCACACACACACACACATACACGCCGGCACAAGGAGAGGAGAGCTATGATGTAGATGATGAACCAGCAAGGCAATTCACAAGCGGTAGCCAAGAGCTCCATGGGGCCTTTAGAGGGCAAAGATGCAAAAAAAGCAAATAGACTAAAGGAAGGGCATGGATGGAAGATTAAAAGTGGGTGTTGGGAAAAACAGGCTTCATTAAGAGTTGGCAGCAGGGTCGGAGTTCTGGTTCCGGTAACTTTAGTGTTGATGGAGGTGGTGGTGTTGGGAGGCGGGGGTGTGAGCTGTGATGATGATGATGATAGTAAGCGTGAACTCATGAGGGGTTAAGCAGATCAGAGGGCGTCTATTGAATACGTTAAACCGTTAGGAACCACACAGGTTTTTTTAGGGTGGGGGCGGGAGGGTTTCGGGGTCCACTACCGAGCTGATGTGCTTCTGGGTCTCTCGGACCCGCTTCACTTCGGGCAGATCTGATATGGCCGTGCCTTGGCCAATCAAATTCCTGTACTTGATCTATCCCAAACCAAGGGTTACCGGGTTCCCAGACAGGGGGATAAAGAGAGACAGCAGTGAGGACACAAAGACAAGAGATCTGAACTGAGACACATGTGTGCATACATCCGAGTGTTTATCACAAACAGCGTGGTGTGGTGTTTCGGAGCTTTGGGGAAAAAAATATGAATGAATGAATTTAAAAAAATAGGCACTTGTTAGATGAACACTGGGAGACCACGCAACAGCAACACCACTCGTTAGTAAAATACACGAATGAACACTTGAAGGCTTTGATGAAAATGAAAAAAGATGGTTTAGATGGTTTAAAAAGGGGTATTTGGTTTGGCTGGAGTCTACTAAGGGGAATTCATGAGTCGGGTGGGGGTGGTGGTGGTGGTGGTGGTGGTTGGGAATGGAGGGAGGAGGGGGACACAGGGGGGGGGGGGGGGCACTCTGAGGGTACCGTGCTGATGTTCAGCTGATTGCGTTTAACTCTCTCCATCTCCGGGGTCTCTGATATGGAGGTGCCTTGTCCAAGTCCCTCTTTGTACTGAAGCTTTAAACGAGAATATTAAAGAGAGAGTCAACGAAGATGGCTGGCGGAAACAAAAGTTTCCACACTGAAAACTCTTAAAAATCTATTCATGTAGTAGTAAGGGAGTAAGGGGGAGGGGGGAGGGGGGGGGGGAAATGGAGAAAAAACGAAAAGCAAAAAATTCCGCATGAAGAAAATCTGAAACGAACAGCAAAAAATATATTTTAAATAAACTAGCCATGGCTGACTTGAGGGAATGATTAAGGAATGGAACAGGGATTCAGTTAGGATGACAGGGACAAGCTGTAAAAAAAAAGATAAGGTCAGAGGGGGGAATAGTCTGTGTTTGATTTTGGTTGGCGGGGGGGGGGGGGGGGGGTCAGGATGGTGGTGGGGGTGGGGGTTAGGGATCACTCTGTGGTTCTGTTCCACTACCGAGCTGATGTGCTTCTGGGTCTCTCGGACCCGCTTCACCTCGGGGAGATCCGGTATGGCCGTGCCTTGGCCCACAGATTCCCTGTATTGTATCTACCCCCGTGTCACGATGTACACAGCAAGACACAGTGAGACAGAGACAGGTAGGCAGCAAAGGTACACAGTACATATGGCCCACATGGAAAAGGGCCATGAACACGGCTTTACACAAGATTGTCGTCGTCGGCATAGCAGTATAGCTGTCAAAAAACATTGATTCATTGTTCAAAAAAAGACATCATATATTGTGTGTTTCAAAAATGGAGGATATTTCATTAAGTCTGTTACTTGAGTGTTTAGACATTAAGATTAACTGGCATGTTCCAATGGGGAACAAGAAAAATAGTTGAAAATCATGCAACAACTAAATAAAACACTGGGGGACAGTTTAAATGGCGTGGATTAAAAATGGCGGTCAATTGCACAGGGATTACGTGTCCAGGCCAGGTCCTGGAGGCCGGCCGGCGGCTTGGGTAACAGGGGGGGGGGTGGTCGAGGATGAAAGGTGAAGGGATGAAGGACAGATTGCCAGGGTCAGGGTCACCACGCTAAGTACCGTGCTAATGTTCCGCTGGTTGCGCTTTACTCTGTCCATTTCTGGGGTCTTGGGCACCGTGGTGCCCTGTCCCAGTTCCTCTTTGTACTGAATCTTCACAAAGACCAAGAATGAACCAGTCAACCCACAGGTAAGCCTCTGTTTCCACCCCCCCCCCCCCAACATTCTAATCCCCCCCCCTCCCCCCAGTGGGTCCACTACATCCACCTGTAGATTTGCTTGAATAAGGTTTTTTTTTTTTCTTTCTAAGCTTAGCGTAAAAGCTAAAATACTAGATTGTGATCAAGATACAATTGTGATACGATTGTTACAATGGTGATTTCAAGCGACGGTTCGGTCGGTCGGTCAGTCAGTCTAGCTGTATCGCCCCCATGTCCGACAGCAGAGTGCACCTCTGTCGGACATGAACGCATTAACACATTAAAGATGCACAGCAGACGATAACGTTGACATTGAGTTCAACGTAGGCTGCATGAACACAGCATACAAGCTATGCACTCGTAAACCACGCCGTTATTGGGTTACACTCGCATGGCTACTATATAGACAAACCGGTGTTAGGCTCTCACAGAGAATTTCTACTGCACTGGGAGAGAAAAACCAAAGCTTAATAGAAAAGAATGGGCTGGATATCAGTATATGTTAACTCAAAATCTGAAGACAAAAAAAATAAATAAAAAATGGAAGTTAAGAGTGGTTAAAGAGAGATAGATAGTGATTCCAGGGTAGGTAGCTACCGAGCTGAAATTCTTTGTATTCTCTTTAACACGAAGCATTTCAGGGGTGTCCTTTAAGTTCAACACTTTCCCCTTTAGGCTTTTAAGGTCTGCCTGGTACTGAAGCTAAAAGAGGAAGATAAAAAGGCAGACGTGCAATTAACATGTCCAACAATATCAGACAGGAGGAGACAAAATGATATCAGACCGTTCTCTTGTCTTGTAAAATAACCATTTCTCACACACCGTTCCTTATAGTAATAATAATACGTATAATGAAACATAAAAATGTAATATTACCGCTGGACTTGATTAGTTTTGAAGACACAGGACAAACAGTACGCATAAATAAAGTATCAAGGTTAATACTTTGCATTTGGGGACAGACACAAGCCACTGGGCTTCTGCTGTGGGTCTTAAACTTCTGGATCTTACCCTGGTTTCTAAGTGGCGTCGTGAATGCCTAAGTCACGGTGCTAAAAAAAACCTGGTGAGGTTTCTCATTTCTTCACCATCTACTTACATTGCTGAAGTTCTTCTGGTTCTCGCGAACTCTCTGCATCTCTGGAGTGTCGAACACCGGCACGAAGTGGGACATGCCCTTCTCGGCTTCCTCCCTGTACTTTTTCTGAAATGGGAAAAACAAACAAACAAACAGCGATATAGAGATTTCACTCCAGCGAGATATATTATTGATTTCCCCTACACCGTCTTCAAATGAAAGTATTATTTATTTATACATTATTACTTGTTTATACATTTTGTTACCCCCCCCCCCCCTATCCAAGATAGGAGGAGGTTTTGTTTTCGCCCCTGTTTGTCTGTTTGTCTGTCTGTTAGCAAGTTACCTCAAAAAGAGGAGTACGGAATTGGACAAAAAGTGCTTAATTGGCCAGAGCCAGTTAAGCACTGAAGAGGTTCAGCTGTGGCTGTTTGACTTGGTTGGCGTGGCGGAGGTATGCGCTCCACTGAGTGCCCTCTAGTCTAAACAATGTACTTTTTTTTTTTTTAAGACAATGATGACAATGTTAAACAAGGCAAACCCCCGCCCCCCCCCCCACACCACCCCGTCCCCCATCCAAATGCAAAAGTATTTGGTTTGTCCCAAAGCTAGCGTGCTACCTGGCTGATCATGCTCTTCATCTGCTGGGCGTGGAGGATGTCGGGCGTATCGACGACAGACGTGAAGCTGGCCCTGTCCAACTCCGCCGTGTGCTTGTACTTGTTCTGTTCGGCGGGAGGAGGAGGAGGAGTCAGCAGGTGCATAGATAGTTTACAATTGACTCTATCGACAGTGAAAGTAGTCCGCCAGACCTGACTGAGAATGTCGGTGGCATTCCTGGCCCTCATGAAGTCTGGGGTGTCTGTAGCCAATGCCATCATGCCCCTGCCCTTAATCTCCAGCTCCAGGGACTTCTTGTACTCCCTCTGCAGACATGACAAGTCACCACCACCCACCCCACCCCACACCCCACACCACACACACACACACACACACACACACAGTATTCGACAGGGTTCAAGAAACGCTATCAAACACAGTTTGATAAGGAGTCATTCGCAAACACAGGAGTAGTCATTCGCTATCTGGAGGGCTGCAAAACCACTAAGAAAATAGGAGAGGGAACGGAAGAAAAGGCTTAGTTCAGGAGGACACAAACACACACACACACACACACACACACAGGGCTGTGTGAGGCTCCACTGAGAACTGGAAGGTAAACATTGGTTATTCACTTCAGTGTGTTACAAGTTAAGGTTTAGAGGAGTGGATTATTAAAGGATGAACGGCACAGTTTGAGTCAATACACATAAAAAAAGTTCAGATTAGCGATGTAACATAGCCGGAGAGAAATTAATTAATTAAAAGGGAGGATGAGGAGGGTGGGGTTTATGGGGACGGTGGGTAGGGCTTCAGAGGACAGAAGAGCTCAGCAGGATGGACGGAAGCCACGTCAAACAACCCCCCAGGTCCGTTGGTGAAACCGGTCCTACCTCACTCAGGATCTGAGTGGCATTCTTTGCCCTCAGACGCTCCGGAGTTTCCTCCAGTCCTGTTAGCCCTTTACCCTTCACCCCCTCCTCTAGATCCCTCCTGTACTCTCGCTGGAAGGGAGAGGAAAAAGAGCACAAGAGACTGCAAACAACAGCAAACACACACATACATACACAGGGGGCCAGGCCGAACACAGAGACTGGGCACAAAGTCACTGAGCCCCAGCCTTAGCTCTGGGCCTATATATATATATATATATATATACACCTTATATAACTACATAAGGTATATAATATATAGATATACAGGCCACGACTTAAATATACACTTAGCGCAATATTGCAGTGAAATGTATATTAAAGTAAGCGTTGTTCATGGAAGGATCACACTCCAGTAGGTCTTTGAAGGGGTGTTGGTGAGTTTGGCCGGTAGACACGTTGAATAATTTTTGATCAGATATGATGAAGATAAACACAGAAAGGACAACAAAAGCACTCAATTGATGACGGCTCATCAACAGATCCATGCTGTCCTTCAGTGTAGCAGAGATTCCTATTAAATGCCAACTTACAGTAGACAAGAAAATATATTTCATATGAATATATTTAAACATAAACAGAGAACAATTGACGTGCAAAGCGGTCACACATCCAAAGCCATGCCGTCCAACTTGATGATGATGGCTTTTGAGTTGTGTCTGGGGATGAGGTCGTCGGATACAAACGGGCAGCCGCACGCTAACAAACAATCAACTCTAAAACACTCTGCTGACTGCACGGTTAGTAGTGCTCTTAAACCCGCCCCATAGTGAACCATGCAGACTGATCCCCAAAAGTGGTGTGAGTGGGAGTCGGGGTTGAGTGGTAGAAGGAGGTCATGGAGGGTCATGAGATAAATCAAATGGGGGGGGGGGGGGGTTTGAGGTCTTAGTGATGATGGTAATGGGGTGGACCAATAGGACCAAAATGGAGGTCCTCCGGGTTGATGGTGGTGATGGAGGGAAGGTGGGATTTGGGTAAAAATCATCCTTTTTTCTTTTGTTACCTCGCTGGCTATTTTGGTAGCGTGTCTGACATGTAGCATGGCAGGCGTGACCTCAAAGCCAGAGAGGTTCTTGCCCCGCATACCCTCCTCATAGTCCCTCTTATAGTCTCTCTATCCGCAGAGGAGATAAGATAGGACACGGGCACAGACATGGCTCAGATAGACATGCAAACAGTCCTTGATGACAACACACTCCCACCTAAACTAGACCATTTATGATCCTCAGAGCCACTCCTTCTCCTGCTTTATTACCCATCTGAACCACTCTCGTGTCTTCTTATTTTGGTTTTATCATTTGTGATAGAATGGATGTTTTGTGTATTCAACGTTTGAAACCCGATTTCAAGCATAACATACTGTTGTTTTAGCTGGAATGGTCAAGGAAAGATGATATTCTCTTACAGGAATGACAGTATTTAGATAGGGACTGGTGCTAAAATGCTTCTTCAAAAAAAGGCACTGGGCCTTGTTGGCTGTACGGTTGAAATAGCATTGGTTGCGGTGCTTTTCCCTAGTGTGGACGTCTTTTGACCATAATCAACATTCATTTGTGTTATTGCAAACTTCAAATGATCACGTTAAACTGTCTCACTTACAAATACTCTACTATGATATAATAAACACAAACATTAAAACAAGTATGTTGATCCAAACTAAATAAATGCTGAATACATTACTGATGCAAAATGACGGTAATATCGTATCGGCATTTCAAAGCACTGCACTTCGTCCCCTGCCAAAAAAAACAGCTAACGGAATAGAAGACGAATGAGGAGTGTTCCGTTGTGCTGGGACTGAGCGGGAGGACCCCTGTAAGGCAAAGGTTAAGGAAGCTGGAGATAGCGTTGAGACTAACTCAGTGTAGGGGGGGGTTCACTGTACCTGGCTCTGCATCAGCTGGGCCTCCTTGGCGCTCACATATGTGGGAGTCTCAAAGTCCAGCATGGCCTTTCCCTTCTCCTTCTCATACTTTTCCTTGTATTTCACCTGGAAGGGGGGCAGGCAGGCAGCGATGAGGCGGTGATGGAGCACACACACATACTCATCTACCATGTCCACATAGGTACTGTGCATACACGTGGAGTCTTACACTTGATAACTAGCCCGGATGTCTTCAGAGATCATCCATTAACTATGGCAAAGGTGGAGCTAAAATAAAGTAAAATAAGTAAAATAAAGTACATTGTTCCATATTGTGGTGAAACAATATCATATATTTTCAGTATATATATATATATATATATATATATATATATATATATATATATATACATACTGTATATATAAAGTATATACAATACAATATATCTTGATTGCATATGGCTGACCAACAAGGCCGAAAATACATTGTATTACAAATTACATTATATGTCATTTTACACTGTCCAAACTATTGTGTGGACAGATACACATTTCTAGGATACAAATCAATTTTTTGGTCAAAGTTGGGTATTCAGGTCAATTCTTCATCAAACCACATTCACCGTGACACCACAATCTACAATCAAAGTAGATCATTAAGTGACCGAAAAAGGGAATATGTCAAAGCATTCTTTCAAGCCTAAAAGGAATGAACACGTTTCCCTCTTTAATAGGCTGAATGACAATGTCAATTCATCTTGCCCTCTGAGAACAATCTCACATCATTGAATTGAATTGAATTGTTTTTCTGAGGTTCCCGAAACCCCTGGCGGATGGGGAGGGCGGAGCACCACCACACCCAACACAGAGAGGGGGGAGGGGCCACTTACGTTGCTCTGAAGCTCAGAGGCCTCCTTGTGGTGAAGCTGCTCTGGTGTGTCAGCAATCACATGGTAGTGACCCTTACTGTCCTCAAATTTCTTCTTGTACTGGTACTAAGTGGGCGAGTGGGGGGGGTGGGGGGGGGGGGGTTGGGGGGTCAATTCCCATTCAAGTACAAAGATTGAAAGGGAGGGAAAAAAAACTGCCATCCATTTTTATAACTTTGAAAAACGATAATTACCATAACGGGGTAGTTGAAAGTTAAAGACGGCCCAGTGGCGATTGTTACATGTATTATGTCAAGAACATAATGACACACCAGTGATGAGATATTATAGTTTTAATTTGGATGGGAGGATTAGGAATCAGGATGACAGGAAGAGGTAACATTAATCTACGGGATGGGGGGGGAAGGGTCAAAGGTCAGAGGGCTCACTACCAGATGAGGTCACTTAGTGGCAGCGGCGTACGGATGAGAGCTAGGGTACGATGAAGAAGCGGAGCGATGAACCGTGATTAGATGATTATGGCTCTAACCGTTATATATATATATATATATATATATATACTGTTACAATGACGATGAGGACTGTTTGGATATGAAGGATTAAGGGGACACTCGGGGTCACATGATCCAAGGGTGACCATCGCGGAAACCAAGGGGGGGGGGTGTGATGATGGGGGTGGGGGGGTGAGTTGGGTGGTCGGTGGGGGGGTGAGTTGGGTGGTCAGGTGGGGGGGGGTTGTGATGGTGGGGGGGGGGGTGGCGTTAATTGTGTTAATGAAGCCTTACGTCACTGGACAGCTTGCTGGTGCTCAGGTTGTGCTGCATGGACAGAGACTCTGCCATGTCCGTCACAGGCTTGTGGAGCTTCTTCAGGTCTGTCTTGTACTTCACCTGTATGGCAGAGCAATGGACAATTATATACATATATAGCTATATATATAGTATCTATATAGATATAGGTAAATGTATTCGTAGGTGCTAGTCATGAATGACAATACAAATAATAATAGTAATGCTAATAATAATAATAATAATAATAATAATAATAATAATAATAATAATAGTAATGCTTATAATGACAATAGCAATAATAATACATAGTTAAAATAATGATATTGAGCACAGAAATCACATTAATAATAAGCTTAATAAAAATCATCATCATAATGTATCGTCGCAATCATAATCAGTATAATAAGACACTTGACATGTCAAGTATGTAAACTTGACATGTATATATATATATACAGTATATATATATATCATAATGTATCATCGTAATCATAAACATCGTAATAAAAAGACCCTTGAAATGGAGGCACTGGACCTCGAATGAGCTCCCAGCCATACCTCACTAGCCAGGTTGCTGGCGTCCTTCAGAGTCTGGTAAATCTTGCTGTTCTTCAGGTCATACTGGGGCCTCTTTCCTTTCATCTCCTTATCAAACTTCTCCTTGTATTTCACCTGGTGGAGGGGGCGGGGCATACACGTGGCAAGTTAAGCCTCAGCATCTATATATCCATGCAGCATATAGTAACGGTGACGTTGTGATGAAGGGAATGCATTCAGGGCTGGTGGCCCACTGTAAAACAACAAGAGAATGGCAAATAGCTCAAAACCAAAATGAATCCATCTTTTCCTTCCATTTCCGTTGTTCTACAGGAGGAACAGCCACTGAGCTGCTGGGAACGTTGGGAAAACGACAAGTCCTCCATGCATCTTGTGTTCCGTGCTGATAGTCACAAGACCATAAAAAAGATCAACAATGAATTGCACCATAGAATTGGAATAACACATTCCAATTCTACAGTCTCTACATACACACGCACACGCACACGCACACACACACGCACACAAACACACACACACAGGTGGGTCTGCAGGGTCTGCAGAATGTCCTTCTTAAAAGAAAGGTGAGCAGAGCAAGGCAGACCTCTTGCATTACACCTGAGAGGAGAATGTGTGTCTCCAGGCACTTGAGCATCCAGCAGTAACTATGTCTCAAGTTTGTATGAAAACAGAGAATATTTATCTCTGAGGCTTTGGGTAACTGGAGTACACCTTTTGTGTGAAAGGGTTACTATGCCCCCTAGTGGTGAGAGCTGTAGTTGACTGCTGGAAACACAACAGAGCATTGAGGTGACAGACACAACCACTTATTTACGTTACAGCAATCGGTCTAGACAACGGGAACAACATTCAATTGATATCAATCAAAAAACAGAGACATATACTGACTGATTCACTATATTTGGGCCTACTCACAAATGCATATGTTTGCATGTAAAAAATAAAGTATGTAAACCCTTTGCATTGAGGAAGCACTATTTCCATATGCATATACGAAATACAGACAGGTCAACCACAACTATTAACCTTAATTAATAAATCTAAATAAATAATTAAAATGAAACGAAACTCATTGTGCTGTTTTTTGTTTTGTCTCAAATTAGCGAATCAGTCAGTCAATAAAACCCAAAACAACCACATCAGCGAAGAGCCATTGAGTGCAGCAGCCCATGGATCCCCAATGGAGAGGAGGGGGGGGGGGGCATCCATCCTTACATTACTAGTCAGAGAACTCATTTTCTTAATGTGACGCATCTGGAGGGTGTCATAGGAGGCCGCTCCATGCAGTGAGGACTTGGCGTCCACCTACAAAAGCGCAGTGAAGATGGACGGACATACGGACACACATAGAAACACAGACACACACAGACATACACAGACCAGGGCAGGGTGGAGGAGGAGAGACAGAGGGGGGGGTGTGTGAAGAGTGAGAATGAGGAGCAGAAGAGGGGTTAGATTGTAGAGAGCAGGACATTGAGAAGCGCAGGGTTTACATGTAGGTATTAAGAAGACAATCGTAGGCTTACAATGAGATTATCATACATGGATGGTAATGGCAATGGTGAAGCGCTATATAAAGCAAAGCGGTAAGCACTAGTTTAGTAGTATTGTTTGCTACTGCGACATGAACAAAGCTCTGAGGACGGCTTGATCAGACAACCAACGCTAGACAGCTCGTCTTAGAGGCTGTACGTATGACGTCTCAGCTGAGCCGGGGGCTGTAAAGAGATCTCACATGGAAATACATCATCATCGGTGTCGTAGATACGACCGCGTAAACACTAGGGATTGAACAGGAGATCAGAGAGGAAGAGGTAAAGGAGGTCTGGGGTCGGGGGTTATACCAGGCTGGTCAGCTTGGACACTTCGGTGGCCAGGGCGATGTCTGGACGGTAGGTCAGAGACCCCCCACGGCTGGCCTCCTGACGGGCCTTCTCACGGTAGCCCACCTGTCGGAGATAAGACCACGCGTCAACGAAGGAACCCGCCCACAGACATTGGTGGAGTAGAACAAAACACAAGAAACACACTTAAAGGTGCAGTAGGTTCAAGATTGAAGAGCGATTGTTTGGGTTTTCCAGCTATTAGTGAGTCGAATGTGCTGTGAGAATATCAGTTTCTTGTTGACTGGGCGCAAAGGGGCTCCAAGCGCCTTTCTGACAAATCAGGACACCTCTTCACTGACTGGTTTGGAGACTTTGTCCTACCTACCAATCACAGGTGCGTGAAATGCTCTCTCAAATCTTACCTGGCAGCTGTAAAGTGAGCCTAGATAAGAAGGCAACGTGTGTGTGTTTGTATGCGCTTACATCACTGATGAGCTTGGTAGCCTGGGTGGCCTTCCTGATGTCGGGGCGGTCTGCCACAGTGGTGTAGTGCAGGTTGTCCTTGGCATCGCGCTTGTAGGCCACCTTCAGGGGTTTGAAAAAGGATGAAAAGAGCGTGTAGTGACGTAATGATACATTGCTTGCCGTTGGGTGTGTGAGAGCATGTTTGTGCACCATTTGTATCTATGCATTTGGTGTGGATGTCTATTATTGTGTATTTTTGTGTTGTTTTCTCCAGGACCCACCCCCCCCCCCCCTTGAAAACGAGATGGACCATCTACAAGGGTCTTATCCTTCAATAAATAAAGAAATACAAAAAAACCTAGGGTGAGAGCGCCACGCCCCCTCTTGCGGGGACGTTAGACAGTGACTTACGCCGCTCTGGGTCTTGGCCACGTCCATGGCGTGCTGAACTTCAGGTGGTACGTTCATGTTGTTGTACTTAGACTTGCCCTTCTCCTTCTCAAACTTCTCCTTGTACACGTTCTGTGATCCAGACAGAGAGGAGGCGAGGAGGGTTTAAACAAAACAAAAACCAAAAATGCCCAAAGAGGGGTCAGAGGCGGTCAGAGGTGGTTGTAGAAGTTTTTAGCAGAGTTCTGTTTGCTTACCCTGCTGATAAGCTTGTTAATCTCCTTGCTGTGGACTGTGTCTCTGGTCTGGGACAGGGTGGTGAATGAGCCAGACTGCATGTCCTTCTTGCTGGCCGCCTTATACTTGCTCTGAGGTGGGGAGAGATCAGCTGTTAAGAGATGCATGCATAACGGTGCATAATGCATAACGGGGAGAGAGAGAGAGAGAGAGAGAGAGAGAGAGAGAGAGAGAGAGAGAGAGAGAGAGAGAGAGAGAGAGAGAGAGAGAGAGAGAGAGAGAGAGAGAGAGAGAGAGAGAGAGCACAGAAGAAATAGCAATTTCTTACCTCAGAGGCAAGGGATCGCACAGCCTTGGCATGGAGGATCTGTGGTGTGTCTGCAACAGGCAGATAGTGTCCCTTCGCCTTCTCATACTTCTCCTTATATTTCACCTAAAGGCGGGGGGGGGGAGCAAGAGTAAACTCAGCCACTAGAAACACAATTATCCTATATATATATATATGCAAGGATATTACTGAGACTGTAGATAGAGCTAGGTGGATATGGTAGGTGTCATAGGTGTAATATGCAAAGGATTTTGTAGGAAACCCACAAAAGTCACTTACATCACTAGCCATCTCAGCACCCTTCTTGGCCAAAATAGTTAACTTGTCGTCCACGATAGACATTACGCATCCCTTCAACATCTCCTTGTCGTACTTGTATTCCACCTATAGGTAGGATGGAGGAAAGGAACAAGTGAGTCTCGGGCCGACTTGTGTTACGTTGTATTGCGTTCTGTATTGCGTGGGTTTCAACTCACATCGCTCTGCTGGAGGGTGTTCTTGGAGGCGTTGATGAAGTCTGGCCGGTCGGCGGTCCAGATCCACTTGCTCTTAGTGGCCTCGTACTTTTTCTTGTAGTCCAGCTAAAATGGGCAAAATTGACACTCAAAATCGTGAGCGACTGATGTGGGGTTTTCTCATCCCGAGATCCCTGATCATACATAAGATGTGTGCGGAAGAGACTCACGTTGCTGGTGTTCTTGTAGGCTTCTTTGGCGGCACGGATCTCAAAGGCCTCAGGGTCCATATTGATCTGGGCCTTGGCCTTCTCGTACACCTCCCTGTACTTCAGCTAAACACACACACACACACACACACATCACATAATTACATGGACATACACAACCACAAAACCCTCCAGGATTCAACAAATCCCATACAAAGTGGGGATCTGGTTTGTGGGGGAGATGTAAGGTATGACTCACGTTGCTGGTGATCTCCTTGACCTTCTTCATGTGCAGCTGGTGCGGCGTGTCGAACGGCAGGGTGTAGCCCGTGGCCTTATTCTTGTTGTACTCTGACTTGTAGTTGTTCTGAGTGAGGGTGAACATCAGGATATAGATTCAGATTTGGTTAATTTGTCACATGTATAAAGGTACAGTCAAATGTGAAATGTTATTGCCAGCTCCAAAGATGTGGTCAAAATGACAACAAAAAAAACACCGTAGTAACTACATACAATTGTTACATTAAACCACAACCTGAACCCACTATGACTAGAATTGAAAAGTGAAATGTGAAAAATAAAATAAAACTTCCACTTCATTGAAACGTAAAAAAAGTGGGACCTACGTCACCAATCTTCTTGCTGACACGGTGGGACTCATACTCGGGGGTCTCCAGGATGGAGGTGAACTTGCCCTTGGCGCGCTCGTACAGGGCCCTGTACCTCCACTGAGAGACGACGGGGGAGGTTTCAAACACGCACAAGTTTAGAAAACACTCAATTATTGAATTATAGTGAATATGTTGCGTTGTATGAGGAAATCAACAATTTAAAAAAAATGTTGTTTTATGTGGATGCTCTAAAGCTCTTACATAATGGCACAACACCACATGTGTCATGGATGCAAAGTGGGGGTTTTAATGGGGTATAATAGTACGATATAACGAGAACATTGTGCAGTGCATGAGTGTAATGCAAACAAGGATGTGTGTGATGAGAATGAATGAAAGCATGCTTGAGTGGGCTATACGTGCACAATCACAGTACATGCATGGGTGATATTTGGGCTGTTAGCTTGAGTGGTGTGGGAATGACTTACACGGTTACATATGTTGCGGTTACAACACAGCTTAGAGTGTCCCCTTAGCTGTGGCTGGTCATGTTTTGTTTGCCTATATGCTACTCCACACTGCAGGCAGTGTGTAGTATCCCGTAGTTCAACCTGGGTGCCTGGTGAATAGTCTCTATGGAGGCGGGTGAGGAGGATAGTTCATTGAAAGTCATTATGCTGATGTAAGTTTGTTGTCCATTATAAGGTCCTAAAGCTAAACTCACTACCCTGATAGCTACTCTGGCAAAACATCCGACTTGCTTGGCTAATGAAGGCATACATGCTTATTTCAAATATGAATGTAGCGGATTTCCCCGTTTCACCCATTGCGACAAACGGGCCAGGGGCGTCAAACTAAACGCATTGCACCATTATCATGTATTAGAGTAAATACAATAAAAGTGTTGTTCATAAAAGTATGATTTTCATGAATACGACGGATGTAAAAATTCTTCAAAAAGCGAACATCTGCCGCACGTGAAGATATTGAACGTTAATTTAGGTTGGGTGTTTTCATGATGCACTGTTAAACATTAGCTTTTAACTTTTGTGTTAGACACACGGCTGAACTCTTTTTTTTATTTGTCACTGGAACCGAGTCAACACGATGTGGAGAAAGCATGAAAAAAATACCTGTATGAAAGCCAGGAAAAGGTAAGTTTAAGGTAAGTTTAAGGTCAAATATTTTTGGATGGCTGACGGATGTGAACGCACAATTTTGTCGCCGATTTCGTTCTATTGAATCTGGTCACTCACACCGTGTTCAAACATCCGTAGTCATGTCAGTCCCTTGCTACAGCTGTTGACTATATCTTACTATAGAAATAAATAGCTATAAATTATGCAATAGTTATGCTATATGTATTTTTAACCGCTGTACAGCGTACAGCCACTGCACGATTGGTGAAGAGTACAACAAAGAGAGGGTAGGATCAGCGTTTAAGATTAGAGCGTGGGAGAAAGTGGCAAGATGAAGGGGTAGTTACTGATAGTTTAGATTGGCATGAATGGAGGAGATGAGAGGATGGAAGTATATATGGATGGAGTATGGCTACGGCCCTGTCCAGAAAACAACAACAAGGTACTAGAGTCAGCTTTGTTTTCTAATTCCTTGACAACAGAATGTTCAAGAGGTCTGTGAGGTCTATATGTTGTTTGTGGACAGGGCCCTGAGATGAGGTCCTGGCTGAACTGCTCTGAAGCGGTTTACCTTACTGCCCATAGTGGTCTGGTAAAGGGCTGTGAGGATGTCAGGGCGGAGAAGCTCATTGCAGCCGCTCTTTAGCAGATCCTTGGCTCGGCCTTTATATTTTGCCTGTCCATATGTTCACACACAAACGTACATACACAAACACATAGCATGCCACAGTTGGGGAGACGTGCAAACAGCAGGGTGGACACTGGGAAGGGCCCCTGGAGGTCCAAGCTGTTGTTTTGTTTTTCCCCCACTGAATCTGTGCCCTCAGTGAGAAAGGCCATTGCCCTGGATGAAGGCCACAACTCATTTGAGCCATACTAAGTTCTGCTGCATTTTCTCTAGATATACATTATATACAGTATACACAATAACGACAGCATCAGCACTGGAGGCACAGATTCACGAGATTCCAGCGCACTCAAGATATTTCCCCAGTTCTGGCTACTTGAGTGGCATTGTTTGGGACTCCTGCAATAGGAATAAGAAGGTGCGAGATAGGCGAGAGTCAGATAGAGAGACAGATGGAGAAAGTGAGGTCCTAGCCATGCGACGTGAACCTTCGACAGGTTGCCGATGGCCTCATGCAGCGGGCCGGCGAGGCCCCGGGGGAGCGGGAGGAGGCGGGCCAGTGGCACCACAGCCGAGCCAGGGGGGTTACCTGGCTCATCTTGTTGTTCTGCCTGGCCAGCTGGTATCTAGGATCGTCTGTGGTAATGGTGAACTTAGCTCTGTCCTTCTCATAAGATGACTTATAGGACCTCTGCTCAGAACGGTCAAAAGGAGGTTATAAACACTAGAAGAATTCATAAACGAAGGTGTTCTGTGAGAACTAAGCGATGAGGCTATTTCAGGGAGGAAGAGGTAAAGTTGTTATGTGGATACAAATTCAGAAATATGGCAAATTCACAGTTAGACCACAGAACAACATTATGGCCGTACAGAAAGGCCACGCCTACAAGGAAGCTAGTACACCATTGTTTCTAGCTACAGTACATGATTGTTTTTTCCTTAGAATTTGAGAATGCAACTGAGATGCATAGAGGTAGAACAAAAAAAACAAGAACCCTTGTTATAAAGAATTCTGATGAAATTAAACTACAAAATAAATCAAATTTAAGCATTTGAAGAAAAAAAATCCATGTGTGGAATCTTTGTGTGGGTAGAACAAAGCGACTTACGTCATTGATGAGGGAGGAGGCGTTCTTGGCGGCATGGAAGAAGGGCGTGTCACAGGTGTACTTAAAGTTGTATCTGTTCTTCTCGAAGGAGGCTTTGTACAGCCTCTGTTTCCGCCAAAAGGAAAGAACCATTAGCGCAACATAACTCAATGCACGATAGCGGTGAATCACTGTGCTTTCGTTGTCATTAGACATTAGATCACTCACCTCGCTGAATAGCGCCTTGTTCTTCTCTGCCAGCACCAGGTCAGGTGTGTCCCACACATAGCAGCCAATTCCCTTCAGCCAATCCAGGTCCTCCTTGTACTTGACCTAAAAGCAAGGCGATAAAGCGTCCTGTGAATCTGATCAACCATTTAACCATCCGTGGACAACACTGTGTGCATACGCGCACGTGTGTGTGTGTGTGTCTATGCGTGTGGTATTTAATTGTTGCTGGTTGTGTGTAGCAACAGCTGTACTTACGGTGCTGGCGTTGTCGCACGCCACCCTGTTGATGAAGAACTCAGGGCGGTCGGGGATGGACTTCCATGTTCCCAGGGAGTTGATGTACTTCTCCCGGTATTTCACCTATGAGAAGGACATAAACGGTGAGACAGAGAGAGACAAGAGAGAGAGAAAGGAAGGTAAACATTTCACAACAGACATCTTCGTGGAAAAAAGCATTGGTAAGGACTCGCGGAAATACTCACCTCGCTGATGTTATCGGTGACCTTGCGGTGGAGGATGATGTCCAGTGCGTCCTTGACTGTGTGGTAGTGGCCCTTTGACAGCTCAAAGGTCTCTTTGTATCTCAGCTGTTCAGACACAACGACGAACCAGTTCACACTTACGCCACTCCACCAATACAACAATACACTAAAGAATATCAACCACGGTGTCCCAGAACTAAGGCACGGTCAATGAAAACAAAGGCAACGGAAGCAAACTATTACGCAACATCACTATCAATATAATATAATTGATAAGGATGACAAATAACCAGTAGGTGTACTCACGTCGCTGGACTGCAGATAAGCCTTCTTGGCACGGATCAGGATGGGTGTATCGCCGATGGCTGTGTACCTGTGCTTGATCTTCTCGTACTGCTCTTTGTATTTGTTCTAGCAGGAGAGAAAGAAGAACAATGCATTGTCAAGTCAAGTCAAGTCAAGTCAAGTTTATTGTCACTTCACAGTTTACAGTTTAGTATAAAGCAGTGATGTGAAATTCTTGTGTGCAATACCCGACGACAGACAGCAGTTATAGAATAAGATAAAATAAAATAAAATAATAATAATAATAATAATAATAATAATAATAATAATAATAATAATAATAATAATAAAATAATAATGTATTGCATGCAATACAATACATTTCAAATGGACTTGTATCCAGGAGAGACCTACACTTCCCAAATATAACTTTACCATAGAACGAAGTTTGACTGAGAAAGCCAAGTTCATAAAATCATGACTTTGAAAATAAATACTTACATAGCTGTTGACCACCTTCATTCTCCTAGCAAGACCCATTGCTGGGGTTTCAATCTCCTGGCTGAAGTGCGCTCTCTCCTTGGAGGCCAGGTCTGTGTACAGGAACTGAAGATGAAAAGGAAACCAGAAAAGTGAATGAAAGCGATGTGAAGGCCATGTGAACACACTGGATTCAAACAGCTAGGTAAGGGATAGTAAGGGTGATAACAGTGGTGATAAGTGAATGGGAACTTGCCTTGTTGGACAATTGCTGGGCCCACTTGGCTCTTTGGATGTCCACAGAGTCCAGAGTGGTGCTGACCTTGGACATATCCTCCTTGTTTTGGGCTTTGTAGATCATCTGGAGACGGACAGATGATCAGCAAACATGCAGAAACTAGGCTGATGGTAGCAAGACTTGCATTGCTGGTTTGACTCACCATACTCATGTGGGACTTGAGCTCAGTCACACGCTTGTACTCAGGTGTGTCCAGGACCACGGAGAAGTTGCTGTGGTTCTTCTTGGCGTCCACCGGATAGTTGACCTGCAAAGACACCCAGGATACAATGACGAAGGAGAACATCCCAAAGGAACAGGCAACATCAACATAAACTGAGGTTCCTAGCAACCCGAAGGGAAGACAAACGCCCGTACCCTGAACTTGGTGATGTTGCGGACATTGACCATCTCTGGGGTGTTGTACATGAAGCAGCCCAGTCCTCTGAGCCACATCAGATCCTCTTTGTAGCGCAGCTGGAGACCGGAGGAAAGCACACACGTCAAATCGGACATATTGGATTAACCACAAATCACAATCTCTCCCAGATGATCTCTGGTGCTGGAAGGTGTGAGGTGAGTTTACGCACGTCGCTAGTGATCTCGTTGACATGGCGGAAATGCATGAGTTGGGGCGTGATGGGCAGAGAGATGTACTGCCCCTTCGTGTTGTTGTACTTCTCTCTGTAGCACAGCTAGGAGTGGATAGAAACAAGACAAAAAAATGCTTGAAAAAAATCATGCATACTGTTGCATACTGATGCATACACATGATTCATGATATTTCATGATTTGTTATTCAATTCAAAAGTGAATACTGGCACTGGGTTACCTCGCTGAGGTGCTCCTGGTTCATCTTGACTTGCTTGTTCTGAGGGGTGTCGAGGGTTGAGTGGATCTTGTCCTTCTCCCTCTCGTATTGCTCACGATACAGGCGCTGAGTAAGGGAAGAGGAGGATGATGATTATTGTAGAGGTGACATTATCCAACACAATTTACCGCTGAAGAAACAGCATTACGTGTTTTTTGTGTACACATTACGGAAGTAGCGTTGTTTCTGTCGTCGTACCTCGTTGATGACCTGGTTGACTTTCCTGATATTGACAAAGTTGACACCCTCTGGGTGAAGGGTGTAGCCCTTTGCCTTCATCGTCTCGTAGGCTTGCTTGTACTTGACCTACAACAAAAAGAAAAGCAAAGATCCATTGACTCCATTGCTCCTGAGAAAAACATTCAACAAATATAAGCCTTAAAGAATGAACAGAAAGCCAGAGAGACGTACGCTGCTGGTGACCAGGCTGTTATTCTTGACTTGTCGGACAACGGGCGTGTCGTTGGTCAGAGAGTAGCCGGTGGCCATGGAGTTTTTGTTGTCTTCTTTGTACAAATTCTGAGCCGAGAGAAGGAAACAAATAACAGCGCTGCTTTAAACCTGGAACACCGTTAAGTCCTTGAGAAACAAAGCAAATCGTACGAACAAGTTAAGTCTAGCTTTTGCCGTTTAATTGTAGAAAATGATAACCAAAACATTACTTGAGTACATCTTTTCTAAAGAAGTCTTTATTTGACGGATCTATCTTACGTCACTCTGGATGTAGTTTGCCAGACGGGCCCTCTCAGTTTCCATGGTGACAGCAGGTGCGGTGTTGGTGCCCTTAATGTTGGCATTGTAGTCTTGGCGGTAGTGCAACTGAAAATGACAACAAAAATAGGACAAAAAAGTAAACCGTTTAGATGATGATTCTGTGTGTAATTATATGAATTTCCTGACATTTCATCATAATTGGAAGACTCACATCGCTCAGGTTGACAGCGTTCTGCTTGGCAGTCTCATAGATTGGAGTGTCTGTGACAACAGAGTAGTCCTTGAATCCCTCCACGGCCTTGGCTTTGTACTTGGCCTGGAAGACAGAAAGGGAAACCAAGCGCCCTGCTATTAGAGACCCCTTCTATCTGCACTTTACTGCACCAATTAATGGCTGGATTTAGGGGGGGGGATGTCTAACCTCGCTCCTCAGATCACCGGCATTCTTGACACGGATGATTTCGGGAGTGTCCCAGGCATAACAGCCGATTCCCTTGAGATAATTCAAGTCATCCTTGTAGAAGATCTGGTGAGGGAACATACAATGATTAAAAGAGAGGTCAGGATTGATACAATTATTCACTGGTGGTTAGTCAGACATTTGACATGAATGGAACATATTGATTGAGATAGGCCACACACTTTTATTGTCGTTTATTTGGGTGTAGTCCAAAAACGATTTGCATGGTAACTCACGTCGCTGAGCTGCTCGTTGACCTTGCGGGCCTGCACGTACACCTGCATGTCGGGCAGGCAGATCCACTGGTGCAGGTGCTTGCGGTAGTTGATCTCGCTGACGGCTTTCTGGGTATTGCGAGCAGACACGATCTCCAGCATGTCTGGTGGGATGTGGTTCTTGGCCTTGGACTTCTCATAGTCTTTCTTGTACAAGCGCTATAAGAGGGGTTGGGGTACATGGACATATGTCAAATAAAACAGAGCTTGTGCCAGGGTCAGGTCAAGTGTGACATTCATGCCCATGAATGCAATTCCATTAAATGTTCAATATATTGACTACGAACCCTAAAACCTGAGAAATGTAGATAATTAAATAGGATTTTGCACAGCTACTGTTGAAGAAATGCTACATCTATAAAAAACTACAAGAGCCAGAAGGACCCTCAGGATAACATACATCAAGGTTGAGTTTCCCGGCATTGATGCAGCGAAAGGTGGCGGTATCCTCCTCCAGAGACTTGGGTAGGCTGTAGAGAGACTTGAACTTCTCGTAGTCCTCCTTGTACTTCACCTGGTGGAGATAACATAATCGTTTAAATTAGGTTGATAGAAATACATGCCCTATTTTATGGTTCACGGTCAAATTGAAACAGTGAAACAAAATAATGACACAATGTGGACTTAAATGGAACACCTCGATAACGTGAAAGGAGGGCAAACCATTCAGGCTCGACTTACACCACTGAGGATGACCTTCTGCTGCTTGGCGTGCTGCATGGCGTGGGAGTCATGAGGGATTTGATAGCCCTTGGCCTTGATTTTGTCCCAGGCAGCTGTGTAGTTTTTCTGTTTAACCAAAAAAGATTGCCCACATTATTAAGGTGTTATGCTTTGGAACGTGTTCGGAAGGACGCTCAACAATGCAGGAAGAGCCAAAGCTTACATTGCTGAAGAAGTGTTTGAAATCGTGACATCTGGCGTAGTCGTGGGTGTCCAGGATGGTGGTGTAGAGGTGCTTTTCCTTATGGTAAGCCTCTCTGTAGTTAAGCTGTGGGAAGAAAATATGGATATTAAGTAACCCACAGGTAGCTGAATCATGGTATCTTTATGATGAGAAATCCGACCACTAAAGTATTGTATTACTAAAAGTCTTTGACTCTCACCTCACTGGCCCAGGTGCTACCCAGGATAGCGGTGACGTAGACTGGGGTGTCCGTTACAATCGAGTAGTTGTTGAATTCCTTCTTGCCTGCCTCTTTGTATTTCAGCTGGAAAACATCAAATAGAAAACAGCAAATGTATAATCATGTCATAAAAGGTGGTGTACTGGGCCATAATTGATGCCGATTGATCGTTTATTACACTTACCTCACTCTGCAGCTCATATGACTTCTTGGCGCGGACCATCTCAGGTGTGTCCCACACATAGCAGCCCATGCCCTTCATCCAGTTCAGGTCTTCCCTGTAGTACACCTGTTTTAAAATGGCATGATAAAGACCATCAAGATCATCAACATCGTTGCGAAGACGGACCCAGAAGGTGCCATGACACATGACAAAGTCACATATTGATAGGTTATTCAAACATAACACTAAACACAATAAGCCGCGCTGGTTAGACAGTACGCACGTCACTGAGGTTCTCGTTGATCTTGCGGGCGTGGATGGCATCTGTCTGGTCGGCGGGGCAGGTCCACTGGTGCAGGTAGGTGCGATACATGACGTCGCTCAGCATGTCCTGGCACCTCTTGGCTACCTTGTTGGCGATGATGTCCGATGGGATGTGGGTCTTGATCTTGGCCAGGTTGTAGTCCTTCTGGTAGACCCTCTGAATAGAAACAGATACACAGACATGTGTTACATTGGATGCTTTGTTGTTGCAATGTTTTTCATGAATTATTGGGTAGTAGCGATTGTGATCCATTCCCTCACCAGAGGCTTTTTCTTCTCCTGGTCACCGCAGCGCATGATGTCAGGGAAGTCCACCAGGGTGTTGGCCATGTAGTGGCCCTTGGCCTTCTCATGGATATCCTTGTACTTCACCTGTTTGGATCGAGATATCAAGGTATATATATGTAATATAATGTATTAATGCTGAATATTAAAATATCGCTACCAAGTGGGATGGCAACTTACGTCGCTGATGATCTCCCTGCCCTTTTTGCCATGCAGCAGAGGGATGTAGTCGTTGTTCAGCTGGTAGCCAGTAGCCTTGCTTTCATCCCAGCTTAGTTTGTACAATTTCTGAAAGGAGAAAGGGAATATTAAAACCCCAAACCAAAAACGAAAATATTGGCAAATCAAGGCAAATTAACAATTAAAGAACAAACTAATTCATTAACAAAGAAAGACATAATGAGTGGATGAATGAATGTGCACTAAAAGTACCTCACTGATGTTCTTGGATGCCTCCCTGCTATGGGCCAACTGAGGTGTGTCCTCTGAACCAATGTAATGTCCCTTCTCAGCGTTGAAGGTCTCTTTGTACTTCAGCTATTGTAGAGAGGGCAAGGAGTTAGGAAATAATACAATGAAAGATGAAGCCTTCTATGCAGGTTTGTCATGAAACACTGGGGGTTATATTGTTGTAAATGTGACTACTTACATCACTGAGGTTGGCATCTGCGATCCTAGCCAGGATAAGCTCTGGACGATCCACTACATGGGTGTACTTGCTGAAGTTTTCTATGGCACCCTTCTTGTAGAGCCTCTGCATTATGAGCCAGATGAGAAAACAGTAAGACACATTGCGTTGATACAAAAGGAAGGAAACCAATCGTTAGCTATGCAGACTGAATACCATGTGATGAACGTACCTCGTTGAGAATCTCCTGGGCCTTCCTGACCTTGACGTGATGCACAGATTCGGCCGGAATCCACCCACAGCCACGAATCCATTCAAGATCTGCCTTGTAGACAAACTAAAAAAATAAAATAAAAAGGATGAAAGATGAACAGTACACTAAAGAGGTTTTCTAAATTGAAGATTTCTGACCAGCCACCCCCCCCCCTCCCCCCATCACGGTACAACACTGGGTTTTAAGAAAGTGCACGTGACTCTAGCGTATACCACTCACGTCACTCTGGAGGTCATACGCCTTCCTGGCTTGAACCACATCGCTGGAGTCCGGCATGCAGGTCCACTGGTGCAGGCGGGTCCTGTAGACGTTGTCGTCAACCTGAATCTGGCACTTCTTTGCCAATTCAAACTGCAGCATGTTCACTGGCAGGTTGTACTTGGTCTTGGACTTGTTGAAGTCCTTCTTGTACAATATCTCACTGGCGATCTTGCCTGAGTTCATAGCCAACATGATCAGCGGGTCATCAAGGACACTGAGTGCTCCAATGTGGTGTCCCACCTGTTTGCGGTAGCTCTCCTTGTACTTGTGCTGTTTGAAAAGTTACAACAAACAAAATGGTCCATGAGCTGAGTGTACTGGTTCACACAAATCAAATTCATGATTTAAAGGAATGAAGTACACTTACACTACTTTGCACTTTAGTGGTTTGAATGCACTGCTTGATGGGCACTGCATCTCCTGGCATGAAGTAGCCAGTGGCTTTGACTTTATCCCAATCCTTGGTGTACAGTTTCTGTAATACATAGTTATAACAACATATGTATCTTTGCAAACAGGGACAAATAAACAATTGACATCTGACAATTGATATATGTAAAAAGTCCATACCGGATGGAGGATCTTAGCCACCTCTCTGGCTGTAGCGAGAACTGGAGTATCTACCAGTGAGTACTTAAGCTTGTCCTTGTGCCAAGCTTTACGGTATTTAGCCTGTGAAAAGTTAAACACAAATGTAGTTCAAAACAAATGCCATCATGTTGGACTATAACAATACTGAGGTTTAGGAGCAGAACAGTACTGTATCTGCAGTGTGTCTGCCTCTCACCTCATCCAGCACATCAGCAGCATTCTTGGCACAGACAAAGTCCATTCTGTCAACAGTGGCAGTGAACTTCTGCTTGTCCAACTGAACACGGTATCCTCTCTATGTGGAGCAATGGAGAGAACAAAACCGGTCATAATAATAATGACAGAAAATGTATTATATTCAAATTATTACTATATTATATTAACTATATTATACACTAACAAAACAGCAGTGTCTACAAGGTGGAGAATAGTAGTGAACAAGGCTGTACTTACCTCGGCCAGGACTTTCTGTGCATTCTTCACCTTGATAACATCAATACACTCATGTGGCACCCATCCACAACCTCTCAACCACTCCATATCAGCCTTGTACACTACCTAAGGAGACAATACCAAAATACAACATACATTAAGACCAGTAAAGTGTATACCACCTGTTAATATGTGTGCAGATATTGTTGCCATCTTACATCGCTCTGGAGATCGTAGGCCTTCCTGGCTTGGACTACATCGGTGGAGTCCGGTAGGCAAGTCCAGTTGTGCAGGTGTGTCCTGTAGTTGAAGTCGTTGACTTGGATCTGGCATTTCTTGGCCAGCTCAATAGTCAGCATGTCCACTGGCAGGTTGAACTTGGTCTTGGACTGGTTGAAGTCCTTCTTGTAAAGGGCATCACTGGCAATTCTGGCTGAGTTGAGAGCCAGCATGATGAGAGGGTCATCACGGACACTCAGGGCACCAATGTGGTGACCCACTTGCTTGCGGTATGCTGTCTTGTATTTGTACTAACGGATGAAGAAGAAGTTGAAAGTTGTTATTGTCTGACTTACAATGTATGGATACTTAATATAATGAATAACTTAGCACTCCTCTTACATCACTAATGATATCTCTGGAGGCTCTGGCCTTCAGGACAGCGATGGCATCCTCCTTAATGTGGTAGGCCTTGGCCTTCTGGTTGTCCCATGCCTTGGTGTACAGTTTCTGCAAGATCAACCAAAGATATTTGATTTAAACAGCACAGATCCATTCTGTAGAAACTCCATTTTGTCCATATATTTATGTGGGCTTGTGGAAAACGTATTTATATAAATTGTGATTTATATAGATTTTTTATTGACTCAAGAGTGAAAAGATGTACATGAGATTGTAACTTGTTTGTATTGTGAAAAACGTACATTGCTGATGTTGATTGCATTGGCCCTGGAGAGCTCCATGGAGGGGATGTCCGGTTTCATGTGAATGGATAGCTTGTCTTTATTCCAGGCTGCTGTGTATTTCCTCTGTCAAAGGTCAAACACAGAACATGTAATAAAAGTGACATTCAGTGTCAGCTAGTAGTAGTAATGATCTAGTTTACAAACGGCTTAATGACTTTGTGGATATAGTTGGCAACAGAAAATGTAATCAAAGCAGCATTAAAGCAGCAATATATACTCACCGCACTGATGTTGTCAGCATTCTGCTTAGATAGGACAATTTCAGGGAGGTCCACCACACTGGTGAACTTGACAGTGCTAGGGGCCTGGCGGTAGAGGTTTTCGTTCAGGATTTTCTGGGCATGCCTGACCTTGACAACATCCACTGACTCATGTGGTGACCAGCCACATCCCCTGATCCACTGCATATCAGCCCTGTACACCGCCTGCAAGACAAGAACCATTTTGTCATATAAAAACCTCACAGTACAAAACCTGGTTTTAAGAGAGTGCATGCACGAACACCACTCACATCACTCTGGAGATCATAGGCCTTCCTGGCTTGGACTACATCGGTGGAATCAGGCAAGCAGGTCCAGTTGTGCAGGTTGGTCCTGTAGGTAACGTTATTCACTTGCTTCTGGCATTTCTTGGCCAGCTCAAAGGCCACCATGTCCACTGGCAGTTTGTACTTGGTCTTGGTCTTGTTGTAGTCCTTCTTGTATGTGTTTTCACTGAAGATCCTGGCTGCATTGGCAGCCAGAACAAGCAATGGATCACCCTGAACACTGAGTGCTCCAATGTGGTGTCCACATTGCTTGCGGTAGCCGGCTTTGTACTTATACTACACAATCAAAACAAAACTATGTTAGTAGTTTGTGATATACAACTATTTGCGGCAAATACAAAATAATTGTAATTGTAATTTGTACAAAAAAAAAAGATACTTTCAAGATCCTAAATACATGTGAAGACTTACATCGCTGATAATATTCCGAGAGTTCTTGGCTGCCAAAACAGAAATTGCATCCTTCGGTAGATAGTAACCCTTCTTTATCGTCTCCTCGTAGCCTTCACGGTAATATTTCTGAGGACACAACAAAAACTACTGTATGCCATATGCCATATATGTATGTGTACATACATGTACAATATAATACAACATAATACAATATTATAACAATGTAATATATATTTATATATAACAATAGACTGATGGTTGTAATACCAGACTGTTGTTGAGCTTGTTCTGCTGAGCCAGGACAATCTCTGGGGTGTCGGGCATGATGTGAATCTTGGTCTTATCACTCTCCCAGGCAGCGATATATGATTTCTGTTAAAGGTACAGGTACAGCATGTTCAGTGAACATACATTGGGCTAATGAGAGGATACAATTATTCTACATTATCTAATACAAATAACATTAGCACTAACTAATAAAATCCTTAAAAATGAATCATATATCTTTTTTTTTTAAAGAAACGCTTTTAATCCTAGATGATCTATCCTTAGAATGCTTACAATGTTATCAATCCACATTCAGTGACACAAATACCTTGTTCATTGTCTCAGCATTGGTCTTAGCCAGGGCATATGGCATGTCAATTGTATTGGCAGTGAACTTAAAGCGGCTTGGGTGCTGGCGGTATTTCCTCTCGCTCAAGATCTCTGCTGCCTTCTTTGCCGTCTCCACGTCCACTGAACCGATGGGAACCCAGCCTGTTCCCCTGATCCATTCCATATCTGCTTTGTAAATATTCTGGTATACAAACAAACAGAGCATTTACCAATACGTTGAAGACAAAACAGCAGTTAGGTTTGCTGTGCTCAGCAAAATTGTGAATTTTCAAAAACTCACGTCACTCTGGAGATTGTAGGCCTTCCTGGCTTGGACTACATCGGTGGAGTCCGGCAGGCAGGTCCAGTTGTGCAGGTGTGTCCTGTAGTTGAAGTCATTGACTTGAATCTGACATTTCTTGGCCAGTTCAATTGTCAACATGTCCACTGGCAGGTGGAATTTGGTCTTGGACTGGTTGAAGTCCTTCTTGTAAAGGACATCACTGGCAATTTTGGCTGAGTTGAGAGCCAGCATGATGAGAGGGTCATCACGGACACTCAGGGCACCAATGTGGTGACCCACTTGCTTGCGGTATGCTGTCTTGTATTTGTACTGTGAGGACAACATAAAAGTATTGTGGTGATTTAAAAGGGAGTACTAGTGGACAACAATCCTGTGTGAAACAAACACAATTCATGCCACTTACGTCACTGATGATTTCCCTTCCGCGCTTGGCAGCCACAATAGCAACGGCATCAGCCTTAAGGTCATAGCCCTTTCTGAAGATCTTCTGTACGTCCTCCCTGTACACTTTCTGTACAAGATGTAAAATAGGTTTAAGTTGGGAATCTTTGTGAAGGTAATATAGAGGTATAAACGTTGCTGTACTTTAGAAAGATCAAACCAACATTGCTGATGTTGTATGCGTTGACTTTAGCGAGCATTATCTCAGGCAGATCCTGGGTCACATGGTTCTTGGTCTTATCCTTCTCCCAGGCAGCCACATAGCTCCTCTGTGAACAGAAGGTAAAAGCTCACTTTGGCAGGGTATAGGTATAAATCATTGGCAAGAGTAAAAACACAGTTCCTACTTTACCATCATCACTATTTTTTAACTACATAATTACCAATGACAGTCGTACACTACTTATTTTTTTCCCCAAACTATTGTACCATACATTTTCCGTACCTTGTTCATAACCTCTGCATTTGTTTTTGCCAAGATCATGGGCATGGCGGTCATGTCTGATGTGTATTTTAGTTTGTGAATTTTCTGCTTGTACAGATGGTCACTAAGGATCTTTCCAGCGTGCTTAGCCTTCACAACGTCGAGGGAGCCAATGGGGACCCATCCCACGCCCTTCATGAACTCAAGGTCAGCCTTGTACACAGCCTGGTGGGACCAAAGAAGAATACGTTTTCAGCCACCAAATGTAGCCAGTATCTTGAGAACATGGAACAAGATGTTTACAATGTGTAAAGCCACTCACATCACTTTGGAGATCATAGGCCTTTCTGGCCTGAACGACATCAGTGGAGTCGGGCAGGCAGGTCCAGTTGTGCAGGCGGGTGATGTAGTTGTTATGATTGACCTGGATCTGGTTCTTCTTGGCCAGTACAAAGGCCAGCATATCTACTGGCAGATTGAACTTGGTCTTGGACTTGTTGAAGTCCTTCTTGTACAGAATATCACTGGAAGCCCTGGCTGACTTTCGAGCTAGCACGAGCAGAGGGTCGTCCTCGACGCAGCGAGCACCAATATGGTGACCTTGCTGGTTGCGGTATCCTGCCTTATACTTGTACTGGTGAATTCACAGAGAAAATATTGAAAAGTTAGAACCTGGTACACAACTTATGTAAAAGATGATGAATCAGCTGTCCATTCATATTCTGAAATGTTGACATTCATCCAACGTACATCGCTGATGATGTTTCTTGAGGCCTTGGCACTCTTCACAGAGATGGCATCCACAGGCAGGTAATAACCCTTGTTGATGGTATCTTCATAGCCTTGCCGGTATTTTTTCTGAAACAAAAGACACGTTTTTTAATACTTGCAATGGACCAGGATGGACTTATATATGGTGTAATTGCTGATGAAAAAACGCAACAGGTGAATAGTGTTTGGTGAAGAGGAAACTCACAATGCTCATGTTGATAGAATTCTGCTGAGATAGGACGATCTCAGGTGTGTCAGGCTGGATGTGCAGCTTTGTCTTAGCCTTTTCCCAGGCCTCCGTGTACAAACGCTGGAACGAAACAACACCAAATATATCATGTGTATTTAGTGATAGCACTATACAGGATTATTATCTTATAAATAATATAGATTATTAAGCGGCTTGAGTCAAAACTACGGTCTACTGTACATATTTGAATCTAAAAGACTCCGAGACATTCCACATTTATTGCTGAGAGAGGCCCACCTTGTTCATGTTCAAGGCATTGTTCTGTGCCAGAACAATCTCCAAGGCATCCATGGGGCTGGTGAAGCGATGGGCACTGGGGTGCTTGCGGTACTTCCTTTCACTCAGGATCTCTCCAGCCTTCTTTGCAGTCTCCACGTCAATTGAGCCAATGGGGACCCATCCCGTGCCTTGGAGCCACTTCAGGTCAGCTTTGTAAACAGCCTATGAGCAACGACATAGTATGTTCACATCAATAGCTGACACGTTTTGTGTCATTCATATGAAACATAGGAAATAATAAATACAGAGGTATAATGACTTACATCACTCTGGATGTCATACACTTTTCTGGCATGGACGACATCAGTGGAGTCAGGCAGGCAGGTCCAATTGTGCAAGCGGGTGATGTAGTTGGCATGATTGACCTGGATCTGGTTCTTCTTTGCCAGTTCAAAGGCCAACATATCTACTGGCAGATTGAACTTGGTCTTGGACTGGTTGAAGTCCTTCTTGTACAGAATATCACTGGAAGCCCTGGCTGATTTCAGAGCCAGTACAAGCAGAGGGTCGTCCTGGACGCAGCGAGCACCAATATGGTGACCTTGCTGCTTGCGGTATCCTGCCTTATACTTGTACTGAAAGAAGATATGAAGCACAAACCAGATGATTGGTACACTAGGTGATTAAAGCAATTAATTGATAATGATAATGCTGGCTTTTTATATAGCGCTTTTATCCAAAGCGCTTTTTTTGACATGAGTGACCAACAACAACTTACATCACTGACAATGTTCCTTGCAGCCTTGGCTGCAATAATAGAAACAGCGTCATTGCGAAGGTCATAGCCCTTCTTTTTGGCCTGTTCATTGGCCTCCTTGTATCTTTTCTGCAAATACAGACAAGACATTGTTAACACCCTGTGTACATTCTGTGAAGGAGCACTATTCTCAAGGCTATTGACTTACAATGCTGTAATTGGCCCTGTTGGCCTTAGCCAGAACGACATCCATGGCATCAGGCATGATGTGGATTTTGCACTTCGCCTTATCCCAGGCTTCATGGTAGGCTTTCTATGGAGACATAAACCAACAGGAGGATACATTCAAAAGGGTAAACTATGCAAATGTGTACTTTAAAGGAGGTTGAATTATGTTATCATACCATCATATCTGATGTAATATTGAGTTATTTTTGATCAAGACCAAAAATATAGCGAGCCAAATATTACTACATACCATGTTATTAATCTGAGCATTGGCTTTAGCCAGCACTAGGGGCATGGCATCGGTTTTGGAGGTGAACTTGTAGTTGCTGGGATGCTTGCGATACCGGTATTCACTGAGGATCTCACCAGCCTTCTTCGCTTTCTCAACATCCAATGAACCAATGGGCACCCACCCAATACCCTGCATCATCTTCTGATCTTCCTTGTAGATATTCTGGAGGGAAAAGCATACAAGCATGTTGATACACTCAAATATGTTTAAAAATATGAATATATTTGTACATGAAAAAATAAATCATACATACATCACTCTGGATATCGTACGCTTTTCTGGCCTGGACAACATCAGTGGAGTCGGGCAGGCAGGTCCAGTTGTGCAGGCGGGTGATGTAGTTGTTATGATTGACCTGGATCTGGTTCTTCTTGGCCAGTTCAAAGGCCAGCATATCTACTGGCAGATTGAACTTGGTCTTGGACTGGTTGAAGTCCTTCTTGTACAGAATATCACTGGAAGCCCTGGCTGATTTCAGAGCCAGTACAAGCAGAGGGTCGTCCTGGATGCAGCGAGCACCAATATGGTGACCTTGCTGCTTGCGGTATCCTGCCTTATACTTGTACTGAAAGAAGATATGAAGCACAAACCAGATGATTGGTACACTAGGTGATTAAAGCAATTAATTGATAATGATAATGCTGGCTTTTTATATAGCGCTTTTATCCAAAGCGCTTTTTTTGACATGAGTGACCAACAACAACTTACATCACTGACAATGTTCCTTGCAGCCTTGGCTGCAATAATAGAAACAGCGTCATTGCGAAGGTCATAGCCCTTCTTTTTGGCCTGTTCATTGGCCTCCTTGTATCTTTTCTGCAAATACAGACAAGACATTGTTAACACCCTGTGTACATTCTGTGAAGGAGCACTATTCTCAAGGCTATTGACTTACAATGCTGTAATTGGCCCTGTTGGCCTTAGCCAGAACGACATCCATGGCATCAGGCATGATGTGGATTTTGCACTTCGCCTTATCCCAGGCTTCATGGTAGGCTTTCTATGGAGACATAAACCAACAGGAGGATACATTCAAAAGGGTAAACTATGCAAATGTTTACTTTAAAGGAGGTTGAATTATGTTATCATACCATCATATCTGATGTAATATTGAGTTATTTTTGATCAAGACCAAAAGAGACCCGGCCTAGTGGCCGGGTTAGCCACAGAGCCCGAAGCGATTGAGCACAGGGAAAAAAGTAACGTCCACTTCTCCTTCCCGCGGACCCACCATCTACCGGAAGAAACGATTGGGTCGGGTGCACTGCCAGTCAGGTGACAGTGAAAACAGGGGGCCTCAATGGACCAAACTCAGCCAACAGAAACTTTGGGGACATGGAATGTCACCTTTCTGGAGGGGAAGGAGCCTGAGCTTGTGCTGGAGGTGGAGCGCTACCAGTTAGATATGGTGGGGCTTACCTCTATGCACAGCATTGGCTCTGGAACTAAACTCCTGGATAGGGGTTGGACTCTTACCTTCTCTGGAGTTGCTCAGGGTGTGAGGCGCTGGGCGGATGTGGGGATACTCACACTGTTGACTGTTGTTTGTGCCTATGCGCCAAGCAACAGTTCGGAATATCCCGCCTTCTTGAACACCCTGGATAGAGTCCTGCATGGGGCTCCTATAGGGGACTCCAAAGTCCTTCTGGGAGACTTCAACGTGGGCAACGATGGGGAAACTTGGAGGGGCATGATGGGGATGAATGGCCTTTTGGGGTTTTGTTATTGAATTTCTGTGCTAGTCATGGATTGGCAATAACAAACTCAATGTTCAAACATAAGGATGCTCATAAGTGTACATGTACCAGAGTACCTTTGGCCGAAGGTCATTGATAGATTTTGTTATCATGTCATCTGACCTGATGCCGCATGTTTTGTCACTCGGGTGAAGAGAGGGGCAGAGCCCTCAACCGATCACCATCTTGTGGTGAGTTGGGTAAGGTGGCGGGGGAAGCCTCTGGATAGACCTGGTAAGCCCAAACGTGTAGTGCGGGTGAACTGGGAATGTCTGGTGGATGACCCTGTCCGGAAGACCTTCAACTCCCACCTCCAGTGGAATTTTTCCAGCATCCTTGTGGAGGCATTGAACCATCCTTGTGGAGCCGGCGACGACGAGACAGCCTACAGGGAGGAGGTTGGATCACTAGAGCAGTGGTGCCAGGAAAACAGCCTCGCCCTCAACGTCAAGAAGACCAAGGAGCTGATCGTGGACTACAGGAAGCAGAGAGGAGAGCACGCCCCTATCTCCATCGACGGTGTTGCAGTAGAGAGGGTCAGCAGCTTCAAGTTCCTCGGCGTGCACATCTCCGAGGACCTCACATGGTCCACGCACACCACACACGTGGTGAAAAGGGCCCAACAACGCCTGTATTTCCTCAGGCGTCTGAGGAAATTCAGCATGGGCCCCCGCATCCTGAGAACATTCTACCGGCACAATCGAGAGTGTTCTTTCAGGGTGTATCACCGCCTGGTACGGGAACTGCACCGCAGAACGCTTCAAAGGGTGGTGCGGACGGCCCAGTATATCGTTGGAGGTGAACTCCCCTCCCTCCTGGATATATACATCAAGCGGTGCGTGGCCAAGGCCAAATGCATCATAAAAGACAATGCCCACCCCAGCCACGAACTGTACTCACTTTTACCGTCTGGCAGGCGATACCGCAGTATCAAGTGCATAAACAGACTTAGAGACAGCTTCCACAGTCAGGCCATCAGGCTGCTGAACAAGGGTGTATAGCATATAACAATGTGTATTTTATTACATTGATTTATATATATATTGCTCTTTTTCTGTGCTAATATATTGCATTTTATATATGCATTTTTAGATTTTTATATATTTAACTACAGTTTGTACTTTTTACTTATTTTTTATTCTATTCTGTTTTGTATAACTGCTGTCTGTCGTCGGGTATTGCACATAAGATTTTCACTCTTTGCTTATACTTGTATAAACTGTGATGTGACAATAAACTTGACTTGACCCTGTTCAAAAAGGGGGACCAGGGGGTGCGTGCCAATTACAGGGGTATCACATTACTCAGCCTCCCTGAGAAAGTCTACTACAAGGTGCTTGAAAAAAAAGGTTCGGCCGATAGTTGAACCTCAGATTGAAGAGGAACAATGCAAATTCCGCCCTGGTCGTGGAACAACGAACCAGCTTTTCACTCTTAAAAGGATCCTGGAGGGGGATTGGGAGTATGCCTACATGTGCTTTGTGGATTTGGAGAAGGCCTATGATCGGGTCCCCCTGGGAAATACTGTGGGGGGTGATGCGGGAGTCATCCCAACTGAGGGCCATCCAATCTCTGTACTCTCAAAGCAAGAGCTGTGTCCGGATTCTCTGTAGTAAGTCGGGCCTGTTCTCAGTGGGTGTTGGCCTCCGCCAGGGCTGCGCTTTGTCACCCATCCTGTTTGTGATATTCATGGACAGGATTTCAAGGCGTAGTCATGGAGGCGAGGGGTTTCAGTATGGTGGGCTCAGGATTGAATCGTTGCTGTTTGCAGATGATGTGGTCCTGTTTGCGTCATCAGTATGTGACCTTCAGCACTCACTGGATCGGTTTGCAGCGGAGTGGCTGGAGTGAGGATCATCACCTCAAAATCTGAGGCCATGGTTCTCAGCAGGAAACCGGTGGATTGTCTACTCCAAGTAGGGAGTGAGTCCTTACCCCAAGTGAAGGAGTTCAAGTATCTTGAAGTCTTGTTCTCGAGTGAGGGGAGGATGGAGCGTGAGATTGACCGGAGAATAGGTTCAGCGGGAGCGGTATTGGGTGCCCTTTACCGCACCGTTGTAACCAAAAGAGAGCTGAGCCAGAAGGCAAAGCTCTCGATCTAGCGGTCAGTCTTCGTTCCTACCCTCACCTATGGTCATGAACAATGGGTAATGATCGAAAGGATGAGACTGCGAATACAAGCGGCCAAAATGATTTTCCTCTGGCTGGTATATCCCTTAGGGAGATATCTCCCTCAGTCACTCGTGAGAGACTCGGAGTAGAGACGCTGCTCTTTCGTGTAGAAAGAAGCCAGTCGAGGTGGTTCGGGCATCTAGTAAGGATTCTTCCTGGTCGCCTCATCCTGTGCCTTATCCAGGCACATCTAGCTGGGAAGAGACCACGGGGCAGACCAAGGTACATGTGGGGTGATTACATCTCCACGCTGGCCTGGGAATGCCTCAGGATCCCCTAGTCAGAGCTAGTCGATGTTGCCAAGGAGAGGGAAGTTTGGAGTCCCCTGCTGGAGCTGCTACCTCCGTGACCCGACTATGTATTTTATCTGTTCATAGTCATAGAACTTTGTCTTGTTACTTTTACTGTTAATCTTGTTTCTGTTCATAGTCATAGGACTATGTCGTGTTACTGTTCAGTCATAGGACTATGTCTTGTTAATGTTGTGACTGTTCATCTTGTTACTGTTCATAGTCATAGGACTGTTTTGTTACTGTTATACGTATATCATATATATATATATATATAAATATATATACATATATAAATATGCAAAGTATATAAGTGGTATTAACATGATTCATATTCAAATATGCCAAAAAAAATTCTGTACTGGACTGTACTTGAATCTAATCTAATCTATTCCAATGAAATGGGTGTTAATTGGTGTTAAGATTTTGAGGAGGTCCTTGGAATCTTTTTTTCCCCTGGCCCCAAACAGTTTGAGAACCCCTGCTTTAAAGGAGGTACAATGACATCATCATACGATCACATCTGATCTAATATTGAGTGATTCATGATTAAGACCAACAGTATAATGAGGCACATTTCACCACTTACCATGTTATTAATCTGAGCATTGGCTTTAGCCAGCACTAGGGGCATGGCATCGGTTTTGGAGGTGAACTTGTAGTTGCTGGGATGCTTGCGATACCGGTGTTCACTGAGGATCTCACCAGCCTTCTTCGCTTTCTCAACATCCAATGAACCAATGGGCACCCACCCAATACCCTGCATCAACTTCTGATCTTCCTTGTACATATTCTGGAAAAAACAAAGCGTACAAGGTTGATACATTTAAATATGTATCAAAACGTCAAATATATTGCCACATGCCAAAACAAAATCCTACATACATCACTTTGGATCTCGTATGCGCGTCTGGCCTGGACAACATCAGTGGAGTCAGGCAGGCAGGTCCAGCTGTGGAGGCGGGTGATGTAGTTGGCATGATTGACCTGGATCTGGTTCTTCTTGGCTAGTTCAAAGGCCAACATATCTACTGGCAGATTGAACTTGGTCTTGGACTTGTTGAAGTCCTTCTTGTACAGAATATCACTGGCAATCCTGGCTGATTTCAGAGCCAGTACAAGCAGAGGGTCGTCCTGGATGCAGCGAGCACCAATATGGTGACCAAGCTGCTTGCGGTATCCTGCCTTATACTTGTACTGAAAGAAGATATGAAGCACAAACCAGGTGATTGGTACACTAAGGGATAAAAGCAATATTATTTACATGAGTGACCAACAACAACTTACATCACTGGCAATGTTCCTTGAAGCCTTGGCTGCAATAATAGAAACAGCGTCATTGCGAAGGTCATAGCCCTTCTTTTTGGCCTGTTCATTGGCCTCCTTGTATCTTTTCTGCAAATACAGACAAGACATTGTTAACACCCTGTGTACATTCTGTGAAGGAGCACTATTCTCAAGGCTATTGACTTACAATGCTGTAATTGGCCCTGTTGGCCTTAGCCAGAACGACATCCATGGCATCAGGCATGATGTGGATTTTGCACTTCGCCTTATCCCAGGCTTCATGGTAGGCTTTCTATGGAGACATAAACCAACAGGAGGATACATTCAAAAGGGTAAACTATGCAAATGTGTACTTTAAAGGAGGTTGAATTATGTTATCATACCATCATATCTGATGTAATATTGAGTTATTTTTGATCAAGACCAAAAATATAGCGAGCCAAATATTACTACATACCATGTTATTAATCTGAGCATTGGCTTTAGCCAGCACTAGGGGCATGGCATCGGTTTTGGAGGTGAACTTGTAGTTGCTGGGATGCTTGCGATACCGGTGTTCACTGAGGATCTCACCAGCCTTCTTCGCTTTCTCAACATCCAATGAACCAATGGGCACCCACCCAATACCCTGCATCATCTTCTGATCTTCCTTGTAGATATTCTGGAGGGAAAAGCATACAAGCATGTTGATACACTCAAATATGTTTAAAAATATGAATATATTTGTACATGAAAAAATAAATCATACATACATCACTCTGGATATCGTACGCTTTTCTGGCCAGGACAACATCAGTGGAGTCGGGCAGGCAGGTCCAGTTGTGCAGGCGAGTGATGTAGTTGGCATGATTGACCTGGATCTGGTTCTTCTTGGCCAGTTCAAAGGCCAACATATCTACTGGCAGATGGAACTTGGTCTTGGACTGGTTGAAGTCCTTTTTATACAGAGCATCACTGGCAATCCTGGCTGAGTTCAGAGCCAGTACAAGCAGAGGGTCGTCCTGGACGCAGCGAGCACCAATATGGTGACCTTGCTGCTTGCGGTATCCTGCCTTATACTTATACTGTAAGTATAAGTATAGAAGAAAAAAAAAGTATTCTTAAAAAGGAACAAAATACGATAGTTAAGTATTGTGAAATTCCCCCCAATACGTACATCACTGGCAATGGTAGTGCAGGCTTTGGCAGCCAGGATTGCGATTGCGTCTTTGCCGACATGGTGACCCTTCTTCTTGGACAGTTCATTGTCCAGCTTGTAAAGTTTCTGAAGAGGGAATCATAAGTATTTCTTTGAAATCCCATTATCTGAGCTCTACTGTGTTTTCCTGTTATTGTGTGTTTGTTATTGGTGCTGTTTTTATAATTCTGGGGTTAATCTGAAGAGTTGTACCTGGCTGTAATTTTTATTGTTTGCTTTCGCCAAAACAACATCCATCGTGTCGGGCATGACGTGGATTTTGGTCTTGTCCTTCTCCCAGGCTTTAATATAGGCTTGCTGAAAATAACAAACACATTTTTATTAGTGACACATTTTCCTGATGATAAAACCTTCACAGATAGTGCAATCCCCACAATATACTGCAACCAATACCTTATTCATGATTTGGTTGTTGGCAGTAGCCAGTGTGAGGTCCATGGAGAACATGTCCTTCGTAAACTTCAGTTTACTGGGGTGCTGGCGGTACAGCGCCTCGCTTTGAATCTTGCCAGCGATCTTTGCTTTCTCAACATCCAACGAGCCAATAGGAACCCATCCGACTCCTTTGCAGAAGTTTTCATACTCACTCTTGTACTGGATCTAGAGGAAATCCACAGATAAACAAAATGATACATTGTACATTATACATATACATATACATATACATATATATATGTATATACATTCATTGCTATGTGAACAACACACAGTCCATCTCTCCTAAATGCTTTCCCAACCTGACATGAAATTACCATGTACTGCTGATAGCTTGCATAAATGTAAAGGTTATTTTTTGGATAGGAATTTGAATACAAAACATGAACCGGTAGGTAGTACAACACCGCTACAGTACAGTATGATCTGTGGTTGCAAACATTGCAGTGTCCTATTACCAATTAAGTCCTATTATTTGACTTTCCTGCATCTGATGTTTCTAAAATGTTTATGGTTAAGTTGTAACCATTATTTGCTGCAGTCTAGCCCATTATTTTCTTCAGAACATATATCTCTAGAATTCCAGTTTGAAGAAGGACACAAAAGGAGACATAGAGAATCATACGTACATCACTGGAGTTGAACTGCACTTTGCGGGCCAGCTGCAGGTTCATGGCGTCAGGAAGTACGGTGTAGTGGGTACTAATATGCCTGTATCCAGTGTTGGTCTGAGCTTTGGTGGCCTGCTTGGCCTGTACCAGGCTCATCATGTCTACTGGGGAGTGGTACTTCAGCTTGGCCTTGTTGTAGTCCTTCTTGTAGTTCCTCTCACTCTGCATCTTGGCCACTTGCATGTAGTGCACCAGCCGGGGGTCGTCCTGGATACTACGGAAGCCAACATGGTGGCCTCTGCTTTTTTCATAATCCAGTTTGTACTTATACTGCAGCAGGACAGGGGTACATTGTTATTCACAGGCACTGGCTGACATATACTATTGATTGCAGCCAATAGCAACTACTCCAATTCATTTTGTACAGTACGATACTCTTCACTTACATCGCTAGCAATTTTGGTGCCCAATTTGGCAGCCACAATAGCAATGGCATCGGCTTTAACGTTATGGCCCTTTATAGCCATCTCCATGACTCCAGCCTTATAAAGTTTCTGCAAAAGAAAAAAAAATTGAATAAATGAATCCATCAAATAAAACATATTTTTATCTGTTAAATAAGAGGAAAATTACAGATGGTGACTATGTACACAGTAACTTATGGTAACCACTATACAGTATTAGATATGATTCCCTTACATTGCTCATGTTGATGGCATTGGCCTTGGCCAGGACAATTTCAGGTGAATCTGGCATCACGTGGATAGTACGCTTGTCCTTTTCCCAAGCAGAAGTGTATGCTTTCTGCAAACAAACAACAAGGGTTAATGGTCAGTCATCCTAAAAGATAGCTGAAACAAAACAGTTATATTATCATTTCCATCTGGCGTGAGAATGCTTCACCTTGTTCATGATCTGGTTGTTGGTGGTGGCCAGGGCCAAGTCCATGGAGTCCATCAGCTTGCTGAACTTGAAGGTGGATGGATGGGTGCGGTACCTGTTCTCACTCTGGATCTGGCCGCCAATCTTAGCCGTCTCCACCCCCAGTGAGCCAATGGGGACCCAGCCGATGCCACGGATGTAGTTGTTCCACTCTGACTTGTAGTCACACTGCATAGGAAACAAACGTTGTGGGGTTGTGTGCTGGGAAACAAACACGTCTTGATGTGTATTGAGCAAATTGTCTTATAGTATGTTGAGCATGATTGTTATTTTATTTTCCTTTTATGTCTAAACCTGCTGTTCTATTTCACCTGGGCAGTTTACAGTGCAAAACGGCAAAGTACACCCCTGCACAGTACATCCATCCTTTTTCATCCCTGATTCAGGAGACCCATAGGTCAACCATCCATACTCTTTAATGGATGATGTTATTGCCACTGTCTTTATCGTTCAAAATAAAGGATGCGTTATCTCTTTTAGAAAACATTGCAAGGTACAGATTAACAGTAATGACATATTCAGGATTACTTGATATGATTGTTTGCGATTTGTTCTACTCACGTCACTGGCGTTGACGTTCATTTTGCGGGCGAGTTGCAGATTCATGGCATCAGGCATGAGACAGTATTGGTGCTGGATCTTCCTGTACCCAGTGTTGGTCTGAGCTTTGGTGGCCTGCTTGGCGTGCACCAGGCTCATCATGTCTACTGGGGAGTGGTACTTCAGCTTGGCCTTGTGGTAGTCCTTCGTGTAGTTCCTCTCACTCTGCATCTTGGCCACTTGCATGTAGTGCACCAGCAGGGGGTCGTCCTTGATGTTACGGAAGCCCACGTGATGGCCCCGTGCCTTCTCATAGTCCAGCTTGTACTTGTACTAGAGCAGTTAGCATTAACACATAGAATTACATCACCTGCACACTATTGTGTTCTTGTAAAGTGGAGCTTAAGTGGATAAATCATCATTACATATTTTATACACTCAGGTATTCTTCTTCACTTACGTTGCTAGCAATTTTGGTGCCAGATTTGGCAGCCACAATAGGAATAGCATCTGCTTTGAGGTGATATCCCTGATTGGCCATTTTGGAAACGCCGGCCTTGTAAAGTTTCTGTGAATGACAGATCAAAGAGAGAGGTATCCAAATGTTGTTTCTCTAGGATACAAAGGCACTGTATCTATCTATCTATATATGCATTATATTTTCATTGACACAAAAATCCAGGGGAGGTATTTTGGTGTAGTTTATAGAAGTTGTATTCCCTTACATTGCTCATGGTGATGGCATTAGCCTTGGCCAGGACAATCTCAGGTGAATCTGGCATGACATGGACAGTAAGCTTGTCCTTCTCCCAAGCGGAAGTGTACGCTTTCTGCAGACAGCAACAAACACATGATTATGATGACCAACATGGGGAGGATTGATGCTGTGACAAACCTGTACTCAAAATTCACAAGCCCTTGCACCTTGTTCATGATCTGGTTGTTGGTGGTGGCCAGGGCCAAGTCCATGGAGTCCATCAGCTTGCTGAACTTGAAGGTGGATGGATGGGTGCGGTACTTGTTCTCACTCTGGATCTGGCCGCCAATCTTAGCCGTCTCCACCCCCAGTGAGCCAATGGGGACCCAGCCGATGCCACGGATGTAGTTGTTCCACTCTGACTTGTAGTCACACTGCATAGAAAACAAAGAAAACATTGTGGGGTTACGCAGGGAAACAAGTGATTACTTTTAAGAAGGGATACGATGTATTACAGAGTGAATTAAATATCTACAGTACAGGGAAGCCACAAAAGCGAACACAACATTTGTTCATCGGCTGAATTTGTTAGGGAGCCTGGTTTGTTAGGGAGCCTGGTTTCATAAATTCCTTAATGACCAGGGCATTTTGTACCTGACCACGAGGTTTACCCTCTATTACAGATTGATGTGTTTTAATTTTATTGATTTATTGATATGAAATAACATCATCTCATCAAGGAAACATCAAACACAGTTCATGGTATAAATTTAAGAATATTTAAGTGATTATTTTGACAAGCATTGTTTTGTTCTACTCACGTCACTGGCGTTGACGTTCATTTTGCGGGCCAGAACCAGGTTCATGGCATCAGGCATGAGACAGTATTGGTGCTGGATCTTCCTGTACCCAAGATTGGTCTGAGCTTTGGAGGCCTGCTTGGCGTGCACCACGCTCATCATGTCTACTGGGGAGTGGAACTTCAGCTTGGCCTTGTGGTAGTCCTTCGTGTAGTTCCTCTCACTCTGCATCTTGGCCACTTGCATGTAGTGCACCAGCAGGGGGTCGTCCTTGATGTTACGGCATCCCACATGGTGGCCCCGGGCCTTCTCATAGGCCTTCTTGTATTGGATCTAAAACAAAGCCAGAGACAATTCATCCATCTCTTTCGTCGCAAACAAGTCCTCATATGCTATTTAAAGCTGCTCTAGGTACGATTTGACACTTAACTTTACTTACATAAAGAGAGAGTAGAAAATAGCGGAATGGAGCAAGAGTTTGAAGATGACCAACCCCAAAAAATGCCCCCTCCCTCCCTCCCTGCTCCCTCCCTCACTGCTCCCTCCCTCCCTCCCTGCTCCCTCCCTCCCTATGTAACATTCATGCACCTGTGGTAGAGCTATGATAATGCAGTGTGTATGCATGTGATTGACAGGCAAGATGGACTCCCTGAACCATTCAGGGAAGAGATGCTGATTGGTCAGAAATGAGCTAGCAGCAGTCTAAAACTGCTGTCTTATACTGAGCTAGACACAGTCATCCAGAACAGATGATGTGCACAGCACATTTAACTCACTAAAAGCTGACTATGGCACTGACTATGGACAAGTTACATTCGAATTGTAGCTCTTAAATCTTACCTACAGCACCTTTAACATGATTTGTTTTTGGTGTGTACTCACATCACTGGCAATGTGCCTGCCTTGCTTGGCATGGAGGACAGAAATGGCATCAGGTCTCATGTCATACCCCTTGGCGATATGTTCAATCCACTTGTGCTTGTAGTGAGCCTGGAGACCAAAGATCAAAGAAGATCAGGCAATGTTCTGCTTGAAGCATGTGTTTAGGGGTGTGCACCATTGGCAGGATTCTGCCATGCTCTTACCTCGCTCATGGTCTGCGCATTGAATTTGGCCTGGATGAACTCAGGGGCATCCGCTGGCAAGTGGTATGTATGCATGAACTTCTCACCAGAGGCCTTGTATGCAGTCTAAATACAGAGAGAGTTAAGTGAACATCATAACATGACAATGTACTTCAGTACCATTATTGCAAGTACTATTCAACAGTCATCAATTGAACAATATGTCGACACCGGAAAGCATTACAAAATGGCTCAGACCTTGTTCTGCTGCTTTGAGTTGGTCATGGCCAGAACCATATCCATAGAGTCAGTCTTGCTGGTGAACTTGAGAGTGCTCGGGTGCTGGCGGTAGCCCTTTTCGGCCAGCGCTGACCTGGCAGTCTTGGCCAACTCTACGTCGATGGAACCAATAGGAACCCAGCCTGTGCCTTTGTAAAGGTTGTTATACTCCGACTTGTATTCATTCTGAAGGCGTAAAGAAATGGAGTAAGAGGTCAAAAAAGAGCAGAGGAATGTGCTTCTTTTGTAATAATGAAAGCAGACAGGTTGTTTTTTTTATATAATAAAGTCATTTTTTTATAGATTCATCTTTTAGCTGTGATGATTTTTTTTTTTTTACCATGGCCTACAGCAATTTTACGATCAAACTCTGTTAAAGGGACTCCTACGCATGGCGGGTTGAACCTACGTCACTCTGGATGTCCATCATTTTACGACACTGCTGCAGCCGCAAGTTGTCAGGGAGCAGGAAATAGCTGTGGGGGATCTTCCTGTACCCAGTGTTGGTCTGAGCTTTGGTGGCCTCCTTGGCGTGCACCAGGCTCATCATGTCTACTGGGGAGTGGTACTTCAGCTTGGCCTTGTGGTAGTCCTTCGTGTAGTTCCTCTCACTCTGCATCTTGGCAACTTGCATGTAGTGCAGCAGCAGGGGGTCGTCCTTGATGTTACGGCATCCTATGTGATGGCCCCGGGCCTTCTCATAGTCCTTCTTGTACCTGACCTGCATTGAGAAGAGCGTGTTACTGACAAGTTATCTCTTGAGACGCACGCATCATTAGTCGATTGCCTGGATGGCGTGCATCATGGTGACATACATCACTGGCGATGTTCCTGGAGGTTCGGGCCGCTATGATGGAGATGGCATCCTCCTTTACGTGATGTCCTTTGAGCAGATCTTGACGATGAGCATAGGTGTAGTGGTTCTAAATCCGGGAAAAATGGGGGGATTCAAATATAGTATGATGTGTGTATGATTCAATGCTTGAAATGTATAATACGATGCGCTACATACCTGGCTAATGTTGACAGCATTGCACTTGGCTTGGATCAGTTCAGGCACATCGGCAGGGAGGTGGTACGTATGCTTGAACTTTTCACCACTAGCCTTGTATGCTTGCTGTAAAAACACAATACAAACCAGGCGTTGGTTTAATAGACATTAGACGATTAGTGCCCCTAAGATGAAAACTGCTCTCTCACGTTCAAATTGAGTTAGGCTTACCTATAGTTCAATCAACACCACAATATAGACCAAAAAAGTACTCAATGTATGTATTTTTCATATATTTTCGCCCATGTATTTGTGCTTACTTCTGATAAACGGCTGTATTACATACTTGCACTGGCGTTAAACTGACGTATTTCGTCCAATTACATTGCTCTATTTTCTGTGCTAACTCATAGCACGGTGATTGGCAGCTAGCCTTGGTTTTTGACAGATTCAAGTATCAAAGCAAAGCTCTAACTTAGCTACAAGCACTCCAACTTTTTGAAAAGCTATGTACCGCCCCAATATCTGGTTTAATGCAGACATTTCACAGAAGACGGTCATAATATATATATATACATATATATATGTATATATATATCATAATATATAATATATAATAATCTAATAATCTAAATTCAGTTGGATAGGGCCTTAAAAAATATGAAAAAGCACTGTATACACTTTTCCACTTTTTACCGTGTCAAGGATCTTGGAATTGGCTTTGGCAAGCTCCATGTTCATGGAGTCAGTGAGGCTGGAGAACTTAAAGGTGGAGGGGTGCTGCCTGTACTTCGTCTCATCCATGGCTGCGGCTGCCGCCTTGGCTTTCTCCACATCCAGAGACCCAAGGGGCACCCAGCCTACTCCCTTCATTGAGCTTTCATAATCTAGTTTGTAGTTGTACTGTAGGGAAAAAAGACAGATATGTCAGATATGGAAGACATCAAGACACCCATAATAAGCAAGCATAAAGGCAAAAAACATATTTCCCCTAAATAGGAAGTCTTTAAACTTACGTCACTGGCGTCGAAGTTCATTTTGCGGGCGAGTTGCACACTCATGGCATCAGGCATGAGACTGTATTGGTGCTGGATCTTCCTGTACCCAAGATTGGTCTGAGCTTTGGTGGCCTGCTTGGCGTGCACCACGCTCATCATGTCTACTGGGGAGTGGTACTTCAGCTTGGCCTTGTTGTAGTCCTTCTTGTAGTTCCTCTCACTCTGCATCTTGGCCACTTGCATGTAGTGCACCAGCAGGGGGTCGTCCTTGATGTTACGGCATCCCACATGGTGGCCCCGGGCCTTCTCATAGGCCTTCTTGTATTGGATCTAAAACAAAGCCAGAGACAATTCATCCATCTCTTTCGTCGCAAACAAGTCCTCATATGCTATTTAAAGCTGCTCTAGGTACGATTTGACACTTAACTTTACTTACATAAAGAGAGAGTAGAAAATAGTGGAATGGAGCAAGAGTTTGAAGATGATTCATTCATGCACCTGTGGTAGGGCTATGATAATGCAGTGTGTATGCATGTGATTGACAGGCAAGATGGACTCCCTGAACCAATCAGGGAAGAGATGCTGATTGGTCAGAAATGAGCTAGCAGCAGTCTAAAACTGCTGTCTTATACTGAGCTAGACACAGTCATCCAGAACAGATGATGTGCACAGCACATTTAACTCACTAAAAGCTGACTATGGCACTGACTATGGACAAGTTACACTCAAATTGTAGCTCTTAAATCTTACCTACAGCACCTTTAACATGATTTGTTTTTGGTTTGTACTCACATCACTGGCAATGTGCCTGCCTTGCTTGGCATGGAGGACAGAAATGGCATCAGGTCTCATGTCATACCCCTTGGCAATGGTCTTCTCCCAGGCTGTCTTGTAAGAGTTCTGTTGAGTGACACGGTTAATTAAATCATCGATTGATTGAATGATTTTAAACAGATCATATTGCAAACGACTGGGACACCTACCTTGCTGATGTTGTAGGCATTGCATTTGGCCTGTTGGAATTCAGGGATGTCAGGCGGCAGAGAATACTTCTGATGGATCGCCTCCAGACCTTTCTTGTAGAACAGCTATAGAGGACGCACACAGACAAGGTTTTCGAAGATTAAACAACAACAACAATTAGCATTTGCAAGCGTCCATAGAGAGACCAGCGGGACTGCAGGTCTTACGTCGCTCCTCTGAAGCTGGTTGAGTCTGGCCTGCAGCATGACGGGGTGATCGTCAATAGCTGTGAAGGGGATGGTGTCCGGGTGCTGCCTATACTTTTTCTGTGAGCAGAAAAAAACACAAATAAATTAAAAAGCAAGGAGATGAAAATGAGAATATATTTTTTACTGGATGAATGGATTGACTTGAGGGTTAAGGTGGGTGACCTTGGGCGGGGGCTATGGAAAACATACCTCATTGAGAATCTGTCCGGCGTTCTTGGCTGTCTCCACGTCCACAGAACCATAAGGGATCCATGGGGCACCCTTGGTGTAGGCTTTGTAGTCAGCCTTGTACTCATTCTGCCATGAATGAGAGAGACATTTGATTCATAACATTAGTGGTGGCAGGCTGTATCATCAACTGAATGTTAAATGTTTATATTTTGGTCTGGAATTTGGTTGATTTGTCACATGTATAAGGTACAGTGTCAAATGTACAGAGGAATGTTATCGCCAGTTAAGTCAAGAACTGACCATCTTCGAAAAATATAACCGTCAAAAGAGATCGTCAAACTGCCCATTCTTACGTCACTCTGGATGCTGTTGGCCTTCTTGGCCAGGGCGACCAGGATGCTGTCGTGGGGCATGAGATAGCGGTTGTTGATTTTCTTGTACCCGGTCATGCTGGCGATGGCCTGGGACTTCTTGGCCAGCATGATGGACATCATGTCCAACGTGGTGTGGAACTTGGTCTTGACCTTCTCGTAGTCCTTCTTGTACTCGCGCTGCGGGAGGGATTAGAGAGAAGAAGGGGTTAGTTAAGTTTAGTTAGTTAGTAATGTGAAGAAATTGCATTGGCTAGGTATATAAAACATTTAGGAGGTCTTACATCGCTCTGGATCTTGGCCACGTGAACGGAGTGCAGGATCTTGGGGTCATCGTGGATGCTGAGGGCACCTACCATGTGACCTCTGTTCTTTTCATATTCCTTCTTGTATTTTACCTGAGAAACAATGCCCAGTGTTATTACCTGAGACACGCCGGTGGCTCGGTGAACACGGAAGTGATTGTCCCGGTGTACTCACGTCACTGGCGATGTTTGTGTGAGCACGGGCCGCAAGGATCGAAATTGCATCACCCTTCATCTCAAACTGCTTGGCTTTGGCTTTTTCCCAATCGTACTTGTAGCAGTTCTGCAAAGAGACAATCATTGAAGTGTTGAAGGAAACATGGAATGAACGTTAACTCTTTATCTAACAATTGTAATCGTATAATGCGCTATTATGCCGATTTACATTATCTTTTAAAACAAGTAACCCAATAATAATGTAGTAATGTAATGCAGGTTAAACTAATGACAGACATAAATAACTCATTTGACTTACTTCACTCAGGTTGTAGGCGTTAACTCTGGACTGAATAAAGAAGGGATAATCCGGGGGTAGGCAATTCTTGGTCTTTGTCTGCTCATACTTGGCCTTGTAGTTGAGCTGCAAAAGATCAGGAGATGACTATTTAGAACACATCTGATTCACCTATAGAAGTCAAAATGATTATCATTAGGTTAATAGTCATAATACACTAGACGACCACTGGATGGCAGCAGAGGATGGACTGGGCTCTTTATCCCGCATATATGTGTTACTCAGAACTGTGGGTTCCTCTGAACAGCCAGCCCCTCTCTGATGGCAGGGTTTATTCTTGGCCAACTGAGTGCATGTTGCTATTTATATTACAGAGAGACGGCTCTCCAGTTTCCATGGTGTCCACAGAAAGACAGCTGGCCTTGGTGGTCAGATGGGCCCGCAGCCACGAGTCTCCAGTACAGATCTGATATGATCTCACCTCCGAGGGTACAGCTCTCCCGTCAGAATTGTGACGGCATAAGTATTCATGCGTATTACAATAATGAAAATGTAAATGGTCATACATACATCACTTAGTTGTTCGGCGTTGATGGCGGCTTGAACTTGAACCGGTGAATCTGTGACCTGTGTGAATTTCAACTTGTCCGGATGTTGCCGGTATACTTGCTGCAAAACATAGCAGCAAAACAAACAAGCTTAGTATTTATTTTTTCAAAACCAAGGGGCTATCATGAATTATATAACATGAATAAGTAACTAGGGGATGCCAATTGTCTCTCACATCTTTACACTGGTGAAGCTTCTTGTCTGCTTCGTATTCAGGTGTCAGGGTTTGAGGGAAGAAGCATCTCGTCTTGATGTCTTCATACTCCGCTTTGTAATTTTTCTGTGAGATAAACAAGGTAAAAAGCGTCGGCTCATGGAGGAATCAGACATTAGAAGAATCGTGAATACATAAAGGTAAAAAGGTGACTTGACTTACTTCGCTCTTGAATTCCTCAACTTTCTGGCAGTGAAGCATGTAGATATCTTCAAAGCTGCCGATATAGTGTCCTTTCACTTCTTTGTCATACTTGTCTTTATAATGTGTCTGGGGAGCAAAATGAAAAAAAAAAAAGGTATAATAATACAAATAATACACCATTTTGACAGTACATAAAAGAGAGGACGAAACGAAAAGAATTGGCAGAAAAGATCAATGATGTTTCATAAAACACTCACTTCAGAGAACTTTTTGAGAACCGAATCCACCTGGAACTTTGGCGTGTCACAGTAGTTGATACTGGAACCTTTGGATTTCTCATAGTTTGCCTTGTACACTTTCTGCAAAAAGAAAAAAACAAAGACAGTTAATGATATATTGATATATCGAATTGATAAAATCTATTGAATTATTTCACAATCTGGCCAGTGTGGCATACACACATGTTTTTAATTATTATTATAAAACTATGATTGTAAAATTAACCAATAATAAGAGACTCATATACTGGGTGATGGAAATATGTTAACTCACACGTTTACAAGATGCAAACATACTAACAAATAACTGCCAAAGGTTATTCACTTTTCATGGTCTGGCAACGATAGAACAATATTCCTACTAGCTACACTCACATTTCATGCAGTCAAGAACTGAATGGATATGAAGACATTCACGTATACACAACCTTTGTGTTCATATGGTTTAACAGGGCGGGTGGACAGACATTGACACAAAAGGGGCAGTGACTTGGAGTGACCTTGTCATGTGTGGTGTTATCAAGCGGGGCTGCTATACTGCAGGAGCTACACCTACATCGCTGAGGATGGTGCCGGCGTATCTGAGCTGCCTGAGGAGAGGGTTCTCTGTGGCAGGCAGCGTGTTGTAGTCAGACTGGTCTTTGGTCTTCTCGTAGTCCTTCTTGTACTTCACCTGGGGATGGGAACGAAAAAGCAAAACAGGATACAGTCAATTGCGAAGGGTGTGGGTGTGGTTGGAATGGGTGAGGGGTGTGTGTGTGTGCACATGTGTGTGTGTGTGTGTGTGTGTGTGTGTGTGTGTGTGTGTGTGTGTGTGTGTGTGTGTGTGTGTGTGTGTGTGTGTGTGTGTGTGTGAGAGAGAAGGTGTGTCAACAACTAAAAGTATTTTTTATTGCCAGAGTGACTCATGTGTTGTGTGTAGGTGTGTGGGTTGCTCGGGCTCACACAATACACATAACACGCATTCTTGAATATGATATATACAATCTCTCTCTCTCGCTATCTCTCTCTCTCTCTCTATCTCTCTCTCTCTCTCTCTCTATCTCTCTCTCTCTCTCTCTTTCTCTCTCCACAATCCATATGATTACAACTACACCCACTCCGGTCCTACACCACGTCTGCAGTCATAAGAGTCATAAAAGAGTCACAAGTCCCTGCGTCAGTGCGGGTGTGTGAGGTGGCTGACTCACATCTGCGGGCGGCGGCAGCAGTGGCGGGGGTCACCACCCTCTGCCGTAGGGTTCTGCCTTTTTTAGCCAGGGCGTTCTATTAAGACATGCTGCTGCCGATGATGATGAGGAGTGTGAGGAGAAGGATGCGTGTGTTTGTGTCAGAGAGCGGCGTGTTTGTGCGTGCGTGCGTCAGTCAGTCAGCCACACTCTCTCGGTGTGACGAGAGAGGGCGGCCTGGGGCGGCAGGATAGCTCAGTCTGATGGGACATGGCTTGGGAACCAGAAGGTCGCCGGTTCAAGTCATGAAACAACTGGCCACTTCCGAGGTGCCCGTGAGCAAGGCACCTGACCCCTACACTGCTCCCCCGGCGCTGTATATACAACAGCTGCCCACTGTATGTGACCAATAAAGAGTATTCAATCCTCCAGATTTGGATTTCGATTAAGACGAGCGTGACGTGGGCTCACCGAGCTAGCGCTGGTGCCGGCCTTCTTGTTGGTGTCGTAGACGGGCGTGTCCGTCTGCATGAAGTAGATTTTGTCTTTCGTCTTCTCGTAGTCCTTCGTGTATAGCCTCTGGAGAGGGACAAAATCACAAGGAAAGGAGAGAGTTGAACACAAAAACGATTATAATATCATTATTATTTCTATATTATTATATTATATATATATATATATATATATATCATTTCTATAATTATTATTATATTATTTATTTTTACAAAATAATAATACTAAAATGAATCACAAGAAATTCATGATAGAATCAATATGATGAAAGACAATGATTATGAATAATGCAATTGCATTTTTTTCCTTACAGTGCTCAGGTTCTCCATGGCCACCCTGGCCGTGGCCACGTCGAAGTAGGGCGTCTCACACCACTGGCCCTTCACGTTCTTGTTGTAGTCCTCCTTGTACTTCAGCTGTTTACAATAGGAGAGACAGACAGGGACATTACACAAGGAGAACACTACAATCACCATAAGGTAACATCACAGAGGGATGGATGGCTGGGAATAGAATTCCCATGACTGGTTGCTATTGTGGTCTCTTTCCCCTATCCACAACACTAATAAACACACAGCAGGTGGTCACTCATCCCCGATGGGGATGGTGGTTCTACGCTCTGCCTCTCATTGAACTGCCCTTGTGTCTGTGTGTTTGTGTGTGTGTTTCCATCCAGTTTGTATGTTGTTGTTCTGTCAAACGTATTTTCAGCAAGGCACCAGAGCATATCACACACAAATCATTAACACTATTATTGTATTTTCCGTATATCTACGCCCCGATTTGTTGTGTCAAGGCTATGATGACGAAGGCGATGAAGGCTTACGTCGCTGCGCTGGGTGAACACTCTCTTGGCAAGTTCGACCTCCGGGGGGTCAGCCAGGGAGGTGAACTTCAGCTTGCGCTGGTCGTAGCCCTTCTTGTACTGAATCTGAAGGGAGGAGCAGGACAAAAGAGGCAGAGGACTCAATAGTTGACCTTTCGCGGTCCATGTAGCAGGGAGATGGTGAGGCACAATTATATCTAATTGGTTCAGTGTTACAAATCGGACCCACATCAGCAGAGGATGTCATTCAATTAATTTATGACGGGAATAAAAAGAAAAAAGAAAAAAAGGTGACCATTGTAACGCACTGCTGAAAATAGCCACGGGAGGTGGAAATGGTCATGTGTCAATGTGATATGTACATCGGATATGAGTCAGCGCAAAAAAAACACCAAGCATAAGAAAAAAGAGGCGTCCCACCCACACATGAGTGACGCCGAACAGTCAGTGTGAAAGGAAACGCTGAAATGTAATTGAAACCTGTTCTGACATGCTCACCACTGACTCACCACTGTCAAAGAAACCGCTTTGCCACAACAAAGCCTCACAAAGCCCTGCTTCATACATTATCTGATTTGCTGCATTGGTGTCATATGTTAATTAGACATGTCTCCCAAAAAAAAATATTCATAGATTTATGTTTGGGTACAGTGACAGAGATTAGTGTTAGATTTCAACAGGGTTGAGTTTGGAAACAGACTTAGGCATGTGCATACTGACAGAGACCAGTGCTAGATTTGAACAGGGTTGAGTCTGGAGACAGACTTAGGCATGTGCATACTGACAGAGACCAGTACTACATTTGAACAGTCGGGGACATTGGGGCGAATATGGCTGTACTTACGTCACTGATGACCTCCTGGGCCTTGGCCACCCTGCGCAGCTCGGGACTGTCGCTGTAAGGGTAGTAAGTGGACTTCTCCTGATCCCAGTCCTCGGTGTACCGTTTCTGAACACAGAATACCATCAGAATGGAGGGCTCCACATGTTGCAGCATACGATCTCGTAATGAATGGGGGCTTATGTAACACACCATTGGTTGTTCATTAATGATTTGCAAGATAAATGAGCTTGGTAAAGATATATGAAATATCTACACACTGTTAAGGGACAAATTACTTGGACTGATGACAAATTAGCACTAGTTCTTCACCAATAATGGGTAATGAGAAAACAAAATACCATAATTATTCAAATCGATACATGTTGTTTGTACATTCAGTTATTTAGTAATATGCGATTCATTTTTATATGCCAATGATGCATCAAATATTTTTTTTTTATCTCAGATATTGCCATTTCAACGTACTCAATGCACCAAATAATTTATTTGACACAATCGAACACACTTCTACGTTCCCATGTGTGAGTAGAGAACGCACACGCATGAATGTAGAAAGTCATTTCAGAGTTGCAGAGAAATGGGTGAAGATATAAAAACAATTATTATGTAATTAATAATTATGACAATATCATTCATTCCAAATGTTGCGTTGTACGCAGCGCTGCCTGTAATGTCTGTCGCGGCGGGCTTCCTCTACCTTGCTGTAGTTAGCAGCGTTCTTCACAGCCAGGACAAGCTCCGGGGCATCGGGGGGCAGCAGGTACCTGTCCTTGGTCTCGTCCCACTTCTGCCTGTACAGAACCTGAAGAGGCAGACAGCAGTGTTTAGTACTTAACGATGAGTGGTCAATAACGTTCCAAAGGTGTGCCAACACTTTAAAATAACGGACACCTCTGCCTTTTAACAGTTACAAATCCATTTGCTACAAGTCCAACATTAACAACAGCATTTAAAAGCTCGACCGTGCTCGTGCCACGGAAGAATAATTTGAATTGCAGCTGATTAAGTTTATACAAACCAATGATACTTTAGATAAAACAAACTACTTGTTGAACGTTTATTCCGTACCTAAACTCCAGGTGCCCTTACCTTGCTGAGTAGCTCGGACATGTGCTTGACATGGGCGATCTCCCTGGCATCCCCGCCGTACAGGCTGGTGGTCCGGGTCTTGTTACCCTCCATGCGGTATTTAACCTACGGCGTGACAATACAGTGAGACTCGAATGACTTTATTGATTTATTCGCTGATTTCTTGAGAATACAACTCTTTTACTTGGACTAAATGGTTTACTGATTGAGAAAAGTAGGAGGTGTTGCGTAGTGGTCTGGGTATTTAAATGGTTAATGGACTTTTGGACGCTTGGAATGGATGCTTTACAAGTTAAGCCTCACATTCACCCATTCATACACACATCCATACACCGACGGCTGTGTCAGCCATGCAAGGAGACAGCCAGCACGTCGGGAGCAGTTAGGGTGCAGTTAGGGATCCAACCTTCCGGTTGCCCTAACCCTAACCCTCTTATGAGAATTGTGTGGGATGTGATTTGGGTTCAGGGTGACTACGGTCCCATGGGGATGTGGTACCTCGCTGAGCTGCTCCTGAGCTTTCCTGATGCGTTTCATCTCAGGGGTGTCAGCGATGTAGACAGGGGGTGTCCCCTTGGACTTGTCATACGCCTGGCGGTACTTATTCTGTAAGAAGTTTACAGTAAAAGTACCATGAGGTCAAAATCCTGGACACAGGAATCCTGGACATTGTCAATAGCATGATTATTAAGGGCAGATATGAAGCCAGACTTTACAAATGTTATTGCTTGAAGGGGAAACTTCTTTAGTGACTATTAATTACGATTGTGCTTTTTGGAAGTCACTCTGTATGAAAGAATCAATATGATTATTTCTAACTAAATATTATTGCTATTAGCTAATTCAAGAGCAAAGTAAAACCCATTGCATTGATCCTTAACCACAGTTGGGTCAATTAAATGAATTCATGTTTTGTGTGTGTGTTTAACTGTGTTTTAGGTGCGTGAATGTAAACGGGTTCCTTACGTGGCTGTATTGTTCCAACATCTTCATGCTGTGAGCCAGGTAGGGAGTCATGAACTTAGAAGTATCCACCTGGACCCTCTTCCTGACTTTCCTCGAAGGCATGCCAGACTGGAGGAAGTCATAGGAAACGTTAGAAAGGTACATATCCTGCTTGTGGTGACACAACCAACCTAATGGAAGCCCCCAGCTTTGTATATCAACACTGAAGGTTTTCCCATTAGGTTTGTTACTTCAACACAATTATAAAATCTCCATTTTCGACTTTTGGGACTTACCTTACCGACAAATATCAGAGTAAGTTATTTATATATATATCTCACTGTGTTATATAAACCATGCCAAGATTAGAGATTCAATTAAATGCACTAAAATATTCTTGATGAAAGTAAGGCAACCTTTGATAACTACCACATTACCAGTAAACATAGATGAATAGAGCTACAACAGACTCCAGCATTGCACTATATGCTCATTACCCCTTATCACTATAGACAACATATTGTTTCATATATTGGGTATCCAAAATGACCAAATGACCCCATTATTACCCTGTCAGATTGTTTGATTCAGTTAACTTAGGTTAAGTTATTAACAGGTCTTCTAAATAAATCCTCAGCACACACTATTCTGGACCCAAATAGTTTCAAGCATCGCTGGCTTCCAATTTTCACTATCCAGAGTTCAAATTCGGCATAATCGGGCATTCACAAAACAAAAAGTATAAAATATATTAATTGTAAACTTTTACTTTAAATAGTCGTAAAAAACGTTGGCACGACGTAAAAAAAAAAAAAAGTTTTTTCCGCAAACAGCGCCTGGATACTTCACGTGCTGTGTCACGTGCTGTGTCTGCTGTCTGCTTGGAGGTTCTTCAAACTCAGAGTCCTCCACCAGTGATGTGGCTAATTGCAATGCTTGCAAATTGCAAATTTACAATCAGTCTCGGACCAGCATCGGTCATCATAGATCGGAATCGGTTTCGGGTGGGTGAAAAAGTGGTATCGGTGCATCCCTAATTCAATCAAAAACAGGCACATGCTGAGCAAGGAGGGACAAGCTCTGTTGGCCGAGGACTAGACGTTTCCTCTATGCGGTTTCATTTATCTCTATTTATTGTTTGGGTTTTTACCTGCGTCTCAGTGGTGTGATGAGTGACAGTCGTCGAGGTAATCTGCTCAACACATTGCAAATAGAGGAGACACTCTGGGGTTTCAAACTCGCCATACGTTACGCGAGTCAACAACACATTGGATTAGGATTGAGGTTGAATTTTCCCCAGCTCTGGTGCGCCCTACACTGGTACCCTACCCTGAACCCTAAATGTCTGTTAACTTCATGCGGCGCTGTTAGGCCGTCTGGTAAAATCAAGCAAATAAGCCGTGAAAGCTCCCAACTCTATTCATAAGGTCCCCCCCCCCCCCCCCCCCTCTCTCACACTTCCCTTCTAGAGATGAATGTGCTGTAATTAAGAATGTGGTTTAATTAAGTGTTATATTCTACAGGGATGAGGAGGCCTGTTATAGCTGTGGTTGTATTTATTCGCCTGGCTGCTGAACCCCCTCTCTCCCCTGTGAGCACCAAGCGCACCACATGTGAACTGCTAAAAGCCCTCATGTCACTGGAATCGTTATCCTTGCATACAGCATATTATTGCATGTGTACTGATGAATCAGTTGAATTGTCCCTATGTGTGTGGTGTGTGGTGTGTGTGTGTGTGTGTGCGTATGCGTGTTCCTCTACAGCGTAACATAATATTTCCATTCCAAATCGAGTACATAAGTACAGTACAATTGGTGCCGTCTCTGCATGTAACATAGTAATATGTTGTAATATAGTATTCCATAAATAGCATTTTGTGTGTAACTTTAACCATTGGAGACTAGGAGGAGGGGGGGTGGTGAATTAAAGTGACCTCCTTTAACCACAACATCACAGAGGAGCAGTCAGAGCCACACTAGCCAAAAAGGTGCCTTACTGTACTGAGATCCCCGTGATAGCTGAATAAATATACCCACCCATGGCTTCTGTAGTGTGTGTGTGTGTGTGTGTGTGTGTGTGTGCGCAGAGCAGATCTACCCATGACCAGAGCTGAGGGAAAGAACATCTCAAGTCCTTTAAACAATATTTGTAAGAGAGGCTTCTTAATCTGCATCTGTCAGACAGGAGAGAACCATACGCCGCCCACATGCCTATTTACAAAGCAAACGAGCGTAGGAGGAACCGCGAACACAGGGAATATTTGTAGAGGCTAAGAGGCTTGAATTAGCATAATGCCCCAACCAATTTCACTCACCCCCACCTCCTCCCACCATCTCCCCCACATCCCCTGTGCACATTCTATCGATGTGACGTTAAGAGACCCCAGGCTATACGGGAGTGTGATTTACAGCACCGAGGCTCATCTCACTGGCCTTCCCTCTACCCCCCTCCCTCCCTCCCTCCCTCCCTGCCTCTCTCTCCCTCTCCCCCCCCCCCCCTCTCCCTCTCTCCCTCCCTCCCTCTCTCCCTGCCTCTCTCTCCCTCTCCCCCCCCTCCCTCCCTCTCTCCCTCCCTCCCTGCCTCTCTCACCCTCTCCCCCCCCCCACCCCTCCATCCCTCTCTCCTGGTAGCCCCAACCACACTCTCTACCTTACTTGCTCCATCTGCCAGTCTGCCATAGATATCCAAATCTAAATCGGTCGGAGTGCCGACCACAGTGAATGCGGTGTTTTCTTCCCTTTCAATGGTGTGTGAGCAGTAATTTGTACTTTGAACTATTCTTTTTGTTATGAACTTAATGCTGCTCACAATTCCATTGTGACTGCAGCCATAGCTGCCATTGTTTACATGTATTCCTATTCCTAGCTCCCAGCTATATGTTTTTCCCCGTTCTGCAAATCGAATAAGAAGCCATCTTACTTTTTTTTGAGACACGGCTATTGTTTTCCAGAGTGAAGATGAAAGTAATAGTGAAATCAGATTGTATTGATTTTTAGCAAGAATAGATTTGTCCTCCTGCAGAAATGATTCACACCTTTGCCCGGTGAATCCATTTCCATTCCCAGTGATATGTTATACGGGAGTAAAATGGAAGAAAAACAACCTAACTTGCTAGTTACGTTTCAGTCGCATTCCATTCTAACTCCCCTATAAAATATCAGCATTATTACGTATGGGGCGTAATACAAGGCTAACGTTAATCCTATTTCGCCAGGAAATAAGGGATTAAGGTGTTAGCCTTCTGCTTTCACTCTTCCATTGGACACTGATACAGATATTTAGCAACAGAATGATTCACGTCAGGCAACAGTCAGAAAAACAACAGAGGACACTTCATAATTCATGCAGCTTAAATAATATGGTTATTTTACATGTATATGAAAGTTGCATATTGTAGTATTAAGGGGCGTGTAATGGTACATTGTAAAACACGCCAGGCCCCAGCCCAGAATGTAGTTCATCTGTAGGACAGATTTGGTTTGTCATGGAGCAATTATGATCAGTGGGGCAGATGTGGCCCAAACAGACCAGGTCAATATCGTTCCATTGATCTCAATAAAGAGGGCTCAGGGAAAGGTAACTGTGCTCTAAAAATACTGATCCAGCAGTGTCTACTGGAGAAGCCCCAGGCATTAAAACACAGAGGGAGCCATCCCTCTGAAACAGGATCTAGCAGCCGGAGAGACCATGGATGCCTGCTCATTTGAACTGCTGACTGGTGGGCTAACCTAACCAACTATTCATAGGATTTGCAGTTCTACAGGCGAGCAGGATAACCTTAGCCCTCCAAATGATCTTCGAAATAATATATTCCAAAAAATATATATAGCAAATGGTTTCAGTTAAATGTAATCCCAGTGAAGAATTGCTATGGAAACGTAATATTTGAAGTAAACTAGGCTCATGAAAAAGGATAGGAAAAGGGGAAAATAATTAACAGGTCTATGGTCCATAAAGCCAATGCACTTCATTGATTTATTCATTATTCAGCCTCTGTCACTGAGCTCTACTTACCTCCTCTGAATACTCCTCATACTCCTCATACTCCTCATACTCCTCAATCACCTCAGTGCCCGCCATATTGGGACAGTTATAGAGGATCTATATAAAACACAGATGAAATGATAAAGTCTTATTACATATTATTAATGAAATGTGAAACATGACCTTCATCAGATGAAGTTATTAATTATAATCATTATATATTATAACTGTAGATTCTCAACCTGCCAAGCACACATAACTTTTCTTTTAAACATACATACAGGATTGGGACTTGGGACTCAATTTTGTAGATTAATCATGCAACAGAATATTTGCTTTAAAAAAATACAATAACTCAGCATGAAGCACAAAGAAATCTGACTGCCATACCAGAGAAAGATCCCTGAAGCAACTTTACGGTACAAACGCCTCAATTGCTATCCACTAGGGTCCCAAACTGTTATTCCAAGTTCACGTGTTTCAACCCTAGACAAAATAACAAAAACAAAACAATATTTAGATTATCTTCTAAACTGCAACTTTTGCAACGAAATTTCAGAGGTAGAAGGGGCAAAAAGGGTAGTTGTTTCACAAAGTGCCTAAATAGCAGGCCTTTGGCTTTGAAGGCTTGACAGGCGGCCCCTCCCTTTTCCCCCGTGGCTATATGCCACTCAAAAAACTGAGCCTCCTGGATGACGGTTGGAGACAGCTGCCCCACAGAGCTCCAGCTATTCGTCATGAAGACCGGTGCCGCATCCTGATTGGTTGGCTTTGTTTAGCTAACTGCCATCCAATGCCTTCTGAGGCTGCAGGTTAAATATAGGATGGCATACTAACTACTCTTTTTAACTTTCCTTTCGACTCTCCAAGTCTTCCGGTGAAAATAAAGTTGCCTTTCACATACAATTAATCATTAAGGAAATAGAGGAAGTTGCATAAATGGCTTAAGGAAGATGGGCAGAGAGGTCAGACTGGTGCCGAGGTTAAGAAACATGGACCGGAGTGGCCAGCAGACATGGAACATGGTGCATCCGCTGGTAGGATAGATGGCATAGTCTGGTCTTGCTGAAGGCTTGTTGTTCGAGGGCAGTCTGCATACTCCATCAACGACTAAAGAGAATTCCCCCAATCTACTGATTCCTTCATTCATCTTCCTTTAAGCATCCAAGCGTCAGCAGAAGATGGTAGTCCAGACAAATCAAAAGGCCATGCAGATTGAAGAAAGTTTCTGTCTTTCTCCAGTTAATTTTTTTTTGCTTACCGGTTACTTTGAGTTAAATGATCTCCCAAGCCACCAAAAAGCCTCCCCAACTTCCCTCCAGAGAAATGCTGGGCGACAGCACACAGCTGCAACTTCGTCCCGGGTTATCATGTGGCCCGCACAGCCAATCAGAGGCTGCGTTTCTCAGGTTTCAGAATCTAAATTTACCTTGGACATACCCCTTTAGAAAGGGGCACCTGTCGAAGCTAGTGCATCAGCGGAGGAACCATAAGGATACCAACAGGGCAAAGGGGTGAAGGGGTGGTGGGTTTGGGAGGTAGAGGGGGCGGTGAGGTGGTGAGGGGGCTTTGGTAGGCTCAGGGAAACAGGAGTAAACGTCCAGACAGTTCCACCCCAGCGAGGAGGGGTCTTGGCCGTCATGTCATAATAATAACAAAGCCATGTCATCTAACCAAACCAGGAGTAGATATGGCCGTGGGAAAAAATGGATCTCACAAGGAAGAACCTAGAAGTTGAGCAGATCCACTGGGATGGGCTGTGGGTGTATTTGTCATTTCTTTAACCAAATCCTCACTGACACAAGTAGTCTCTGGGACGAAGTCAACAACAAGAACAGCCTAGAAACCTCAAGCATAAACCATACAGCTGACCTCACCACCACACATAAATATGACCCATAAAGAAACTAGTTGTTTGGGCTAACCAAAGAAATCCAGCCCAGGTGACTCTATCCTGATATGTGGAAGGTGGTGGAAAATCTATGGTCAAATTAGTGACCATTGCTCTACCAAGATTTAAAGGCCAATATGTGTCGAGTATTTTATCTCACGCTTGTAAACTCATCGACTTAATGTGTCAATTAAAGCTCTAAAAATGATCTCTTGTACTGAATGGTTAGCTGGTATGTAGTTATTGTTCTATTGGTTCTTCAGCTTCTCACATATTTAGCAACAGATTTACATTTAACAGGAGGACCAGGTACCTGAATGAACAAGTGAAGGTTTAACAAAAGACTAACGTGTCTGGAGCCTTTCAAAGCACAGCAGCTGCCATTTCCATGACCCCAATCTGATCCTGGCGGCTATAAAAATAAATCAAGAACTATTTCAGGGTAAGTCCTGTACACTATGATTACAGTGCACCGAATTCTGGGAGGATCAAAAGCATGGATTAGCAATTGTAGGTGGGTGATATACATTGGGTACAAATGGAATTCGCAATACGAGGAAGAAAAAAAAAAGGTGTTTTAGATTGGTGTTCCTTTTATTGGAATGTCACGTCTGTCCTCAGTCTTTCATGCCAGGATATGGGCGCTGCAGGCCCCCCAATGACAGCAACAGCTGAACCCTCAAGAATGCCGCCTCCCACTTTGCGATGCAGCTCATCAACGACTGCTGGTCGAGTGCTAATTAGCAAAGTCACACGTTATTATAGCCACTGGATATGGGAAAACACTGTAAAGAGGCACAAGAGAGAGCACAAGAGTCAACCGATCTGTAGATGTATTTTTTTGTAAACGTCTAACCTTCAAACGTGTTTAATATCCACATGTTCAGATGAATTTTAATTGCCACACAACTGCCACTCGAATGCGTGAACAGCTACCCAATGTGAGGAAAAGGAAGGGGATAATGTTGTTCGGTGATGCCCAGTCACTGGAACAACTGTCAGATCCACCGCGGGCGACGGCCCAACTCAACAGCCGCAGAAGAACAGACACACCGACCATATCAGTGACACCCCCCCCCCCCAAAAAACACTTGCGAAAACAATTGAGGTAAGTGAACTAAATAGAGACCATAAGCGCATCACGGCGCACGCTCCAGGAGTTAAACTACTAACCAACCATGAGAGGGATGAGCTGATGAATCTCCTCTGACCTTTGTGCTTCATGAGCCACCAGCCAGATACCTCGGCTTTATTGTGAAGGTAGTGAAGCGAGATCAAGAGGTTACAGAATACCGTTTACCATGATCCACCCTTCTTGGTTTGTGTAAAAAATATGTTTTATACGCCCCCGATGATATTGCCGGTTTGGAGTTCATTCACACACACACAAGAATGAAAGCAGGTTGTCAAGTTAAAACCCTGAAGGTACAGGCAGTGATGAGGTTACACAACAATTAATGTATGCATCTCTTTCAGATGAGCAGAATTCTCTGTCCTTCAGATTCACAGTTTCATCAATAGTGTCACAGGTAAAGGCCAAAGGTTATTGGGTCCTCCTCAGGGAAATGCATTATGTAAGCATGGAGCTTCCAGAGTACAGGTGATAATCAATGTCTTTAACATGTAGTAACTCTAAATACCTTTGGGGATCCATCTTCAAGTAAAACATTCCCCCTGCCCATACTTAACAAACAAAAAGTACCTTGAAAACCAGGAATCTGTAACGTGAAAGATTATCAGTCGATGGTGTAAAATAATCCAAAAGATTGAAGTAAGACTTGCATTCTGTCATTCTTGTATCAGTAGTGGAAAAAGTTGCAGAAGCTGAGATACTGCATCTACAATGTGTGCCTAACCTTTGCGTAGTCAGGGAATGACAAGATAATTCCTTTCGATTTGTAACCGTTAAGTCTGCTCTTCACATCTTCTCCTCCTAGCAGTCTTTTAAACTCTGACCCTCTCCTCCCTGCTCCCTAAAAAGTAGTAGGCCATGAACCTATTCTGCCCCCTAAGGAGAATTGCACAAAAAGCTAAAACTGTTGATGGCTTACTACCCTGGATAAAATGATCAGCAAAAAGACACTTTCAAATCAATAAACAATCTCTTGATTCACCCCAAACAGATAAAAACACTTTATTTCACCGTTGGGGGCTGAGATGAGGAGGGCATACAGTGCTGTTATTTCACCCACACTCACGGCAACTCTCCATCATAGTCAGCCGTCGTCACGGGAGGAGTCCGGTGCAGGCACGAGGCTATTGTAAATACTGCACTGTAGACAAAGGACGTGTAGTACACATGCTGTATAAACCCCCACAGCCAGTCCGGCAAAAATACTGCAAGGCCACACTGGGCTGGAATTACACAAAGCTGAAGACAAGGATCCGGGTAAAGTCTCCAGCAAAGATGGGTGTCTTGACTTCTGTGTCTCAATGTAAGGATGATTTTTTTTTTGTTGTTATTATTGAAATAGTCCTTCCCCCCCCCCCTCCCCCTCTCCCTCTCCTCCGCCAAAAAGCGAGTGAAGCGGCTGGTGGTCAGAGTTCGTACGATATCTCTTCTTTTAAAATAAATAAACATGGAATGGAAACAAGGTCCTGGCTGGCTGCGTGGTCAAATCCGCTTCACAGAGAGTGTCCCCCGATACGTCCGTCGACCTCATCCCCATGTCCAATCAGAGGAGGCGCTAAAAGAGAGCCAGGGTGCGCTGCTGATGCAAGCTCATAGTTCATCATCTCACACGCAGCCGCGACATCATCCACTCGAGGCCCTGGCACAACCTGCAGGGGGGGAAGGACAGATGGACAGGGAGGAGATGGTAAGACTCTTTTTACAAGACATTCAAGTTTTGAAGACATGTGTTGCTCTGAACGCAGTACCCACCCCTCCCCAGTGAGGGCGCAGCAGGCCTGGATGTGCCACTGGTGGTCTTTGACAGAGGTAAGCTGGAGGCTCTGGGAGATCTCCGCCACAGACATGCAACCTTTTACATCCTGCTTGTTGGCGAAGATGAGCAACCCAGACTTTTTCAGGTCCTGAAGTGGAGACAGGGGGTGAATCAAAACTAACTAGTGCCAGCAATGTGTGGAAGGAATACACTACAGCAATGCATCTCCAACATCACATTGTTTTGAATTGTGTCATCAACAAGATATTATTGTCTTTATTTCTACTTTTAACACTTACTTCATGTGCAAGCATTCTGTAAAGCTCTTCTTTGGTCACCGAGATCCTCTCTCTGTCTGTGCTGTCCACGACCACTATCACAAACTGACACAAATCAAGGGGGGAAAAAAACATTTAATGAATGGTAAAACAAATGCTATTGAGATCAGTTCCGTAAAAACAAAATTGCATTTGACAATTTAAATGTAACGTTATAACTAACCTTAAAAAAAAACTAAATGCTCAGACATTGCATTGCACGAGAGACTTAAGAACCAGTCTTCTGATTGTACATGAAGTACAGATTCCAATGGTAACAACCCCACAGACTGCTAAGCTTGCAGGCCTCCCTCCTGATGGTCCTACCTCTGTGTTTGTGTAGTACGTGTTCCAGGATGACCTCAGCGACTCCTGACCCCCAATGTCCCACATCAGAAAGTGGGTATTGTTGACCACAATCTCCTCCACGTTGCTTCCTATTGTAGGGGAGGTGTGCACCACCTCGTTCATAGAACTGCGGAGCAACAAACAAGACAAGTGTCAGGTACATAACAATAACAAGACGGGATCCCTTCAGATCACAATTATCAGCAACGCGGACCATTTGCTCCTGCTCTTGATTGCGCACACAGGATAAAGGCAATCCATAGAAAGAGCTTAATGTCTACTTACAACTGGTAAAGAATGGTGGTCTTTCCTGCATTATCGAGGCCCACGATTATAACCTTGTGCTCTGAAAAGAAAGAAACACAAAGTGGAAGAGGTGGTGTTATATTCAGCTGGGACAGACCGAGTCGGCCCAGGAAGAGGAACTGATGTGGGCCTGCTAGACAACTTCAGTGATCGTTTCAAAAGGGTCTTGAGATGTGGAATGCACCAGCATCGTCAGCACCGTCTTTACGCTGCTTCTCACACAAATTCACCCTTTTCCCCTGCCTCTACTTTCAGTGAGGCGTTGGGAACAGAGGACCGGTGAGAACAAACATGTGCTCACAGCCTTTCGCATAAGGATGCTCGGTAGCATGGTGGCTTGCTCAGGCTCAACTACACTTATGATTGCACACACTGTTCCACTGGCCCATTTGTGGTTGTGCAGACACTGTGGTTTCCCAGGGCACGTGCATTGGTTTTGAAAGAGTGAAAAGTGACTGGAGCAGTTTGCTGATGTGGTAGTCTATGAGTCATTGTGCCTATGGGTTGTGGCTTCTTAAGTCTTATGTTGTGAATTGTTTGTGGTGAATGTGGAAAAAAGAGCAAACATTCACATTATTCTGAATCTGAATAGACTGTGGAATAACCTCCAGCTTCAAGTGAACAACAGTGAGACATTGGACGATGGGAGTCTCAGTGTGGCTGCTTTTGAAAAAAAATAAAAAATAAGTAAAACATTTTATTTTTTGTTATTTGACTTTTTGGACTTTTTGTTTTACCTCGATAAACTTCAATGCATGGACGGCTCCTAAATGTTTAGCGACCAAAACAATACACACACACACACACACACACCACACACAGTATAAAATACGTTGCACCAGACAAAGAAAACCTGCTGACACAGCAAGCAGAGCTGTTGTGTCGGCCTCTATCGCCTCTACCACATATTCTCACCAAGCAGCACTGCACTAACACCAGCTTAAAACATAACATCAGTGTTGCATGTTGTAATGAGACACGGCTCTCCATATTACGCTGCCAATGACAAAACGGCTTCACAGAATTAAAACCTAATTTCCTGTACATGCAAATGTACACCAAAATAAAACAGCAGTGGCCCAAGACAGACTCCTTCACAGAAGTGAAAGCAGTTGCAGCATACACCAGGCACACATCGTTCTCCGGAGATCTGCCATGTTGTGCTTTTGTGTTGTACACAAAAGCTATAAAGGCCACCCCCTACATAGCATGTGACCTAAAAAGGCAGCATGACAACATAGGTGTTTGGAATTTGGTCTACCACTATGAGGTGAATTGCCACATATACTGAGTAAGTGGTGAGCTGTAGATAAGACATTGACTGAGATACAAAAAAGGTCCCGGGTCTGATATGTTAGCCAATATGCCCAATAATGATAGGAAGGTTGCCTCTGTTTGAAACGTAAACTGTTACAAGCTGTATTATAACTTTTTTCCCCCTAAATTTTGCGTGCATAAGCAGTAGGGGCTTTGTTGGTATGAAAGGGGAACAGGCACTGCCATAAGCTGCACACGCACATCGTTTCTGTATGCCTTTGAATTTGTTGTGTCTGGTTAACCAGTTATGGAGACTGAAACGACGGGTAAATACGGTCGATGATACACTGACAAACGGACCGAATAAAAACGGTGTACATATTATACAGTGAACTACCGGACTGCTGAGGTGGCTGGTCTGGTAGACTCTTCATGTCCATCAAATCACGGACAAACTGACTAAAGAGCAGTTTCTACCCCAGTGCCATACGATAATTGAACACTGGCAACCACTGACCTATCTAACTACAATGCTGTATTGCATCAAAACGACATTACCGTTACATCACACTGCACCTTCGTATTGATATACTGTACATTTGTCATTTACACTACTGTACATAGGGCCATCGCAATATACGCTTTTTAAAAATGTAAAAAAAATGGCAATTATATTGATTGATGTTTGTGAAGAGTGACCGTGAGGTTTGCTAGATAATGTCGTTGTACTTGTACAATGACAGTGACGGCGACGGCATTCTGACTCAGACTGCCATATGACTCAGAGCCCCACCATCCTCCTTTCTTTCTGGACTCGTTACAGTTACAGCACTGTATGCATGACGCTGCTGCACTACTGGCACTTTAAAATGCTTTTGCTTTCACTTTGCTGTCGCTATATATTTATATATATATATTGCATATGTTATTTGTATGGTATTGTTTTTTTGGAGATGTGTATACTGCGGGAGGGAATGGGGAGTAAGCATGCCAATGTACTTGTTAGAAATTTAGATTTCATTTAGTTATATTTTGTTTATACTACTTTAGTTTAGTTTGTTATTAGTTTTAGGTATTAGTATAGGTTGTGTGCATTTATTCCCCCTGTTTCAACTGTTGCACCTTAATTTCCCTCGGGATAAATAAAGTCATCTTGAACGTTGAAAATGGCCCATCAAAGATCTTGTGTCACCTGGAGCAGCAGCCCGGGAAACAAAAGGTCTCCCCCCCGTAGAGAGACTCTACACTCGGTCCCAGAGGTCTCCGGTTAAAACCGGGTTCACACCGACCTATCGGTTTACTGTTGGTTGCCGGTTCGGTAACCACCTGAGATCCAATTCAATGTGCTCAGGTTCTTGAATCCGGACACCAGTACCATTAACACACATAACCATGAGTACGGGTAATCCATCGGTAATGTGAGGAAACCACCATGTTGAGGTCGGTCCAAAAAGTTCCCAGTTTCTTGCGACGGTGGAGCGACATCTTTGTATGTCTTACAGTTAGTACACCGTGTGACAACACGTCCCCTCTAGCACGGTCCCCTCTAGTAGACATTCTTAATAAATACATTCAAAGTACAAATAGTGTTGTTGTCGTTGTTGTTTAAAGCGAAAGTGTTAGTGTCCACAACCCTCTGGAGGAGAGCCGAACGAGGCAGCAGACCAAGCCTGCCGACACGGCGGCCCTGTCCGGGACGACGCGGAGACCACACGACGGCCTCCCGGAGCGGTACCGTCATTTTTACGTGTCGTCAACACACACACACACGCTGCTTACCTTGATGATTAAAAAGCCTCCACAGTTTGGTAAAAAGTATCCCCATGGCGGCTGGTGTCGTTGTGGTGGTGGGGCTCGTTATGTCGCCAGCTTGTGATAATGTACAGTAGCTAGCCGTGGACGCTATCCCGACGAGACCAACATTAGCTAGCTGAGAAGCTAGCCGACTGCACTTTTTCTCAAAGGCAAATTTGCCATCTTTGTGTTTAAAAAAAATAAATAATAATAAAGGAGAAGAGCTCCTTATTTGTAACGTTCACCTTCCGGTAAACGTTACAAATAAGTCGGTGTTTTGTTAAAGAGAGCTCCACTGAAACGTTGTTGTTACTGCCTTATGATGACACGCTGCTCGGCTGCTGGCATTCTGGGCTAGTTGGCGCAGCTGTCAAACCTGCGCATGTGTGGTTCGGGATGGGCGGTGTCTTCTTGAGCTGTACATAATGAACATTATACACACATCTGAATCCGGATTTAATCGTCTTTATTGGTCACATTTACAGTATTTGACCACACACACACAGTGACAATTGTTTCTCTGCATTTAACCCATCCTAGAATTAGGCGCAGTGGGCAGCTATTGTATTGTATACAGCACCCAGGGAGCAGTCGAGGGGTCCTGTGCCTTGCTCAAGGGCACCTCGGCAGCGCCCAGGAGGCACAGGCTCAGTTCCCAAGCCGAGTCCCAACAGACTGACTTTATTTAATAGGCATCAATTATTATTGCAAACCAACAAAATAGGCTGTAGCGCCAGATAGCCATGTAAAGTTTGTGTTGCCTAATTTAGCATAATCTGTAGCACTCTGTTAGACTACAAGTAGGCCTACAATCCAATACTGCTCTACTGTGTGTGTGTGTGTGTGCGATTATAGGCAATATGAAAAAAGGACGGCGATTCAAGAGCAGATCAGGGCAGTTTATTCCATTACAACTGTAAAATGACAACACGCTAAAAACATACTTCTAATCATTGCATCATTCACTCACAGGCAGTATTCTAATATTTTGGACTCGTTGCTTGCACTCCAGTTAGCTTGAAACGACCACAACAATAGCTACGTTATGCAGGATAAATCAGAACTTCATCAGAAAGTCTCAAAAGCAGTCGAGTTGTTTTAGAATCACTGGCACATGAGAGACCCATTTTGTTCAAACTTACAAAAAAAAGGAGACCTCCCCAACACTTATTAGATGACAAGATATAAGATATTTAATTCAAGGCTAACACTTTTTCTATTTAATCAGTTGAAGACATTTACATTAGATCACCTGATTCAAAATGCAGGGGACTTCTTGCATTACCATGAATGCACCCATTCAAATTCAAAAGACATTTCGGGGGGGGGGGGGGGGTGCTTTCTCCTGGCTTCTCGTGTAGCATTTACTAGTCTCTGTCTCACAAAGAAACTAGAAACACAATTACAATTTCTAAAGATATGAAAGGGGCAAACATGCTCCATAGCTACTCAAGGAGTATATAAAAATGTAGGACAGGAAATAATTACTTTTTTGTGAACGGCCATTGGAAGACAAATCTAGGTGTAGGAGAGAGATGAATGAAACGCGAGTTTCAGAATGTTGATTCCTGCTGGTCAACTCTTATCTAAATACAGATACCAATCACATGCTAAAACACAAGGCCACGTGACAGATAGCAGTAGTACCCAACGCATGGCCTATGCAGAGAAACATGGTGGCCCAACCATTCTATCATTAGACACCTGGAACTGAATGTAGCACTTCCCCAACATTGACAACTCTGGTCACAATCCAGTAGAAACTCAGACGAAAAGACACTTCACCCAAACTGGACCGTATTGTCAGAACAAACTAGTTCCACTTAAGGCCATGAAGCTTAAGCATTACAAGTAATACCATGGCATCTCCCCCCTAGGTAAGATTTACCAGTATGCTACATCTGCTTCATTCATTATCCACGTGTTTTAAATCAGATTTACTCTTGTCTTGGAAGAGATCCATTGCCTCCATTGCACATTTTGTGGCAGTTCTATCCTGACCTGGCTAATGGTTCAAAATGGCACTGAGTGATCCATCTGAGAAAGCATAGCACTATAGGCAGCTAGACCCCATCCCCAACCCCACCCACCCGCACCCCCCTGACCCCCAGGCAGAACACCTGTAAGAAGAAAATCATATAGCTTTAAATTGAAAGACTTATGAAACACTTTGCCCTTTATTTTTTTCTTTGATAAAGGCTTTCAAGGGATTGAATATACTCACATCCAAGACAATAGCAGTAGCTTTTTTTCAAGTCAGGACGACCAGCTCAGAGCCTGTGCCTTGAGTCCTGGCTATAGTCGACCGGGGACCCGCGGTTTCGATGGGGCTTGTACGAGTCCTGGTAAGGGTCCTGGTAGTCCTCCTCGACCAGAGGGTAGTGCTCGCGGCTGTGCTGCGACCCGGAGGAGAGCCGGTTGCGGTTCTTCCGCATGCGCTCGTTGTGGTAGTTCTCATCCGCCGCCATCAGGCTGCGGTGCTCCACCGGCGAGGTGTCGCCCGCCGTGTGGTTGCTGTTGCGGTTTCTCTGTCCCTGTAACCAGAGAGAGAGAGAGAGAGAGAGAGAGAGAGAGAGAGAGAGAGAGAGAGAGAGAGAGAGAGAGAGAGAGAGAGAGAGAGAGAGAGAGAGAGAGAGAGAGAGAGAGAGAGAGAGAGAGAGAGAGAGAGAGAGAGAGAGAGAGAGAGAGAGAGAGAGAGAGAGAGAGAGAGAGAGAGAGAGAGAGAGAGAGAGAGAGAGAGAGAGAGAGAGAGAGAGAGAGAGAGAGAGAGAGAGAGAGAGAGAGAGAGAGAGAGAGGACATTTGAACACAATTCTTAAATAGATTGTTTCAGACTTTGCGAATATTTGAAATACACAGATGTTTGACTGAGGTGGTACTTGGTTGGACATCACTTGATTCACTCACTGGGACTATAAGTAATGAGCCAATGTATTCAAGATTCAAGATAACTTTATTTATCCCGAGGGAAATTAAGGTGCAACAGTTGACACAGGGGGAATAATTGCACACAAAAATATACTAATACCTAAAAGCTAAAAACTAAATAACAACAACTAACTAAACAAAACTAGTATAAACAAAATATAACTAAAATAACTCTAAATGAAATCTAAATGTATTGATAGATGAATAGATGAATTGCACAATTTACAGTATTATTACAGTAATACGTAGGTATATACAATACACAACAATACGTATAGTGCAAATTGGCAGTAATAAAATATTAATAAATAACTCGGATGAATACTGAAAAAGTGACACGTGAAATATGTGGAAGTGTGTAGCGCTGCAGACAAAACGCAACTCCAGATATGTGACACTTAATTTTTAGTTTGTTTCAGTTCCCCTGAATTCGTGCCTCTGTGACTCTACCCCCGTCACCCAGAGGCTCTGACCCGGATGACGAAGCCATGACTAAGATGTCTGTCTGTGACAAAAAAACACCGGGGGTAGGGTTTTAGAGCTTGAGCTCACCTGTATGGCGGCGGGGTACGGCGACAGGGCGGTGGAGCCCAGGTTCCGGCCCAGCAGGGGGTTGAGCGGTGTGCTCAGGGATGTGTGTGTGGCACGCCAGTACGCCTCCAGGTACTCCGCTAGGTGCTCGCAGGCATCTTCCAGCTGGTTCTCATCCAGAATGATGTCAAACATCTCCTATGGTAAGCGGGGACACAAGATACAAGATATTTATTTACAATTTGTAACAAAGTACATTGGAACGCTTGCTCCCCATTCTCTCCCGCAGTAAACATCTCAAAAAAACAATACCATAAAAAAAATATATATAATAATGTATATTGTAATAAGTCCAGAAAGTCAAGCAAAGTATGTAAGTGTAATGTAATTACAAAAAAAGAATGTAATGTTAATGTTATGAATGTGAAAGTGGCAGCACTCCTAGCAGTTCATTAGGCTTGGTGTGTCTTTTTTCTGGTAGTGTGTTTAGTGTTTAGGGTTTAGTGACGGAAACATGAGACAGGGACAAAAAACAGACTAACAACGTAACGTAATAACAAACACACTCTCGTATTTTGGAACCACAGTTGTCTACTTTTCTTACTTTATTGTATTCTTATCTTATCTTATTTTAAGAAGAGGGGAGGGAGCAGTGGAGCATTCCGAAAGCCGAGGTGGTAGCTGGAAGTAGTGATTGCTTGTAGTAGATAATCACAAACTATTCAAAAGCAGGTCTAAACAAACCTCATTTGAACTTATTCGAAGAAGGTCTATTGTATTATTGAAGTCAAAATCAGACTAAGTGAGATGCCAAAGTGCAATCAGGCATACAATTAGATCGAGAATCACTATTAGTAAGACCCCATGAAAAGGAATACAACTTAAAATGATTCTGTATTGACAACAAAACTACTCCATACAGCATTCAAAAGTCCCTACATATTAGTAAAACAAAACAATCAAAAGTTGCAATTATTAATGCTGCAAAAAAAGCCTTATTAATAATAAATGTATTTCATATGATCTGATATGAAGAGCACCTCAAAATCTTTGACCCACCACCCAATTGAGAGAGGAGAGAGAAGAAGAAAGAGAGGTAGGTAGAGAGAGAGTAAAAGAGAAGTATGAATAGTTTAAATAGCATCCATACAGGAGGACACTGAGCCAGCTTGTCGGCGGCTACCAGCTGCACATTCAGATGTTTGCTTTGGGACTTCCCCCTGGATTTAATGAGCCGCTGAAGAACCTGTTGGAAAGGAAACGGAAGAAAAAAAGTGACGCATAGGTTTCTGCTGTGGATAATAAGAACTACTACTACTGCTTCTATCCCTTAAAGTAAATTAGTATGACGTCTATTTGCACCTAAAAGAGAGCTCCCTTCCTCTCTCCAATTGAAAGGTGTGAAAGTTAGTTAGCATTCACATTGCCCCCGTAGCCACCAAGTCTGATACGGAGGCCAAGCCAATCTTCTGACTTCTTTTGTTGTGTAGATTCCTTGCATCCTTGCAGACACGTCCACTTCCCCCCCATAGTGTATTGTAAATCATGGTCACTTCCCTGACCTAAAATAATCGTGTACACCCATCGTCTTTCTGAAGACGTTAAATTGCTGCTTGTGTTTTCCCACGATCACGCTCTAATAAATCAAATACGTTGCTGTCAAGTCTTAATAAATACGTATTCATCAGTTTCCAATCCAAAAATACATTCCACAGACACGAGACGGCTTTGTTTTGGTGTTTCATTCCCGTGAAAAGGCCGCAGTCTCTCGATACAACCCTCTGTATTCTCTGTGGGAAGCACTCACTGACATGGCATGGGCCTTGTATCAGACTCTTAAGCAGACTATTCTGCCAGGAGAGGGCGGTGTTTCGACCAGGATGAGCAGGGCTGCGCTTTATGTCACATACCTTGGGTGAGGACACTTTAACATGGACGATAATGGGTGCTAGTGAGGTCTTGAGGAGCTGCGTGGGGTGGTTGATGGTGTCAGCGTCCAGCACCACCAGCTGTAGAGACCGGGCCAGCTCAAAGATTCGCTCAATTTCACTCTGGACCTCCGCTACAAAAGAACAGTAGCGTAGTGAAGTGGGAAGCAGCGTATGTTTTGGTTTTTTTTATATAAATGTGTGTAATATTTGAAATCTGGTATTCCAGGCGACATTTAACACAGTCCATTTTTATTGTACTATTTAAGTACAGATGAATGCTGAAAATCAGGAGCTGGTTAGTGGCAAGACTTTCTGAATATAGATACACTTTGCTAAATTTACATTTGGACCATCATCTAACCAAGCAACTATGAAAATTTTATTTCGTAAATATGATTTACACTGTACAGTATAGTTTCACTTCTAATAATGAATCGACCCTATAGCCTAACACCAAGCATATATCACCATGCAAAACAAACAAGAGGCTTGTCAGCTATAGTAAAAAGCCGACTACAAGACCCGACTAGGAGAGGATGTGACCACATACATAAGGGAAGGGGTAGGACCGTATATATTACCTAGGTTAGAGCGAGTGTTGGCTCGTTCTATGATGGCCCTCTTACTGGGGTTGTTCAACACCGACCTCTTGGCCAGAGATATGTCCGCCGTTACCCTGGTGATGGATATCCTGCAGAAATAAACAAAGTCAGTCAAGGAAAAGAGAAACGACAAAGGACTTTCGGCTCAATCCCCTTTACGCCACCACCTTGTATGGTGGGAAAAAAAGACCCCACAACAATGCGAAAGGCAGAAGGATCACTCACCTTCCCTCAAACCTGTGCTTCAAGAAGTCAAAGAGTGCCTTCTGCATCATATCTGTCACCTGCGGCAACGTGTGCCGGGGGGGGGGTCAGACGATGAAGAAACAGTGAGGCGACAGGAGGGTGGCAGTCGAGGAAGAACGGAGAAAGGGAAAGAGAGAGAGAGACAGAGACAGAGTCAGAGTCAGAGAGACAGATTTACGCATGATAAGAATGTAGGTTGATGTGAAGAAAAAGAGACAAAGCGGTTAGAGCGTGTAGTGATGCGGTCCGAGGGCCGTAAGCTACTCAAAAGCCTACTACTCAGGTAGAGCGGTCTCGTCTGTATTGGGCAACTGAGCCAGTGCAGACACATCTGCTGACACCGTCCATGCAGGGTGTGCACAGCCAGCACTGGCTCTGTGACTGACACACATTTCACACACACACACACACACGCACGCACGCACGCACGCACGCACGCACGCACGCACGCACGCACGCACGCACGCACGCACGCACGCACGCACGCACCCTACTGCGTTCGGCAGAATTAATCCAACTTGGGACATTAAACAAGGTGATTGCCACCTACAATGAGAAGTGTTATAAAGACCACTGAACAGTTGATAAATTACCAGTACCATGTATACAGGCACATACCTTATGTACAGCACAGGTCTTATATGCAGGCACAGGCCTTTATTTTATATTCTTATATTCTTTTATATTCTTTTATATTCTTTATTCTATTTTTATTCTATTTTTATCTATTTTTATCTTATTTTATAACTGCTGTCTGTCGTCGGGTATTGCACACAAGATTTTCACATCACTGCTTTATACTAAACTGTAAACTGTGAAGTGACAATAAACTTGACTTGACTTGACTTGACTTGACAGGCCTGATATACAGGCTTGGGTCAGGTTTCAAGCACAGGAAGAGTTGTTGTTGGGTTGAAAACACACTTCCTCCTCTCTAAATGTGTATATAATGTGATGATAATATAATAATATTCATTATCATTACATCATTAATGAGGAGGCTGAGGAGTGTGAATCCGTTAAATAGATTATTCCATGAAGCGATGTCAACAACATCAATTAGAACAGTCTAATGCTGGTAATAATTGATGGAGTACCATCCATCCATGCTGCTATTTCCATCCACCTCATAGTGCAGTATAGATTTATTTTTCGGTTTCTAATTTCAAACCATGCTTCACTTGTTTTTTTTTTTCTTGTCTATTTTTATTTATCTAACTGCCGTAGTTTACCCAGAAGGTTGTTGCCACGGCAACACCAGAACGGGAGACGAGGACTGTGATTCCATGACGACTGACTACCACAGCCACACTCCCCGCCCCTCCTTCCTCTGGCCTCCTGTCTCTCTGCTGGTCATTTATTATTGATCAGTGTTACATTGGGAAGGCCTCACTTCAGGGGGAGGAAGTGGTCGTCTTTGTGAAGCACGGTGAAGGTGTTTGAGGACGAGACTACCTGGTTTTCACAGCCGGACACGACACCGATATGAGCGTGTATGACACTAGCGGCCGACAATCCAATCGGCACAAAAAGTTACACAGCAACACAGCGATTGTGACGGGGAAAAGTGGATTCCGCATGTGCTCATATAAGCACACAGTTAAGGTAGACAAAGTGAACTGTGCCGCATTGACGAAAGCACTCTGAGATGATGGAGGACAGTGGTAACCCAACACTGCTGATGAGTGATGCAGTGTGTGAGTCACATGACATAGAGGTGGGGGTTTCATAGCCAACCTCATAGCCTTTCAGTGAGGGTCCCACCAGGACCACAGGCCTCATTGAGGGCACCACATCGTAGGGGGGGACGTGCTCAGCCTAAAAGGTGGACACACACAGAAACGCACAAGCGCAAACACACACGCACGCACGCACGCACACACACACACACACACACACAAGACAACATGTTGTAATAGCAGTAGCATGGTAGTTCCCCCTCTAATACATCCCTAATACATCAATTAGTATTGTATTTATTAAATTCATGATTTAGTATTTATTCAGTATTTATAATTAAAAATGTATAATCATCAGTATCATGACACATAACATAACTTCAGAATCTGTCACTCATCATTGGTAGCAGCTTGGGGCAATCAATACTGTCTAAATGGTGTTCATCTGTTTGCTGTTATTGCTGTTTGGTTAAACACATGACGTATAGTGTTAGTAGAGTATTGTTACTAGTAGAGTCATAACGGCAGTACGGCAGTGGACATGACATTAGAACCATCACAGTGTCGGTCGTATCGTAGACATACATACCACTTTCTGTTTCTGCTTCCCTGCACAGAAGAGAAAAGAAGCACCGTCAAAACACATGAAACGTGACATGGCCCCCCGCGGTCGGCCCGCTCAATTGATCACACGTAGCAAAGCAAATGATCCCCACGCACGGGGAATGATGTATGGGCTGTTATTCTCCCTGACCTATATAGACTGTGTGTGTGTGTGTGTGTGTGTGTGTGCGTGCGTGCGTGCGTGCAACTAACCTGCAGCGTTGGGGTTTGGTTTAAACGGGCCTGAGACCATGTCTCCAAGACTGGACGAGGAGTTCCCGCTGGACTTACTGCCGTGGTTAACCGAAGAGACGAGGGAACAGCGGTTAGAGGGAGACACGCAGGCAAGCCATTGATGACATCATCAATCAAACACTCATTATCCACAAGGGGAGACGCTAATGATAGAAACCCACAGGTGTACGTATGTGTATTTTCGGGACGGACTAATGAGACCCAAACTTGGTTTCCCTCACTCCCTCTCCCCATCTCCTCCTCCTCCTCCCTCTCCCCACCTCCTCCTCCTCCTCCCTCTCCCCAACTCCTCCTCCTCCTCCCTCTCCCCACCTCCTCCTCCTCCTCCCTCTCCCCACCTCCTCCTCCTCCTCCCTCTCCCCAACTCCTCCTCCCCCTCCCTCTCCCCAACTCCTCCTCCTCCCCTCTCCCCAACTCCTCCTCCCTCTCCCCAACTCCTCCTCCTCCTCCCTCTCCCCAACTCCTCCTTCTACTCCACCCCCACCCAGACTGCTCATCCTGGCCTCATTCAGTCAAATTCGCTGTCACCTGGCGTCCACTTTCGAGCTGCCAAAGAGCCTCACACACACTTTCTCTCTCCCCTTCCCGCTCACACACACACACACACACACACACACACACACACACAAACACACACAACCACAAACACTCTTTCTCTCTCACTCTTACACTCACACACACAAACACATACACACGCACATTCACTCACACTCCCTCTCTTGCTCTCTATCACACACTTTCTCTCTCTATCCCTGGCTCTCTCTCTCACTCTCTCTCACACACACATACAAACCCCAGCCTTCCATCATGTGCCCAACTCCCCTGCCCCCCCCGCCCCCTCTCAGTCCTCCCCCCCTCCTCACCCATGGGAGCGTCCTCTCTTCTGATCCTGCTGAATGCGTATGTTCTCCAGCTTCAGTGGGCTGGGGATGAAGCCGATGTCACAGCCCTCCTTCACCAGCCGGCCGATCCACCAGTCGTTATTGTACTTCTGTTAGAGAGACAATCGACAATCAAATGACTTACACACAAAAATGGTTTGTATCGCGAGTGACACGTCTACAGTATGCGTTGTACGCCACATAACAGTCGGCGCAGCATGTAAGCAGCGGTACAGCACTGGGCACTAGGCGGCTTTAGGCGGGTTCACTGAATGGTACCTCTTTGATGTGCAGGAAGTCCTTGGCATCAAAGGAGATGGCTGTTCCGGCCACGGGGACGTCCTCGTCCAGCGCTCCGCAGTAGCTCACGTTGGTCTTCACGGCGAAGGCCACCACTTTAGTCTGCCAGACAGTACAGGAATAGGTATTTATATAGCGATATGTATATATATATAGATATATATGTCTATATATATCTATATATATATAGATATATATATAGACTATATATATATAGACAGTAAGGGAGCAGGTATTTATATAGCGATGTTTCTCATGACGTCGCAGCCAAATCCACGTGTGTTTTCTAAGTGACGGGGTTGGCAAAAAAGTGGCATACTGCAGGAGGGAATGGGGAGTAAGCATTCCATTGTTCTTATAAAGTAAATGGCATATAAAAATCTTGAATCTTAACCTGAACTTTACATGATTGGGATGAAAGTGATTGTAAGGAAAAATAACCATTGTTTTAGGCATTATCGGTTTCAAAAGATCGGTTTCCCGAGGATTCCAGAAAGAGAAGCAAAGCGAGAGGCCTGGATGAGTGCAACTCATAGAAAGGACTGGGAGCCTTCAGGTCGCTCACAACTCTGTGGTACACACTTCCTGTCTGGTCAGTATTGGGTAACGGGTCATTCTTTCATTAAAGTTAGCTTTATTCAACATTTTGGTACCAATTATCTCAGGTATTGGATATATAGCAATACGGAACACTCATCTTCGACTAAGTGATACCACTGTGGTTTAGCGTGGCCACTAAGGAAACACTGGTCAGTGATTGTAAAGCCTTGAGAGACTCCTTCGTGTCTGTCCCTGGCGGGTCGATCAGGTGTACATATGACCGAAGCTCAAATCTGGCCAAAGAGTCGGTTATTTTGCCATCCTTTCAATACGTACGGGTCTGAAGTGAAGCCGAACCTTTATCATACGTTAGTTTAGAATAATATCTACAACAAGCGACTTGACTGAGAGTTTTTACGTATTCAGAGACTAGCAAATCACGTGAAGCCATACTTTCTTTGAAATAGATAACAATAACACGCAACCCTTTGCCAACTGTAAAACTGCACATGCGTGCAAATTACATCAATGTTTATAAACAGGAAACATCACTATTGAATTATTTTAATGAATAATTTAATTTAATTTAATTTAATAAGAGTTAATAAGAGTTAAGAGTTCAATTACCTCACAGTCAAGGGGGTGTGGATTTTTCAGTGATCAGACCTCACACATTATAATATATTAACTATAAAATAGACATGACGGTGCGGGGCAGTGGGGTAACTGATTGGCTGACTAGCTGACTGACTCACTGACTGACTGTCTTACTGACTGACCTTGGCCCTCTCCAGCTGGACGGTGGCCTGCTGCTCCCTCTCTTGGCGGCCGCCCTCCTTCTCCTCCTCCAGGGACACATCTGAGTCCGACGGTCGGCTTGTGTAGGAATCAGCAGAGCCCTGCCGAGGACACACACACACACACACACACACAGTTATGGATGGATACAGAATGTTACTAGCAGCAGGGTCACATCACAATAATACATAAGACAAGGTAAGCAAGGCGTAAGGACTGCTGACTCTGCCTTGTTTAAGGCTGACTAAGCTCTGGGGCGGCTTCACACCTGTGGTGTCTCTGAATAATCAGGGCCCACAGGTGTAACCAGCCATCACCACGTACACTGCCTGCAAACCCTACAATAAACGGTTTTAATGGTAATGGATGCTTTTTATATAGCGCTTTACAAGTCATGCCTCACATTCACCATTCATACACACATTCAACCACCGACGGCGGAGTCAGCCATGCACAGAGACAGCCGGCACGTCAGGAGCTGTTAGGGTTAGGGTGTCTTGCTCAAGGACACCTCGACAGTTTTTGCTCGGAGGAGCCAGGGGATCGAACCTGCAACCTTCCAGTTATGAGGTGTCCACTCTACCTTCTGAGCTATACTGCCGCTTTATTTACAACTACCTGTGAAAAACAGTGGTGAGAGATAAGGGAGTTACGTAAAGGCAAAAAAAAAGGTAAAGGTTCTGCAAAGCACTTGTGATGTAGCGGATACGTGAATGGGAGTCTGTGTGTGGGTATATTTGTGTGCTGTGTATGAGTGTGTGTCTCTCTCTCTCTCTCTCTCTCTCTCTCTCTCTCTCTCTCTCTCTCCTCTCTCTCTCTCTCTCTCTCTCTCTCTCTCTCTCCTCTCTCTCTCTCTCTCTCTCTCTCTCTCTCTCTCTCTCTCTCTCTCTCTCTCTCTCTCTCTCTCTCTGCGTGTGGGTGAGTGCTTGAGAGTGTGTGTGTGTGTGAGTTCTATCTCTCTCCATACAGGATCAAAGCCGGGCCTGATTAAAGTTGGCCGTCCGCCTGGGCTGACAGCATTCAAAAAGACGGACATGTTTTGTAGTTTGTATTCTCGCTATCTGTACAAAGCGAAGCCTATTAACATGACCAAAATAGAAATGGTAAAGTGTGATTCAGGACTGAATTTAGTACGGCCAGAAAAAGAGTGGGTACATTGGTTTACACCAAGCACATGCACACACGATGCATCCGTTGTTCAACACTCATCCTATACTTTGTACAGGGGGAAGCTAAAGCTATTTTTTATTTCAATCAAGCAGTTATAATAACGGTAAAAATAAAGGGATTGAGGATTGCTATGCAATTGTGTTGTACTTGTGCAACGACAATAAAGGCATTCTGATTCTGACAATGGGACTCTGTTCACAACTAGCATGTGCAAAACAAGCGTTGTAGTCTGAGCATTGCATGTTGATGTTACATGGGACAAGATCCAGTATGCGTATGTGTTTCACACACACACACACACACACACACACACACACACACACACACACACACACACACACACACACACACACACACACACACACACACACACACACACACACACACCACACACACACACACACACACACACACACACACAGGATGAAGAAGTCTCATACCATCACTATCACAAGATAGATAGTCTTATCTTCCTCACTCACACGCTCACCCTCAACCCTTTCCTTGGTAGAAACAGACACGCAGATAGAGACACACACACACACACACACACACACACACACACACACACACACACACACACACACACACACACACACACACACACACACACACACACACACACACACACACACACACACACACACACACACACACACACAGTGAACTACGACAGATATTCGCAGCACAGGATATCGTCACAACTGACAAAGGGAACTCTCATTAGTGAAAATGTGTTGTTTTGCTCTTCGGCACGGCATTCAACAAGCTTGCTTACCCAGCCTGGCTGACATGAGGGGGTGGACTTCGAGGGGGGCTAAGGGGCTCTATTTTGGGTCTCCTGACGATGGTGGCTTGGAGACATCAGCCCCATCCCAGCCCCATATCCTGCATGTAGCTAAGAGCTCTCCCACTCTAAGGGCTTGTTTCCACCAAGCTGTTTTGAGAGCCGTTCCGGAGCCCGCGCGTCATCGCGAACCAGTTCTTTGGGTTTCCACCGCAACGGAGCCGCTTTCCGGCTCCGTTAAGTGGTTCGTTTGCGGCTCCACTTCGAAGCTGAGCTGGCCAGCCGGCTCCACTACGTCAGGGGCTGGGGGCGTGGCTTACGGGGCTGGGGGCGTGGCTTATCGGACAAACTCAAAACAAACTCAAAGTTTTTTTCCGCCATCTTTAAAATCAGTAAAATTCTCCGTGGACGTGAAGGTGACAGTGGTCCGTGGACGAGACAAACTACGTTTGTTTGCGTTGTTGTCCTCGGCAGAAGGTCACAATAAACTAGAGGAGCTTCTAGAACAAACCGCTATTAGAAAAACTACAGCGTGAGATGTCTTCAGCGGGGGACAGGACCGAGGAGCTAATCGATAACAAACTGGACGATACGAGGGGCTAATCGATAACAAACTGATGATCCGCTGCTGTCACTCTGGTCCTGGTAAGTTTTACTTTATAAATCTTTCCCGTGTTGCCAACCAGCTTTGTATTTATAATCTGTTTAGCGAGCTGCTCATTATCACATCAATGTTATGTTCCTATCATCACAAATGAGGAGCTATGATTGCTAGGCTTCTGTTAGCCGATATTAACCTTGATAACGTCAGGATGCTACTTTCTAAAAACAGTAAAGTGTAATGGAGTCATGTTTTAATGCACTTTTCTCTTGTTTTAGTTGTTTATGGAGTCGTCTTCCCTGGACGATGCGATGCGGAGCTACGGCCCCCACTGGGCTGCAGCTCACAGGAGCCCCTCAGCCCCTCGGAGCTTTATTAACATGGACTTATTACACTGCACTCTATACTTTTACATTTTGTGATTACTGTATATTGTGTATTTAATGTTTTTTTGTTTTTTTTTAAATAAAACATTTCTATTTTTCATACAATGTCCGCTTCATTATGCTTTATCAACCGAGAAACATAATACAAGATGACAGTTTTGAAGAAGAAAAGGCAAATGGTCCCTTCTGTTTAAGTACTCTATTAATGCAGCTCTAACGTCAAGTCCATTTTATTAGTATAGTCCTTTATCACAGTTAGGGGCTTCAACGTAATCGCGTCCATAGCACTAAAGACGAGCAGCTGTTTGTAGCCTCAAAGCCAGGCGCAACACAGCACAACATCCATCATGTAATATACTGTTGTGGAAGTTGGCGCGAGCTGCTGGGAAAGCAGAGACGTTAACAGTGACGTCATGACGTGGCTCTCTCGGCGAAAAAGGCAGTGGAAACGCAAACCGGTTTTTTGCCGGCTCCCCAATTGAACCAAATGCGAACCGGCTCCGTTGACTCGCGAGAGCCCGAACTGGGCTTTCTTTGGTGGAAACGAGGCAAAAGAGGGGCTGTGGGGGCCACAGAGGATAGCCTGGGTGCCAGCAGTGCACTGGTAGCATGGTGAATGTGAGGCAAGACACTCCTGGCTGAAGACAAGATGAAGGGTGTATTATTATAATTTCTGCATGCCCACCTTTGTTCAGTTCAACCATGGAGTCAGTCAACGTCATGATTGTTTAATCCCATACTACACGGACACTGAGAGCACAACCTAATAATAATCTAACCACTGGAGTGATGCCCACCGGAACACAAATATGGCAGTGGCCACTGGATTAAAACATGATAGTGGCCACTGGATTAAAACACGGCACCAGCCACTGGATTCAGCCATGGCAGCTGAATCCAGTGGCAGCGGCAACTTGAGCTATACGTCTTACTCTGGAACAGTCCACACTCGAGCTCAAGTAGCACTATCTCATTCTGCTCTACAGCTGTAGAATACATATGCATCCACACTGAAATGACAATACGAGGTAACACCACCCGGACAGCAGAAATCCTAGATGTAGTAAGGCAAGGCCCCTGCGCACGTTGATTGGCTCTGGGATCAGGAGCCTATGGCTGACCGCTGCTTATAATGTGATCAAACCATATAGGTCTGATCCTATGGCTTAAAAGTGTAGGAAACGCTAAACATATTTTTAAGAGATGTTCACCTAATACTTGCTTGTTGCTTGTGATAGAAGACAATGATATTCTCAATGAATGTCTTCCTAGTGTCACGCATATGTGGATTTCTGGTGGTTGTAGGTGATACATCTGCAGATGTTTTATTTCTGAACCTGAAAATATAGATATTTTTAAATAACACCAAACGTCAGCAAACGTTAAACGTCAAGTAGTTCCACCCCTAGTATAAATATGATTATATTTTCATCTCTCTCCGGGAGACGATGCTCAAATCCAAGAGACCGTTGCACATTCCGGGAAGAATTTGGCTCTCTGCTAAGGTTACGGTAGAGAGGAATATAGAGAAGCGTTTTGTCTGCTTGGAGACATCAAGGTAGGCTGACGTTTATTTGCGCTCTTCTGGACGGGGTAAATTGAGCGCAAGACTTGCAGTAACAAAGCTTGATACGAATACCACAGTGACTACAGTAGTAGTTTTACCAATCCCCCAGCATCCCCATCCATCACGACCACCACTCATTTTTTTGGTATCTTTCAGCAGAAGGAGACTGACTGAAATTGGGGGTTTTCTACACCTTTAATGCCATGGTTGCCGTCTCTTTACGGCTACCACAACAACATCAATACCCTTCATGATTGTCCATAACTCACTCTTATGTTGTTGTTGTTGTCGTCAGCCGTGGCTGTGGCCGTGGCACCCTCTTTATCGGTCCGACTTGACTGCCTTTATTTAGGTAACGGACTTTAAGCTGTTTTACGATCAAATGTTTTTACTATCTTCCTGTTGACTCACATGATAGATGATAGCGGGTTGGCTGAGCGTGGCGGTGGTGTCATAATTCTGTGCGTACTAGCAATGAATTATATGATCTGTGTTCCTGCTCTCATGCAAACTATGAAAATCTTGTTGTTGGTATACCTATCAATACAATTTCGGCGAGATTGAAAGCACTTTAAAACAGACTGTGATTTAAGTCTGAAGGCTTTGGTTTAACATCACATGGTTTGCTACAATCCCCGCTTAAAAATATAAAAAAATTGTAGAAAAATTGTGGCGGCAGTATGGCACAGGAGGTGGAGTGGTTGCCTTACAACCGGAAGGTTGCTGGTTCGATCCCCCGGCTCCTCCTAGCAAAAACCTGTCGAGGTGTACTTGAGCAAGACACCCTAACTCGCTCTAGAGGCAGGTGGGATTCAGTAACCCTCTCCTCGAAATCTAATACTGAAGATTGGGCCGGACCAGCTACTCCCAACGGCCAGCCGTTCATGGAGGATATACAGTGTACTGTACTGATTTACCATCCCTCATGTGAACCTCTGGTCTCTGCTATGAGTAACTGGGACTACTTTACTGAGCTACACCCCACAGCACTAAAACACATTCAAATACACATTTCATGGTCATTCAACAGCGCAATGCGTCACCATCACTCGGGACGCTCATTTGTTGTTGAAAGGTGGGGGGAAGCGGTGAACATAGAACAGCATGGGAATCATCCATCAAACAGCGCACACTGCCCATGGGTTGACTGTGACCACCAAATGTAGATCAGCCCACGGTCACCTGTGGAAGGGAGGCGTGGCATCACATCACAGTGGAATCAATCTGATGCACAAACAGTCGATACCTCAGACATTCG